>JBAIAA010000614.1:0-541094 GCA_037893245.1 Crossaster papposus
GAATTGTCCCCTAAATTTTAATTGATAAGGGGTTAGCCTTGCATTTGTATGCAAAATAGGTCCTTATAAAATAAATATGGAAAAATGTCTCCAAATGTCCCCTAAAATTTATTGATAAGGGGTAAGCCTTGTATTTGTATGCAAATTAGGTCAAAATATGATAATTATGCAAAAAATAAGATTTTGCCCCAAAATGTCTTAAACGTCCTAAAATAATTGATAAGGGTTAGCCTTGCATTTGTATGCAAATTAGTGTCAAAATATGATAATTATGCCAAAAAATATTTAGTCCAAATATGTCTTAAATGTCCCTACAATTAATTGATAAGGGGTTAGCCTTGCATTTGTATGCAAATTAGGTCCAAATATGATAATTATGCAAAAAATAAGATTTTCTCTAAAAATGTCTGAATTGTCCCTAAATTTAATTGATAAGGGGTTAGCCTTGCATTTGTATACAAATTAGGTCCTAATAAAATAAATATGGAAAAATGTCTTAAATGTCCCTAAAATTTATTGATAAGGGGTAAGCCTTGTATTTGTATGCAAATTAGTGTCAAAATATGATAATTATGCAAAAATAAGATTTTGTCCAAATATGTCTTAAATGTCCCTACAATTAATTGATAAGGGGTTAGCCTTGCATTTGTATGCAAATTAGGTCCTAATAAAATAAATATGGAAAAAACGTCTCAAATGTCCTTAAAATGTATTTGATAAGGGGTTATAGCCTTACATTTGTATGCAAATTAGGTCAAATATGATAATTATGCCAAAGAAAGATTTTGTCCAAATATTGTCTTAAATGTCCCTACCATTAATTGATAAGGGGTTAGCCTTGCATTTGTATGCAAATTAGATCCAAATATGATAATTATGCCAAAAATAAGATTTTTTCTAAAAATGTCTGAATTGTCCCTAAATTTAATTGTTAAGGGGTTAGCCTTGCATTGTATGCAAATTAGGTCCTAATCAAAGGAATATGGAAAAATGTCTCAAATGTCCCTAAAATGTATTGATAAGGGGTTAGCCTTGCATTTGTATGCAAATTAGGTCAAAAATATGATAATATGCCCCAAAAAGATTTGTCCAAATATGTCTTAAATGTCCCTACAATTAATTGATAAGGGGTTAGCCTTGCATTTGTATGCAAATTAGGTTCAAATATGATAATTATGCAAAAAAATAAGATTTTGTCTAAAATGTCTGAATTGTCCCTAAATTTAATTGATAAGGGGTTAGCCTTGCATTTGTATGCAAATTAGGTCTAATAAAAGAATATGAAAAAATGTCTCAAATATCCCTAAAATGTATTGATAAGGGGTTAGCCTTGCATTTGTATGCAAATTAGGTCAAAATATGATAATTATGCAAAAAAAAAGATTTTGTCCAAATATGTCTTAAATGTCCCTACAATTAATTGATAAGGGGTTAGCCTTGCATTTGTATGCAAATTAGGTTCAAATATGATAATTATGCAAAAAATAAGATTTTGTCTAAAAATGTCTGAATTGTCCCTAAATTTAATTGATAAGGGGTTAGCCTTGCATTTGTATGCAAATTAGGTTCAAATATGATAATTATGCAAAAAATAAGATTTTGTCTAAAAATGTCTGAATTGTCCCTACAATTAATGATAAGGGGTTAGCCTTGCATTTGTATCAAATTAGGTCAAAATATGATAATTATGCCCAAAAAAGATTTTGTCCAAATATGTCTTAAATGTCCCTACAATTAATTGATAAGGGGTTAGCCTTGCATTTGTATGCAAATTAGGTTCAAATATGATAATTATGCAAAAAATAAGATTTTGTCTAAAAATGTCTGATTGTCCCTAAATTCAATTGATAAGGGTTAGCCTTGCATTTGTATGCAAATTAGGTCCTAATAAAATTAATATGGAAAAAATGTCTCAAATGTCCCTAAAATTTATTGATAAGGGGTTAGCCTTGCATTTGTATGCAAATTAGGTCCTAATAAAATAAATATGGAAAAATGTCTCAAATATCCCTAAATGTATTGATAAGGTGTTAGCCTTGCATTGTATGCAAATTTGGTCAAAATATGATTAATTATGCAAAAAATAAGATTTTGTCCAAAAATGTCTGAATTGTCCCTAAATTTAATTGATAAGGGTTAGCCTTGCAATTGTATGCAAATTATGTCCTAATAAATTAATATGGAAAAATGTCTCAAATGTTCCTAAAACTTTATTGATAAGGGGTTAGCCTTGCATTGTATGCAAATTGGTCCTAATAAAAGAAATATGGAAAAATGTTCTCAAATGTCCCTAAAATGTATTGATAAGGGGTTAGCCTTGCATTTGTATGCAAATTAGGTCAAAATATGATAATTATGCAAAACAAAAATTTTGTCCAAATTATGTCTTAAATGTCCCTACAATTAATTGAATAAGGGGTTAGCCTTGCATTTGTATGCAAATAGGTCAAAATATGATAATTATGCCAAACAAAAATTTTGTCCAAATATGTCCTTAAATGTCCCTACAATTATTGATAAGGGGGTTAGCCTTGCATTGTATGCAAATTAGTCAAAATATGATAATTATGCAAAAAAAGATTTTGTCCAAATATGTCTTAAATGTCCCTACAATTAATTGATAAGGGGTTAGCCTTGCATTTGTATGCAAATTAGGTCAAAATATGATAATATGCCAAAAAAAGATTTGTCCAATATGTCTTAAATGTCCCTACAATAATTGATAAGGGGTTAGCCTTGCATTTGTATGCAAATTAGGTCAAAATATGATACTTATGCCCCAAAAAGATTTTGTCCAAATATGTCTTAAATGTCCCTACAATTAATTGATAATGGGTTAGCCTTGCATTTGTATGCAAATTAGATCCAAATATGATAATTATGCAAAAAATAAGATTTTGTCTAAAAATGTCTGAATGTCCCTAAATTTAATTGATAAGGGGTTAGCCTTGCATTTGTATGCAAAATAGGTCCTTATAAAATAAATATGGAAAAATGTCTCAAATGTCCCTAAAATTTATTGATAAGGGGTAAGCCTTGTATTTGTATGCAAATTAGGTCAAAATATGATAATTATGCAAAAAATAAGATTTTGCCCCAAAATGTCTTAACGTCCCTAAAATAAATTGATAAGGGGTTAGCTTGCATTTGTATGCAAATTAGGTCAAAATATGATAATTATGCCAAAAAATATTTTGTCCAAATATGTCTTAAATTCCCTACAATTAATTGATAAGGGGTTAGCCTTGCCTTTGTATGCAAATTAGGTCCAAATATGATAATTATGCAAAAAATAAGATTTTCTCTAAAAATGTCTGAATTGTCCCTAAATTTAATTGATAAGGGGTTAGCCTTGCATTTGTATACAAATTAGGTCCTAATATAAATAAATAGGCAAAATGTCTTAAATGTCCCTAAAATTATTGATAAGGGGTAAGCCTTGTATTTGTATGCAAATTAGGTCAAAATATGATAATTATGCAAAAAATAAGATTTTGTCCAAATATGTCTTAAATGTCCCTACAATTAATTGATAAGGGGTTAGCCTTGCATTTGTATGCAATTAGGTCCTAATAAAATAAATATGGAAAAACGTCTCAAATGTCCTTAAAATGTATTGATAAGGGGTTAGCCTTACATTTGTATGCAAATTAGGTCAAATATTGATAATTATGCAAGAAAGATTTTGTCCAAATATGTCTTAAATGTCCCTACAATTAATTGATAAGGGTTAGCCTTGCATTTGTATGCAAATAGATCCAATATGATAATTATGCCAAAAATAAGATTTTTTCTAAAAATGTCTGAATTGTCCCTAAATTTAATTGATAAGGGGTTAGCCTTGCATTTGTATGCAAATAGGTCCTAATAAAAGAAATATGGAAAAATGTCTCAAATGTCTCTAAATGTATTGATAAGGGGTTAGCCTTGCATTTGTATGCAAATTAGGTCAAAATATGATAATTATGCCCAAAAAGATTTTGTCCAAATATGTCTTAAATGTCCATACAATTAATTGATAAGGGGTTAGCCTTGCATTTGTATGCAAATTAGGTCAAAATATGATAATTATGCAAACAAAGATTTTGTCCAAATATGTCTTAAATGTCCTTACAATTAATTGATAAGGGGTTAGCCTTGCATTTGTATGCAAATTAGGTCAAAATATGATAATTATGCCCCAAAAAGATTTTGTCCAAATATGTCTTAAATGTCCCTACAATTAATTGATAAGGGGTTAGCCTTGCATTTGTATGCAAATTAGGTTCAAATATGATAATTATGCAAAAAATAAGATTTTGTCTAAAAATGTCTGAATTGTCCCTAAATTTAATTGATAGGGGTTAGCCTTGCATTTGTATGCAAATTAGGTCCTAATAAAGAAATATGAAAATAATGTCTCAAATATCCCTAAAATGTATTGATAAGGGGTTAGCCTTGCATTTGATGCAAATTAGGTCAAAATATGATAATTATGCAAAAAAAAGATTTTGTCCAAATATGTCTTAAATGTCCCTACAATTAATTGATAAGGGGTTAGCCTTGCATTTGTATGCAAATTAGGTTCAAATATGATAATTATGCAAAAAATAAGATTTTGTCTAAAAATGTCTGAATTGTCCCTAAATTTAATTGATAAGGGGTTAGCCTTGCATTGTATGCAAATTAGGTTCAAATATGATAATTATGCAAAAAATAAGATTTTGTCTAAAAATGTCTTGAAATTGTCCCTACAATTAATTGATAAGGGGTTAGCCTTGCATTTGTATGCAAATTAGGTCAAAATATGATAATTATGCCCAAAAAAGATTTTGTCCAAATATGTCTTAAATGTCCCTACAATTAATTGATAAGGGGTTAGCCTTGCATTTGTATGCAAATTAGGTTCAAATATGATAATTATGCAAAAAATAGATTTTGTCTAAAAATGTCTGAATTGTCCCTAAATTTAATGATAAGGGGTAGCCTTGCATTTGTATGCAATTAGGTCCTAATAAAATTAATATGGAAAAATGTCTCAAATGTCCCTAAAAATTTATTGATAAGGGGTTAGTCCTTGCATTTGTATGCAAATTAGGTCCTAATAAAATAAATATGGAAAAATGTCTCAATATCCCTAAAATGTATTGATAAGGTGTTTAGCCTTGCATTTGTATGCAAATTTGGTCAAAATATGATAATTATGCAAAAAATAAGATTTTGTCCAAAAATGTCTGAATTGTCCCTAAATTTAATTGATAAGGGGTTAGCCTTGCAATTGTATGCAAATTATGTCCTAATAAAATTAATATGGAAAAATGTCTCAAATGTTCCTAAACTTTATGATAAGGGGTTAGCCTTGCATTTGTATGCAAATTAGGTCCTAATAAAAGAAATATGGAAAAAATGTCTCAAATGTCCCTAAAATGTATTGATAAGGGGTTAGCCTTGCATTTGTATGCAAATTAGGTCAAAATATGATAATTATGCAAAAAAAAAGATTTTGTCCAAATATGTCTTAAATGTCCCTACAATTAATTGATAAGGGGTTAGCCTTGCATTTGTATGCAAATTAGGTCAAAATATGATAATTATGCAAAAAAAATTTGTCCAAATATGTCTTAAATGTCCCTACAATTAATTGATAAGGGGTTAGCCTGCATTTGTATGCAAATTAGGTCCTAATAAAAGCAAATATGGAAAAATGTCTCAAATGTCCCTAAAATGTATTGAATAAGGGGTTTAGCCTTGCAATTGTATGCAAATTAGGTCAAAATATGATAATTATGCAAAAAAAAAGATTTTGTCCAAATATGTCTTAATGTCCCTACAATTAATTGATAAGGGGTTAACCATGCATTTGTATGCAATTAGGTTCAAAATATGATAATTATGCCAAAAAAAGATTTTGTCCAAATATGTCTTAAATGTCCCTACAATTAATTGATAAGGGGTTAGCCTTGCATTTGTATGCAAATTAGGTCAAAATATGATAATTATGCCCCCAAAAGATTTTGTCCAAATATGTCTTAAATGTCCCTACAATTAATTGATAAGGGGTTAGCCTTGCATTTGTATGCAAATTAGGTCAAAATAATGATAATTATGCAAAAAAAAGATTTTGTCTAAAAATGTCTGAATTGTCCCTAAATTTAATTGATAAGGGTTAGCCTTGCATTGTATGCAAAATTAGGTCCTAATAAAAGAAATATGGAAAAATGTCTCAAATGTCTCTAAAATGTATTGATAAGGGGTTAGCCTTGCATTTGTATGCAAATTAGGTCAAAATATGATAATTATGCCCAAAAAGATTTGTCCAAATATGTCTTAAATGTCCTTACAATTAATTGATAGGGGTTAGCCTTGCATTTGTATGCAAATTAGGTCAAAATATAATAATTATGCCAACAAAATTTTTTTCCAAATATGTCTTAAATGTCCCTACAATTAATTGATAAGGGGTTAGCCTTGCATTTGTATGCAAATTAGGTCAAAATATGATAATTATGCCAAAAAAAGATTTTTGTCCAAATATGTCTTAAATGTCCCTACAATAATGGATAAGGGGTTAGCCTTGCATTTGTATGCAAATTAGGTTCAAAATATGATAATTATGCCCCAAAAGATTTTGTCCAAAATATGTCTTTAAATGTCCCTACAATTAATTGATAAGGGGTTAGCCTTGCATTTGTATGCAAATTAGATCCAAATATGATAATTATGCAAAAAATAAGATTTTGTCTAAAAATGTCTGAATTGTCCCTAAATTTAATTGATAAGGGGTTAGCCTTGCCATTTGTATGCAAATTAGGTCCTAATAAAAGAAATATGGAAAAATTCTCAAATGTCTCTAAAATGTATTGATAAGGGGTTAGCCTTGGCATTTGTATGCAAATTAGGTCAAAATATGATAATTATGCCCCAAAAAGATTTGTCCAATATGTCTTAAATGTCCATACAATTAATTGATAAGGGTTAGCCTTGCATTTGTATGCAAATTAGGTCAAAATATGATAATTATGCAAAACAAAGATTTTGTCCAAATATGTCTTTAAATGTCCTTACAATTAATTGATAAGGGGTTAGCCTTGCATTTGTATGCAAAATTAGGTCAAAATATAATAATTATGCCAACAAAAGATTTTTTCCAAATATGTCTTAAATTGTCCCTACAATTAATCTGATAAGGGGTTAGCCTTTGCATTTGTATGCAAATTAGGTCAAAATATGATAATTATGCCAAAAAAAGATTTTGTCCAAATATGTCTTAAATGTCCCTACAATTAATTGATAAGGGGTTAGCCTTGCATTTGTATACAAATTAGGTCAAAAATATGATAATTATGCAAAAAATAAGATTTTGTCCAAATATATGTCTTAAATGTCCCTACAATTAATTGATAAGGGTTAGCCTTGCATTTGTAATGCAAATTAGGTCATAAATATGATAATTATGCCAAAAAAGATTTCGTCCAAATATGTCTTAAATGTTCCCTACAATTAATTGATAAGGGGTTAGCCTTGCATTTGTATGCAAATTAGGTCAAAATAATGATAATTATGCCAAAAAAAGATTTCGTCCAAATATGTCTTAAATGTCCCTACAATTAATTGATAAGGGGTTAGCCTTGCATTTTGTATGCAAATTAGATCCAAATATGATAATTATGCCAAAAAATAAGATTTTGTCTAAAAATGTCTGAATTGTCCCTAAATTTATTGATAAGGGGTTAGCCTTGCATTTGTATGCAAATTAGGTCCAAATAAAAGAAATATGGAAAAATGGTCTCAAATGTCCCTAAAATGTATTGATAAGGGTTAGCCTTGCATTTTGTATGCAAATTAGGTCAAAATAGATAATTATGCAAAAAAAAAGATTTTGTCCAAATATGTCTTAAATGTCCCTACAATTAATTGATAAGGGGTTAGCCTTGCATTTGTATGCAAATTAGGTCAAAATATGATAATTATGCAAAAAAAAGATTTCGTCCAAATATGTCTTAAATGTCCCTACAATTAATTGATAAGGGGTTAGCCTTGCATTTGTATGCAAATTAGGTCAAAAATATAATTAATTTGCCCCAAAAAGATTTTGTCCAAATATGTCTTAAATGTCCCTACAATTAATTGATAAGGGGTTTGCCTTGCATTTGTATGCAAATTAGATCCAAATATGATAATTATGCAAAAAATAAGATTTTGTTGTAAAAATGTCCTGAATTGTCCCTAAATTAATTGATAAGGGTTAGCCTTGCATTTGTATGCAAATTAGGTCCTAATAAAAGAAATAGTGAAAAAAATGTCTCAAATGTCCCTAAAATGTCATTGATAAGGGGTTAGCTTGCATTGTATGCAAATTAGGTCAAAATATGATAATTATGCTAAAAAAAAAGATTTTGTCGAAATATGTCTTAAATGTCCCTACAATTAATTGATAGGGGTTAGCCTTGCATTTGTATGCAAATTAGGTCCAAATATGATAATTATGCCAAAAATAAGATTTTTGTGTAAAAATGTCTGAATTGTCCCTAAATTTAATTGATAAGGGGGTTAGCCTTGCATTTGTATGCAAATTAGTTTCCTAATAAAACGAAATATGGAAAAATGTCTCAAATATCCCTAAAATGTATTTGATAAGGGTTAGCCTTGCATTTGTATGCAAATTAAGGTCAAAATATGATAATTATGCCAAAAAAAGATTTGTCCAAATATTCTTAAATGTTCCCTACAATTATTGATAAGGGGTTAGCCTTGCATTTGTATGCAAATTAGGTCCAAAATATGATAATTATGCCCCAAAAAAGATTTTGTCCAAATATGTCTTTAAATGTCCCCTACAATTTAAATTGATAAGGGGTTAGCCTTGCATTTTATGCCAAATTAGGTCAAAATATAATAATTATGCCCAAAAAGATTTTGTCCAAATATGTCTTAAATGGTCCCTACAATTAATGATAAGGGGTTAGCCTTGCATTTGTATGCAAATTAGATCCAACTATGATAATTATGCAAAAAATAGATTTTGTGTAAAAATGTCTGAATTGTCCCTAAATTTAATTTGATAAGGGGTTAGCCTTGCATTTGTATGCAAATTAGGTCCTAATAAAAGAAATATGGAAAAATGTCTCAAATGTCCCTAAAATGTATTGATAAGGGGTTAGCCTTGCATTTGTATGCAAATTAGGTCAAAATATGATAATTTATGCAAAAAAAGGATTTGTCGAAATATGTCTTTAATGTCCCTACAAATTAATTCGAATAAGGGGTTAGCTTTGCATTTTGTATGCCAAAATTAGATCCAAATATTATAATTATGCAAAAAATAAGATTTAGTGTAAAAATTGTCTGAATTGTCCCCCCTAAATTTTATTGATTAAGGGGTTTTGCCTGCATTTTGTATGCAAATTAGGTCCTAATAAACGAAATATGGAAAAATGTCTCAAATATCCCTAAAATGTATTGATAAGGGGTTAGCCTTGCATTTGTATGCAAATTAGGTCAAAATATGATAATTATGCCAAAAAAAGATTTTGTCCAAATATGTCTTAAATGTCCCTACAATTAATTGATAAGGGGTTAGCCTTGCATTTGTATGCAAATTAGGTCCTAATAAAAGAAATATGGAAAAATGTCTCAAATGTCCCTAAAATTGTATTGATAAGGGGTTAGCCTTGCATTTGTATGCAAATTAGGTCAAAATATGATAATTATGCCAAAAAAAGATTTTGTCCAAATATGTCTTAAATGTCCTTACAATTAATTGATAAGGGGTTAGCCTTGCATTTGTATGCAAATTAGGTCCTAATAAAAGAAATATGGAAAAATGTCTCAAATGTCCCTAAAATGTATTGATAAGGGGTTAGCCTTGCATTTGTATGCAAATTAGGTCAAAATATGATAATTATGCCAAAAAAAGATTTTGTCCAAATATGTCTTAAATGTCCCTACAATTAATTGATAAGGGGTTAGCCTTGCATTTGTATGCAAATTAGGTCAAAATATGATAATTATGCCAAAAAAAGATTTTGTCCAAATATGTCTTAAATGTCCTTACAATTAATTGATAAGGGGTTAGCCTTGCATTTGTATGCAAATTAGGTCAAAATATGATAATTATGCCAAAAAAAGATTTTGTCCAAATATGTCTTAAATGTCCCTACAATTAATTGATAAGGGGTTAGCCTTGCATTTGTATACAAATTAGGTCAAAATATGATAATTATGCCCAAAAAAGATTTTGTCCAAATATGTCTTAAATGTCCCTACAATTAATTGATAAGGGGTTAGCCTTGCATTTGTATGCAAATTAGATCCAAATATGATAATTATGCCCCAAAAAGATTTTGTCCAAATATGTCTTAAATGTCCCTACAATTAATTGATAAGGGGTTAGCCTTGCATTTGTATACAAATTAGGTCAAAATATGATAATTATGCCCAAAAAAGATTTTGTCCAAATATGTCTTAAATGTCCCTACAATTAATTGATAAGGGGTTAGCCTTGCATTTGTATGCAAATTAGGTCCTAATAAAAGAAATATGGAAAAATGTCTCAAATGTCCCCTAAAATGTATTGATAAGGGGTTAGCCTTGCATTTGTATGCAAATTAGGTCAAAATATGATAATTATGCCAAAAAAAGATTTTGTCCAAATATGTCTTAAATGTCCCTACAATTAATTGATAAGGGGTTAGCCTTGCATTTGTATGCAAATTAGGTCCTAATAAAAGAAATATGGAAAAATGTCTCAAATGTCCCTAAAATGTATTGATAAGGGGTTAGCCTTGCATTTGTATGCAAATTAGGTCAAAATATGATAATTATGCCAAAAAAAGATTTTGTCCAAATATGTCTTAAATGTCCTTACAATTAATTGATAAGGGGTTAGCCTTGCATTTGTATACAAATTAGGTCAAAATATGATAATTATGCCCAAAAAAGATTTTGTCCAAATATGTCTTAAATGTCCCTACAATTAATTGATAAGGGGTTAGCCTTGCATTTGTATGCAAATTAGGTTCAAATATGATAATTATGCAAAAAATAAGATTTTGTCTAAAAATGTCTGAATTGTCCCTAAATTTAATTGATAAGGGGTTAGCCTTGCATTTATATGCAAATTAGGTCCTAATAAAAGAAATATGGAAAATGTCTCAAATGTCCCTAAAATGTATTGATAAGGGGTTAGCCTTGCATTTGTATGCAAATTAGGTCAAAATATGATAATTATGCCAAAAAAAGATTTTGTCGAAATATGTCTTAAATGTCCCTACAATTAATTGATAAGGGGTTAGCCTTGCATTTGTATGCAAATTAGGTCCAAATATGATAATTATGCAAAAAATAAAAGGTTTTGTCTAAAAATGTCTGAATTGTCCCTAAATTTAATTGATAAGGGGTTAGCCTTGCATTTGTATGCAAATTAGGTCAAAATATGATAATTATGCCAAAAAAAGATTTTGTCCAAATATGTCTTAAATGTCCCTACAATTAATTGATAAGGGGTTAGCCTTGCATTTGTATGCAAATTAGGTCAAAATATGATAATTATGCCAAAAAAAGATTTTGTCCAAATATGTCTTAAATGTCCCTACAATTAATTGATAAGGGGTTAGCCTTGCATTTGTATGCAAATTAGGTCCAAATATGATAATTATGCAAAAAATAAAAGGTTTTGTCTAAAAATGTCTGAATTGTCCCTAAATTTAATTGATAAGGGGTTAGCCTTGCATTTGTATGCAAATTAGGTCCTAATAAAAGAAATATGGAAAAATGTCTCAAATGTCCCTAAAATGTATTGATAAGGGGTTAGCCTTGCATTTGTATGCAAATTAGGTCAAAATATGATAATTATGCAAAAAAAAGATTTTGTCCAAATATGTCTTAAATGTCCCTACAATTAATTGATAAGGGGTTAACCTTGCATTTGTATGCAAATTAGGTCAAAATATGATAATTATGCCAAAAAAAGATTTTGTCCAAATATGTCTTAAATGTCCCTACAATTAATTGATAAGGGGTTAGCCTTGCATTTGTATGCAAATTAGGTCAAAATATGATAATTATGCCCCCAAAAGATTTTGTCCAAATATGTCTTAAATGTCCCTACAATTAATTGATAAGGGGTTAGTTAGCCTTGCATTTGTATGCAAATTAGATCCAAATATGATAATTATGCAAAAAATAAGATTTTGTCTAAAAATGTCTGAATTGTCCCTAAATTTAATTGATAAGGGGTTAGCCTTGCATTTGTATGCAAATTAGGTCCTAATAAAAGAAATATGGAAAATGTCTCAAATGTCCCTAAAATGTATTGATAAGGGGTTAGCCTTGCATTTGTATGCAAATTAGGTCAAAATATGATAATTATGCCAAAAAAAGATTTTGTCGAAATATGTCTTAAATGTCCCTACAATTAATTGATAAGGGGTTAGCCTTGCATTTGTATGCAAATTAGGTCAAAATATGATAATTATGCAAAAAAAAGATTTTGTCCAAATATGTCTTAAATGTCCCTACAATTAATTGATAAGGGGTTAGCCTTGCATTTGTATGCAAATTAGGTCCTAATAATAGAAATATGGAAAAATGTCTCAAATGTCCCTAAAATGTATTGATAAGGGGTTAGCCTTGCATTTGTATGCAAATTAGGTCAAAATATGATAATTATGCCAAAAAAAGATTTTGTTCAAATATGTCTTAAATGTCCTTACAATTAATTGATAAGGGGTTAGCCTTGCATTTGTATGCAAATTAGATCCAAATATGATAATTATGCAAAAAATAAGATTTTGTCTAAAAATCTCTGAATTGTCCCTAAATTTAATTGATAAGGGGTTAGCCTTGCATTTGTATGCAAATTAGGTCCAAATAAAAGAAATATGGAAAAATGTCTCAAATGTCCCTAAAATGTATTGATAAGGGGTTAGCCTTGCATTTGTATGCAAATTAGGTCAAAATATGATAATTATGCCAAAAAAAGATTTTGTCCAAATATGTCTTAAATGTTCCTACAATTAATTGATAAGGGGTTAGCCTTGCATTTGTATGCAAATTAGGTCAAAATATGATAATTATGCCCCAAAAAGATTTTGTCCAAATATGTCTTAAATGTCCCTACAATTAATTGATAAGGGGTTAGCCTTGCATTTGTATGCAAATTAGATCCAAATATGATAATTATGCAAAAAATAAGATTTTGTCTAAAAATGTCTGAATTGTTCCTAAATTTAATTGATAAGGGGTTAGCCTTGCATTTGTATGCAAATTAGGTCCTAATAAAAGAAATATAGAAAAATGTCTCAAATGTCCCTAAAATGTATTGATAAGGGGTTAGCCTTGCATTTGTATGCAAATTAGGTCAAAATATGATAATTATGCCAAAAAAAGATTTTGTCCAAATATGTCTTAAATGTCCCTACAATTAATTGATAAGGGGTTAGCCTTGCATTTGTATGCAAATTAGGTCAAAATATGATAATTATGCCCCAAAAAGATTTTGTCCAAATATGTCTTAAATGTCCCAACAATTAATTGATAAGGGGTTAGCCTTGCATTTGTATGCAAATTAGATCCAAATATGATAATTATGCAAAAAATAAGATTTTGTGTAAAAATGTCTGAATTGTCCCTAAATTTAATTGATAAGGGGTTAGCCTTGCATTTGTATGCAAATTAGGTCCTAATAAAAGAAATATGGAAAAATGTCTCAAATGTCCCTAAAATGTATTGATAAGGGGTTAGCCTTGCATTTGTATGCAAATTAGATCCAAATATGATAATTATGCAAAAAATAAGATTTTGTCTAAAAATGTCTGAATTGTTCCTAAATTTAATTGATAAGGGGTTAGCCTTGCATTTGTATGCAAATTAGGTCCTAATAAAAGAAATATAGAAAAATGTCTCAAATGTCCCTAAAATGTATTGATAAGGGGTTAGCCTTGCATTTGTATGCAAATTAGGTCAAAATATGATAATTATGCCAAAAAAAGATTTTGTTCAAATATGTCTTAAATGTCCTTACAATTAATTGATAAGGGGTTAGCCTTGCATTTGTATGCAAATTAGATCCAAATATGATAATTATGCAAAAAATAAGATTTTGTCTAAAAATCTCTGAATTGTCCCTAAATTTAATTGATAAGGGGTTAGCCTTGCATTTGTATGCAAATTAGGTCCAAATAAAAGAAATATGGAAAAATGTCTCAAATGTCCCTAAAATGTATTGATAAGGGGTTAGCCTTGCATTTGTATGCAAATTAGGTCAAAATATGATAATTATGCCAAAAAAAGATTTTGTCCAAATATGTCTTAAATGTTCCTACAATTAATTGATAAGGGGTTAGCCTTGCATTTGTATGCAAATTAGGTCAAAATATGATAATTATGCCCCAAAAAGATTTTGTCCAAATATGTCTTAAATGTCCTTACAATTAATTGATAAGGGGTTAGCCTTGCATTTGTATGCAAATTAGATCCAAATATGATAATTATGCAAAAAATAAGATTTTGTCTAAAAATCTCTGAATTGTCCCTAAATTTAATTGATAAGGGGTTAGCCTTGCATTTGTATGCAAATTAGGTCCAAATAAAAGAAATATGGAAAAATGTCTCAAATGTCCCTAAAATGTATTGATAAGGGGTTAGCCTTGCATTTGTATGCAAATTAGGTCAAAATATGATAATTATGCCAAAAAAAGATTTTGTCCAAATATGTCTTAAATGTTCCTACAATTAATTGATAAGGGGTTAGCCTTGCATTTGTATGCAAATTAGGTCAAAATATGATAATTATGCCCCAAAAAGATTTTGTCCAAATATGTCTTAAATGTCCCTACAATTAATTGATAAGGGGTTAGCCTTGCATTTGTATGCAAATTAGATCCAAATATGATAATTATGCAAAAAATAAGATTTTGTCTAAAAATGTCTGAATTGTTCCTAAATTTAATTGATAAGGGGTTAGCCTTGCATTTGTATGCAAATTAGGTCCTAATAAAAGAAATATAGAAAAATGTCTCAAATGTCCCTAAAATGTATTGATAAGGGGTTAGCCTTGCATTTGTATGCAAATTAGGTCAAAATATGATAATTATGCCAAAAAAAGATTTTGTCCAAATATGTCTTAAATGTCCCTACAATTAATTGATAAGGGGTTAGCCTTGCATTTGTATGCAAATTAGGTCAAAATATGATAATTATGCCCCAAAAAGATTTTGTCCAAATATGTCTTAAATGTCCCAACAATTAATTGATAAGGGGTTAGCCTTGCATTTGTATGCAAATTAGATCCAAATATGATAATTATGCAAAAAATAAGATTTTGTGTAAAAATGTCTGAATTGTCCCTAAATTTAATTGATAAGGGGTTAGCCTTGCATTTGTATGCAAATTAGGTCCTAATAAAAGAAATATGGAAAAATGTCTCAAATGTCCCTAAAATGTATTGATAAGGGGTTAGCCTTGCATTTGTATGCAAATTAGATCCAAATATGATAATTATGCAAAAAATAAGATTTTGTCTAAAAATGTCTGAATTGTTCCTAAATTTAATTGATAAGGGGTTAGCCTTGCATTTGTATGCAAATTAGGTCCTAATAAAAGAAATATAGAAAAATGTCTCAAATGTCCCTAAAATGTATTGATAAGGGGTTAGCCTTGCATTTGTATGCAAATTAGGTCAAAATATGATAATTATGCCAAAAAAAGATTTTGTCCAAATATGTCTTAAATGTCCCTACAATTAATTGATAAGGGGTTAGCCTTGCATTTGTATGCAAATTAGGTCAAAATATGATAATTATGCCCCAAAAAGATTTTGTCCAAATATGTCTTAAATGTCCCAACAATTAATTGATAAGGGGTTAGCCTTGCATTTGTATGCAAATTAGATCCAAATATGATAATTATGCAAAAAATAAGATTTTGTGTAAAAATGTCTGAATTGTCCCTAAATTTAATTGATAAGGGGTTAGCCTTGCATTTGTATGCAAATTAGGTCCTAATAAAAGAAATATGGAAAAATGTCTCAAATGTCCCTAAAATGTATTGATAAGGGGTTAGCCTTGCATTTGTATACAAATTAGGTCAAAATATGATAATTATGCAAAAAAAAGATTTTGTCCAAATATGTCTTAAATGTCCCTACAATTAATTGATAAGGGGTTAGCCTTGCATTTGTATGCAAATTAGGTCAAAATATGATAATTATGCCAAATAAAGATTTCGTCCAAATATGTCTTAAATGTCCCTACAATTAATTGATAAGGGGTTAGCCTTGCATTTGTATGCAAATTAGATCCAAATATGATAATTATGCAAAAAATAAGATTTTGTCTAAAAATGTCTGAATTGTCCCTAAATTTAATTGATAATTAAATATGGAAAAATGTCTCAAATGTCCCTAAAATGTATTGATAAGGGGTTAGCCTTGCATTTGTATGCAAATTGGGTCCTAATAAAAGAAATATGGAAAAATGTCTGAAATGTCCCTAAAATGTATTGATATGGGGTTAGCCTTGCATTTGTATGCAAATTAGATCCAAATATGATAATTATGCAAAAAATAAGATTTTGTCTAAAAATGTCTGAATTGTCCCTAAATTTAATTGATAAGGGGTTAGCCTTGCATTTTTATGAAAATTTGGTCAAAATGTGATTTCCCCCCCCCAAATGTATAAAATCCCCCCAAATTTATTTGTAAGGTGTTAGCCTTGTGTTTTTATAAAGAAGAGTCTAAAAATATGATTTATTACTAAAAATGTCTCAAATCTAAAAAAAAAGTATTTGTAAGGGGTAAACCTTGCATTTTTATGAAAATTTGGTCAAAACGTTTTTTTCCCCCAAAAATGTATAAAATCCCCCCAAATTTATTTGTAAGGGGTTGTTAGCCTTTTGTATTGATGGAGAATTGGCTAAAAATATGATTTATTGCTAAAACTGTCTCAAATCTCCCAAAAAATTCATTTATAAGGGGTAATTTTTATGAAAATTATCACAAAATATGATTTTGCCCCCTAAAATGTCTAAAATCCCCCAAATTTATTTGTAAGGGGTTAGCCTTGTGTATTCATGGAGAATAGGCTAAAAATATGATTTATTGCTAAAAATGTCTCAAATCTCCCCCAAAAAATATTTGCATTTTTATGAAAATTATCACAAAATAGGATTTTGCCCCCAAAATGTCTAAAATCCCCCTAAATTTATTTGCAAGGGGCTAGCCTTGTTTTTTATTAAGAATAGTCTAAAAATATGATTTATTGCTAAAAATGTCTCAAATCTCCCAAAACTGAATTTGTAATGCCTTGCATTTTTATGAAAATTAGGTCAAAATATGATTTTGCCCCTAAAATGTCTAAAATCCCCAAAAATTTGTTTGTAAGGGGTTAGCCTTATGTATTTATTACTATTTTTGTTTTCATTTTGGCCCAACAAATATTTTTCTCCAAACTTTCAAAAAAGATACATGAGGGACCATAAAACACATTATAATTCAATTTTTTGTAACATTTTAATAAAGGAAATTTGGACTAAAAAATAGTCAACGTTATTTAAATTATAGGATTCAGGTGAATAATAGCTGTCACGATAAACATTAAACCAATTAGGTTGGGCTTCACATACATAAACCAGGGCCCAATTTCATAGAGCTGCTAAGCAAAAACAATTGCTCAGCACAAAAAGTCTTGCTCATTAAAAACAGGTTTCCGGCCAAATTTATACATGTTTTTCAAGCTAAGCAACAAAACAGCTGATTATCAATCCAGAACAATAAAGATCAGGTAAAAAATTGGTCTGTAACCTTGTTTTTGCCGAGGACAAATTGTCATGCTAAGCAAATTTTTGTGCTTAGCAGCTCTATGAAATTGGCCCCTGATCATACTTTCCCAAAACTAATTAACCGTTCTCTTTTACATGCCACTGACATCTAATCTTAATTTGCAAATATGCGAGCGTTTTTAAGAGTGTAGCAAAGCAAGAGTACAAGCTAAATGTTTTAATCATTTTTAATCTACAGTAAATCCTATCTACTATATAACAGCATGCACACGACCAAAGTCAGTGTTTTTAAATGTCTAAAAAAAGTATAAAAACAAAAATTCATAGGCTAATATTGGCAGGTTGTGCACAACCTGAAATTCCTGCAAATTAATTTCATCCCAAATCCCCTCAGATCCACAATGTATGCACATGTACAATCATACCCAGCATTGCTGGTAAAAAACACAACAACAAAATATGTACATGTACAGCTAATTATGTTCATTCCGGTGTCGTAGTTCTTTCCATCTTAAGTCCATCACAAGTCAATTTACAAGTCCAGTGCAGACAGGTGAAATATTTGGGGTAATTGTTCCATTTGATGATACAAGCATGAAATTTAGCACAGAAATGAATATTTCACAACTCAAAATATCATGAGGAGTATGAGGAGATGAAGAAAAGAGATGTGGTAGAATAATTGGGCAGGTAGGGTAAATATTGTGCATTTGATGATACAAGCATGAAATTTGGCACGCAGTCAGAGTATGTCACGAACAAAATATTTAGCTACAGGACCAACGCAGATTTGTCCGTTGAAAATTGAACGTTATTCTTCGTATTTTGTTTTTAAAAAGACAAATCTGTGATGGCCCTATATCCATTATTTATCTCATGACATACTATGATTGTTAACAAAAATGCCTTTGTCAAAGCTCATTTAAATAGCTTGTGATTTGAATTGAGACGGGAGGACTTGTGATGGACTGGACTACATCATTGGTTCTGGTCTACTTTATTACATTCTAACGTGTGTGTGGTGTTCATTTTCTGCTAGCACTACCACCATATCTGTCATCCCTGCTGTCACTGTAGATCTTTGAGTTCCTTTCACTCTTTACCTTGTCTCGTCTGTCCTCTCTTCGGTCGTTCTCTACTTTGATCCGTGGGGTCTCCCTATCTCTCGAGTCATGGTTTCTGTGAGAGCTCTTCTGGGAGGCACGATGGGATTTACTATCGTGGGAATCGTCGACATCTCGCTTTGTGTAGAGTCCGAATCGACGCGAGTCCTCGTCGTAGGAGCTACCTTCCTGGCCTTTCCCATGACCTCTGTAATGATCTTCAGGGCTTCTCTCTTTCTTGATGCCGCCATCGCGATCACCGTGCTTGTCACTGCGCTGACGCCTCTCGTCACCGCGCATTTCGGTTGATCTGCATCTTTTCCTGTCCTCGCCGCTGGAGTCTCTCCTCTTCCTGTCTTCCTGACTTTGTCTCGACTTCATCTGCTGAGGATGACGTCTACCATCCGAGCTCTTCTCTTCGCTGCTGAAATCGTTCTTGTTGTCCTGCCTCCTGTCGGCCTTTTTGGGCTCCCTGTGTCTCCTAGACTCCGATGAGCTACTGTCGCTGCATCGTCGCTTCTTGTGGTTGCCATGGCGTTGACGATGTCTTCCATCCAAGCTCTCGTCACTGTCGCTGGACTCGCTGCTCATCTCACGCCTTCTTCTGTGCTTCTTCTCATCTCGACGGTGTTTCTTTGGCTCTTCATCAGATGAGGTGCTGTCGCTGCGTCGGCGTTTCTTGTGGCCCTTCTTTGTCTTGCGCACGGATCCAGAGTGCTTCTTCTCCATGCGATTCAGCTTCCTGATCAATGGAAAAACATAAAGAGAGTGACTAGGCGAGTAGATGGTGAAAGATCAACTGCTGGAGTCATTAGAGCGACTCGGGGGTCGATTTCACCAATGCCAAGATCAATCTTAGAAAGATTAACTCATTCTAACTTACAATAGATCCAATGTCAGTTAGAATGAGTTAGTCTTCCTAAGATTAATCTGAACTGGGCGCTACTTCAATTTGAAGTCTTATTCTTGACCGTATACCTTAACATTTTTGTTAGAAAATAAGAATCAAGATAGTACATTCTTTCCACATTATCAATCAGCCTGTTTTGGGGATGGTGGCGCACATTAAGAAACTATCGTTTGTTTTTGTATTATGACTTACTTGAGGAGTTTCTTCTTTTGTTTCTTGGTCAACGAGCTCAAGAAGGCTTCTTCTGGAGGTGGTCCATCATCAGAGTCATCATCACCTACTAAATCCTGTTGAGACGGACAAAAACCACAAAAATAATAATCCGCACGCACGCGTACAAAATAACCGCATCTCCTTTTTGCGCCAAGAAATGAGAAAGGTAGTTTTACAAGACATATTAACCCTAACCTTTCCAAATCATCTAAAATCCTTTTTGCCAAATGGAGGATTTTGCATGATGGAGGACAATAGAGGAAAACATGGGATAGTTGAGTTAGAGTTAACCTGCGTGTTTTAGCTTGCACTGAAGTCAGAGCTACAAGTTGCTTCTCAGGACGTACCTTACTAAATTTGGCGTCCTCAATACTTCTACCGAGCACGCTCTGTTTGAATGCGTAGCCGTCACGTCGCATGTCTTCTACTAACTGATGCTGTTGAACAGGTGCCTCTGTGGGCTTTTCCTCCGTCGTCTTGTACATGGGGCACTGGAGGAAAAGGAAGGCAAATTTGAAGACATAGGTTCAATTTATAGGTCCGATAATCTAATCTGAAGGATCTTTTCAAGTTTTGTTTGAGAAGCTACCCAAACATGAAAACTGACATGACTAGCATTCAAATAAATATCGTTACAGTAATTCAAGGTTAATACCTCTCTGTCTGTAGGAATGTGTCCCAACTGGTTGCATTTTACACACCGGACATTCCTCACCGACGCTGCCCCATCTTCCAGCCCAGATCCCCCAGCTGTCAAGTCAGACGTCTTGACAGATGGCGTGGCTCGCTTCCAGACCAACTTCCCCTCCGTTTCCTTCTCGTCTTCTACCTTGTAGGCCTTGGGAGCCTCGTAGATGAACGTCAAGCCGTGCTTCACTCGCTCGTCGCCCATCAACTGCCTAGATGTTTAGGAAACAACAGAGGATTTTGATTTTGATTTTATTTTTTAGTATTATTTTCTAGTGGTGGGAAAAATCTGAGGTTACAAAATCCGGTTTTCCAGCTCACAATCATGCCAACAAAAAGTGATGAGCAAGGTGCCCCCATAGGAAGTGGGTGTGAATATCTTACCTGTTGTTATAGTGGTCCTGATCTCTCTCATACTCATCTCGTAGGTCATCTTGTTTTTGCGTCTCCTCTTTGACGCGCTGCTCAGCAAGCCAAACCTGTAAAAATTAAAGACACTCAGAAGGTCTAATGTGTTTCACAAACTTTGCGTGTATACGTCCTCCGACGCGAACTGGTTAAGCAACAAGTTACTAGTACAAATTTCCCGACTACTCTGTAGCGGCATATACGTACACTTAATATTGACTAGTTGTGCCTTCCATACTTATGTAAAGTGCATTATGGGTAAAACCATGCCGTGGTTGGCAAGATGGCTCCTGTACGTGCGCTGATCGTTCGATTGTGTTTAAATATCAACAATCCTCTTGGTTTTGTGCGTCATTACTCCGAACCTGAAGTAACGTTACTACTACGCAAATCCCGTTACAACTCCATCCCAGTTGGGACCGCCCCAAGTGTAGATGGGGATGGCCGAACTATAGTTGGGACTGTGGCCGTAGTTGGTACGTAACAGGGGTCCTACACTACATACACAATCGCCTGTTACATGTTTGACGGGTTGGGGCGATTTGGTTGGCAAATTAAACAAAAGTAAAAAGGTGAATGGGGCAACTTTCAACACGAGCAAAATTCAGGAGAGAATTACAGTTCCATAACCATAACAAATGCAAAGGATTTTCAATTACAAAAAGAACCACTGTATATTTATATACTTACCCTTTTAATATTTGCAAAAGAGGAAGGATGGAAGAACTTTTTACACATAAAATTCGCGAAAGATTTCCCCATCTTGCTCGATTTATTGTACGACGACGCAAAAACGAAATCACACACTGTTAAAATGAATTGCCCCCTCTGTTGTCAAATTGTTGACAGGTTTAAAATGACGTCATACTAAGAATACCGAAACCTCCATATCAAAAAAGGGGATTGTTAAACCCTACATTTTTATAATTGACAAGCTTTTAACTTTTACTATTTTATAAACAAAAATTAAAATGAAGTTGTAATTGTTTTTGTAAAATTTCACTTAAACCAAACTCAAACACTCTTATTAATCTAGGTCTAAATTTTAAATTTCTTGAATCTTTTACCTGTTTCACAATGGTTCAATCTAAATTCTAATGACGCAAACCAAAACATTAAAAACGTAAACATGGACGAATATGGAGAAGGGAGTGTGGACAAATCGGTCAAGAATAACGACTTTTCCGACGCCGAAATGGGAGAATTCGAGCGCCAGGCCGAGGTCAAACTTCGCGAGAAGAAATTGAGGCAGCTTCTGGGCCCGCTTGAGGGGTTCATTATTTCCATTCAGAGCCTCCTTGTGTGGGAAAAACCGGTCCGTAGCGCGGTCATGTTGCTGTGTGTGAATGGTTTGTTTTGGTGAGTCAATAAAGTAATTCTCGCGTGGATCATCATGTGATTGTGATGTGACATTGAACTATCGAACTCAGCTCCATGACAAAAAGCGATCGTAAAATGTTTCCCACTGTGCGAGAAATATTGACAAAGGAAAGCACAAAACAGTTGAGGTTCTCGAGGTTATAAATTGACATGATTGTTCGATAAATAACTTTTGATTTAAAGGTATACCGTATAAATACACCATTTGCAGATATCGAAAAAATTTACTACCGAATTATTAAGAAATATCTTACTTATTTAAAAGTAAATAATGATTGTAGGCATCCAGCAAAATAAGGGCCCTAGATATCCTGTAATTGTTCCAAAAAATTGAATTGTATAAACCAAAATTCATTCTCGCCGTCCGGCGAGCGCGAAAAAACAAGGATAACATAAGAATAACTGCTCGACGCCGGTGGAAAACAAACGCTGTTTTTCATGCTTTTCTCGGCATCCATGAATGTAAAAATTTGGACAGGTCAGTTAAACGATATTTACTATAAAATACAACCCCCCAAACCCACCCATTCCTGATAATTCAACAAATTACCAATGGTGTATACTACCTTTAATACTCAATAATAGCCTACCTTTTGCTTGAGAAAAAGTTGTCTGTGAAAAAAGTAAATATAAATACTATTTTACTTCCTTTTTAGCAATTTAATAGCCTAATCATATCATCAAACTGTAAATTAACTGCTGGTTTTCGTTAAATAATTATTTAATTAATATCAAGAGGCAGTAGTTTTTTGTATGAAGGGGAAGTAAATTTTTCATAAAATGAAAGTAATTGGTTACCTGAATTAGTTATGTTGGCTCCACAGGTTGGCTGTCACGACACACTACCGCGTTGTCTTTCTAGGAGCAGTTTCTTGCATGGTCTTTGTTTCCATGGAAACCATACGGACAAAAGTGTGGCCAGAGATAAGAGGTAATGAGACAAATATAAAGAGAAAATGGCATTCAAGAGCAACGCACGATGGCATTCTAAATTCAGTTTCGCAAAGTATTTTTTATAGGTCTCTTATTTTTTCTTTAATAAAAAATGAGGGAAAATACTTAACTGATTTATAATCATTAGTTAATATTTCATTTCTTTTTCCTTTATGATTGCTAGATATTGTACAATGTTTCAATCAAACTAGCCAAACTTTTATTGTGATGTGAACAAATGTGTTGCCTTACTTCAATAAACATTTTTTTTTTAAAGCAGAACATTGATTTTAATAATGTTTTTATTTTAGCAGCATAATTTCTGAATTGTTGATGTCAACACTAAAGACAATTGTTCCATTTCTGTTCACAGTCCCCCAGCCAGACGACAATGATGAAGGGTAGGTTTAAACTTGACTTCTTCCAAATATCACAAAACTTGCTGAATTTCTGGTACACAGACCCATTAACCCCCCCCCAAAAAAAAACCACACATTTTTCTTACCAGTTTAATTGATTTTTGTTTAGTTGGACTCCCATCCATGCAAAGCTACTAAGTCTTCCAGAGATGTGTGAGCATATAGCCAGGTGGTGGGTCACCATGGAAAGGCTGAATACCAGGCTGTGGGAGCTACGCAGAGAGAATCCATCGAAGGTGAGAATCTCTGGATAACGGTGAAATGCCATTCTGTTGAGGTCTAACGAGTCTCTGGATGCAATGGATGTTTCTTTTCAAGAATATAAATGAGTTTCAGAAACCAATTTCGAGTCGCTGCTTAGAATAAAATTTGCTAGGCACATAACATAACTTGCTTAGAAAAACAAAACAAATTGCCAGTTTCAATGTACAGTTGGAGACGGCTTCCTAGCCGATTCGTGATTAACAAGGAAGTTGGCTAAGCAATAGTTCCTGCTTTCCAGGTCTATGAAGGTTGACTCTGGGAGCACAGGTAAAGGCTATGTCCGAATTACTGGCTGTGGCTTCAAATTACACACAAGTCTATGGTAGCAGCTGCAGCCACTTCTCATAGACCTGTGTGCAATCTAAGCCAATTTAGCCAAGTAATTCTGACATCACCTTAGCATTAAGGTTCATTGTTGTAAATTATTTTTTTCCCCCAGTTTTGCCTGTATGTGTGCAGCTTGTGCCTGGTGTTGGCAGCACTTGGACACTACTTCTCAGGGGTCTTCATATCCTACCTCATTGGTAAGTTTGCCCGACTGTGGCTATGTAGGTCCTTTTGCTAGGGCTTCCATATTGATAGCAAGGTGAGCCATAGCTGGGCCCTTACTGTGGCTAGGTATTGACTGAGGCTTGGTCTTGACTGTGGCTTGGTATATTACAGACTATGATTAGGTCCAAGTACAGCAAGGTCCTCCATGACTGGCCAGGTCCTTCATGACTATATAGTCAGGTCTTACTACGCCCTACATAATTATAGCTAGGTCCCAACTATGGCAAGACATGACTGTGGATAGGTCCTGACGATGGCTAGGTCCTCCGCTAACACTCTCTACCACTTAAAATGTTTTATAGCTGCTTCATCTTCTGAGACTCTGTCCATCTTCTTACTTCCAGTCACTAGCCTCCTGCTGTGGCCTCCCTTGGAATACCACAACGTCATAGGTAGTCTGTATCAACGCATCCAGCCAATATTGCAGCAACTGGACCATAGTATTGATAGTCCTCGCCGAGAAAAGAAACTAAGAGGTAAAAACTTGTAAGTTGTTTGCTTTGTGTAACAAAAAATGACTAACTAGAATCTATGGATCTGATCAGCAATAGCAAGGAATCAATCCTGAAACATGTACTTTGACTCACACAGCTCAAAAGAGAGCAAGAACCAGGTCTAATCCCACCGCTGACACCGACAGCAGCGACAGTGACTTGGATGAGTTCTGTCCCACACCAGGCCCGGCAGTGGATGCAGCACTAGCCCACGCTGCTGGGCGATCGGCTCGGAGTAGCAGTGGGACCTCGATGGGTCTATTTGGGGGTTTATCAAGAGGACATTCACTGGAGTTTACCGATGACGGTAAGGCAGAATTCATGAGAAGCCTTCAAATCCAACACTGTACAGTTACCACACGGCAGAGTCTTTATATATCAATTGTCCAGTAATGCAATAGTGGCTCAGCTCTATTATCTCTGGTTTTGTTTGCCATTTTTTCGGCAGAATTCACCGATACTGAACCACCGAGTTACATGGCCGGACTTTCCCAAGTTCCGTCCTTCGACAACACGATCTTCGACCACAGCGCCGACGAACTAGAAATAGAACTGCCTTACGACGATCACCCACCAGTTCCAGGGAACCCGGAGAAAACCAAGAAACAAGGAGAAGGTGAAAAGCAGAGAAGCCCAGAAGAGATGCTGTTTGACCCGTCGCACTACCGGGATTCGACAGATGTGGAGGAAGCCCTGGCAGCAGATTTAGAGTTCCCAGACGTGGAGGCAGCTGACGGGAAGTCAAGACGCCGTAACTCTAAAGGGCAGCAGCCAAGAGACGACGAGCCTTTGTTGCCGCCAGTTGCTGCGATGCTCCTTTCGCAGACCGTCACCTCTCTGATGTCCGATGCCTTGAAGAAGCTACAAGACATGAGCTCTCAAGACGACACCTCTTCAATTTCAGAACCATCTCAGGTCCTACGCCAGCGAAAATTGCCCGAATCTGAAACCAGCATAGACAGGGACACTTCACCACCGAAACTACTAACAATGGACTCCGATTCGACCGATTTTGAGATGTTGGACAGGACGGAGCTTGAGCAGGAAGGTGGGCGAGTAGCAGGTGAGAAGAAAGAGGAGGCAAAACCAAGTAGGAGTGGTTATGGTATCGGCTTTCTAACGTCTTGGTTTAGTGCAAAGAAATAGTTATGAGAGGTGATTTTGTGTATGCATGTATGGCTACTCCTATTTGCTAGCACAGTCAATCACAACACGATAGCACATTTTAAGCATAATCGGCGAGTATTGTATTTTGGTAAAAACAATTTTGATTGTGTTTTATGACCATTTTCTTTCCTTTTTTTTATTATTAAATTTACTTTCTTATGAAATGAAATATTCAGGGGGAAAAAAGTGCTGCATGATGTAACATTTTTCCAGGAATTTCCCTCAAAATAGTTGAATATATTTTATAGTGAAAGGGCAGCCATTATTTTAAAAGCAACTTATTTTTTAATGTTAGCCTCTATCCATGTGATGTCAAATTTGAGAGAAAAAAAATGTTTTGGGTAAAATTTGTATAGATTTGAGAAATACTAATTCTTATTCATTTTAAGATTTAAATGTATTTATTGACCAAGTTTTAGTAAACCTGTCCCCTAACTCTAACAAAATGTTTCGCAAGACCGTTGATCTGCCTGTGCCCCCCTCCCCTGTATTTTTATTTGAAGCTTAATTGCTTTACTTTAGAAGGGTGGTCTACTTACAAAAACTTCCATTATTTTAGTTTGTTTAGTTGTACAAAATATTCAAAAGTATCGAATTATATAAAATCCTCCAGTGATCTATTTTTATTATTAGTCATTGTACTAAATGTAATGGCTTTTTAAGTTTCACCTTTGGGTTGCAACAAACAGTGTACATTTGTAATTGTTTTATTTAGTGGGTAATGAATTAAAAGTTGTTGCAAGAAGGTGATTTGTTTATGGTGCTTTCTGTAAATTTTGTCTGAAGATATTTGGATACAAGTACATGTACGTATATGCTTTGGATGTATATCCATGCCGAGGTTTACATAGTACATAAACGCCCAATCTTTAGGCATCCATAACGAAACTCAATCCGAGGCGGGTTCAGGCCGATGGTACCGGGAAGTACACCCTAGCATTGCTCGCTGCTGACAGAAATTTCCGGCCCTGCTCGTGACGTGTTTATGCGTCATCCATTTTGAATCTGGGGAAAACTGCGTGTGCAAACTGGCTAACACCCAAACTTTATCTTTCTGCATAACGAGCAATGTGGGTGGTATTGAGCATAATGAAGGGTTGCATTATGCATGGCTGAACATAAAGAATACAGCCTACAACCTTGACCCATTGCATTCTCCAAAATCAACAGTCACTTTTTGCCATTCCTCCTCAATCCTCAAAAACTGCAATGAGAATTTGTAAGGATTGAGGAGGGTTAGGGTCAATGTTGGGTGTAAAACCAGAAAGAATTGGGCATCTTGATGCCACTTTTGTGATCATAAATTGTCACAATGAACATCGATCGGTGAAAAGAATTATAAACAAAAAAAACACTAGGACCAAGAAACATTTCCAATTGTGTACACAATCAAAGAGGTGCCGTCTGGATACTGAATTCTTTTCGTAGAATCTCTTTGCGTCCATTTGTTTCTCAAAAATGATGCCAAGTAATTCACGGAAATATCTTTCAACTCAATAAGTCCATGACAATAAAAATAAAGATCTCGTTTGCACCATTTAGTACGCTTCCCTCAGGTCATCCTGTGGTTTTATTTTTCATTTTCAAAACTTAAATTATGTCCCGGTAACAAATAACAGACATCTTTAAGACTTCAGGGTAAGCGTTGTACAATCGGCCGGCTGTGTGTTGATGCCCGTTGGTGCGGCATTTGACTTGCGAGTTCCCAATGAAAGTTTAGATTAAATCGTTTGCAGACGTCCATATCCTGATAACTGTCTATGTTTCTTTCATTTCACGGAGGCGGCGGACAGCGCTCCTGACAGTCGCTGCAGCAGATGTGCTGTTGGCAGTAAACAAAATATTCAGGATTTAAGTCAACGTAAAACAAAATATTGAAATCAAGTCTGTCACGAGCTAATGTGGCCCATCAGACCGGCGTTGATCTCCGAATTCCTTGGCATGAAACAACATATTTGTATCCCCCTGGACGGGACTCTAGTCCTTCCCAAGTTACTCCTCAGCTAATGCTGGTACCTATTTATACTCCTTGGTGTAGCGAGGCAAGTGGGGGTGAAATATCTTGCCCAAGGACATATATAGCTAACAGCACTGATTGAACTTCATTGAGACAATATATGAAAAAAAACACCAAAAAGCCAAAACAGCGTCACATTGCAACAGTCTTTCTGGAATTGTTTTTATATAAGGTGGACCGGCATAATAACCCTATAAATCGTGGTGGATTTTAAAAGATCCAGAAAGATCAGGTATCACGTTTTAACTTTCATGTTTTTTCTAAAATAGGACTTAAAAGTGAATAACAGGTTTTCTTGGAATTATATTTTGTTGCGACAAAATAGTGGTGTTTTGGTTTACAATCGGACAGTTCTTCCCTGACCTTAACCCTGCCAGACGCAGCACAGTGCAACAGGTGGGAATTTGTGCTACATTGATGCCTTCATTAGTTAAGACCAGGGGTCAATTTCACGGAGCTGCTAAGCACAAAAATTAGCTTAGCACAAAAAAGTCTTGCTCATTAAAAACAAGTTATCAGCCAAAATTCTACGTGTTTTTCATGCTAAGCAAAAAAACAGCTGATTATCAATCAAAAACAATAAAGATCACGTGAAAATTTGGCCTGTAACCTTGTTTTTACCAAGGACAAATTTTCATGCTAAGCAAATTTTTGTGCTTAGCAGCTCCGTGAAATTGGCCCCAGGGCAGAAACAGCCAAGTCCCAGACTATTGAAAGCTAGTCCCCATGAAACAATGCCAGAGATTGATCC
This sequence comes from Crossaster papposus, assembly GCA_037893245.1. Taxonomy (NCBI): domain Eukaryota; kingdom Metazoa; phylum Echinodermata; class Asteroidea; order Velatida; family Solasteridae; genus Crossaster; species Crossaster papposus. The sequence continues at coordinate 29,056 of JBAIAA010000614.1, forward strand.
TGCTGCATTGGGTGACCACAGACTCTGAGACGGTTTGGCCTGATGTTTTGGCCTGATGGTTTGACCTGATGAATCTTCCTGCACTGGCACTGGGCAGGCTAGTCAATTTTGACAAATGGTGTATGGTGCTACATCTGGCAGGGTTTCTAGCCAAAATACCCGGGAGGGCCAAGGTGACCAAGCAACTTTTTACCTGTACACCCACGCGCCTCCAGCGACAACCTTACGGCAGGCCTTGCAGTTCCAGATGCCCACACACTTCCTCTTCATGGCGTCCTGTTCAAAACGACAAGAAATATGCTTAATGTATTACGGGTGAGGCAAGGACGGGTGAGGCAAGGACGGGTGTCTGGAGAAGTCAACTGTTCTCTTCTTTGCTTGGTCATCTTTTGAGAAGATGACCAACGACTGTCCTCAGATATAGAGACGACCAACGTTTCTTTAAAAAGCCACATTATTTCTACACTCGCCAGGGTTGTCACCACGCCGGGCGGCGCCGGGCGGTGCTACCCAGCTCCCAAAATTTCCGCCCGGTACTCAAGTTCAAGTTGAGCCTTACTGCCCGGCTCAAATTAACTCGGGCCTCAACCTTCCCGCGATGCCCCAGCCAATTGCCGTGAAGCCCCTTCAAAAAAACACGTACCTTACGGCCACTTGGCCGTCGTTCCCCTTTCCATTTTAATTATACTATGTATTCGAAAGTGTTAACGTTAACGTTGTGACCCATTATGAAAGTCAAATTGTACGTAGCGTACGCGCGCTCCCGCACACTGGTTTTAATAATGCTGCTTGCCATGGGTTGCCACGCATTGCGCACCGAAGTACATGTAATTACCTTCCTGCAGTGGAGAACCGAACGTGGCATGGCAACCATATCAAAGTAGTTGAGTTGTTTACTACTAAAAGCACGGCACCAGACTACTCTCATGTATAGACTGGCTACAGGTCCCTACACTGAATAGGTCGTATTATTGAACGTTGAGGGAGCTGTGCTTGCGGTATTTGGGGGTATAATTAAAAGTGATTAGGAGATAATTCACGTCAGGCCGCGGATCGATGGCACAAATTACCCGGCTCTATAAATGGTCTGGTGACAACCCTGACACTCGCACTTTGTTGATTTCCTCACCTTTCCACAGAAGACACAGGTGTACTTTCCGTGCTGCGAGATCTCAATCTTCTTGACCATCTTACGCAGTGAGGCACCGTAGCGTGTGCCATACTTCCCTGTGATGCCGACCTTCTTTGTACGCTTGGCCTGAGAAAACGTGCAAAAACAATGTGATTAATAATTTTTAAGATGAAGTAGAACTAGAAACATGCACTGTCACTGGACGGAGGGGTCATCTTTTAAATTGTTAACTGGGCAAACTGCAGGATGCGACAATCCCAATGATCCCCAATGCCAATTAAAAAACATACCTCCCCCTCCCCAATTTAAACATTATTCCATGATCAGTTGATATGAAATTTAAAGTAAAACCAAATGAAAAACCAAGTTAAAAATGTAATTTTTTTGTTTAAGTGGTAAGTCAGGTTTTTCTTCACTCCCCATCTCCAAGACAAGTCTAACCCTTTTCCAGCCACCCCCCCCCCCCCTCCTTGATAACGTTTAGATATAACACATTTTGTACCCAAATAATAAGGAATCTGCTTTACTATTCTGTACAAATTGTCCACATATGACGGTAAAATAGCACGTTGGGAACTAGTGTTAAATTTCTACACAAAACGCACAGACTATAAATTATGTCAAGCGAATCAACGTTTATGCCTTTACGTTACGTTAAATTAAATGGCTTCGTTTGTCAAACTGAAAATATTTCGCACTAAAATAAACAGACCATTAAGTGTAACAAATTCTTCAGTTTTTCTAATTGATATTGAATACGGATCCAATCATTTGATTTTCTCGATTTCTACGGATTTATTTGACGACTGCTCTATCACCAACCATTCTGATTTTGAGCCAAGATGGCAGAGGCAAGGGACTTCTGGGTAAAACAAGGTCAGGGGTCTAAAAATTGCGCACCCCTATAATAAGCCACTTCGACATCTCACGCGCGCAGTGCACTTTGGGTAATGTCAAGGGTTATTGCAGATAAACAAATGGTGTCGCCGTTGGCAACGTACTCGTGTCGCGCGTGGCGTATGCCATTTTTCTATTTCTACTGTCGCGTTTTAGATTGTTTTTTTCTCAAATAACTTTGTCAATGTCCTCAGAGGATTCTTTTGCTTTGTCTTTAGATGTTATTGAACACTGGAATGTCGAGGCTTTGAAGGATTTTGTTTTAATTAAGAGGAAATCCAGCGGGGGGGAAGAAGGAACTCTGCTTGATCAGCTCAACGTTCCTAGTTCTATCTGAAAGTTGACGAACTGACCGAAGACAAACACAGAACGAAGTTATATTCGGAACTTGGATGGATTATTGCCACAAAAGCAATTACAATTTCGTTTGTGTTAATTGGCAATGCAGCTACCAATACCAGATTCCACTTTCAAAATTGAATTATGTTGTTCATTGATACCATTATTGAATTTACCATTTATAAATTATATTGATTTTATAACTAGCTGATGCAGAGGTTACACAAAATATAGTGGTGTTCAAACATTTGACAAATCTTGAATTGTTTTCGTATTTATGAAGGGTTAATTGCAGCTGCAAGTGGGTGTATAATAATATTGTTAATTAACTGAGCAGCTTAAACAATATTATTTTAGTCAGGCTTTAATATCTTTATTATTTTGTAATACATGTATGTTCACTTTTTTCTTCTTGCACCTGTTGATTAAAGCACGATACCTTTAAAATACGTTCACAAACACATCAGCCGAGTGATTTTATATGCTTCGTGATAAAGAGTGAAAGCATTTTATTAATATTACATGTAAAAGGAAAGCCACCAGCCCTATACAATCATTATTTCACGTATAGTGTACATTTATATCTGCACACTTTATTTGGTCAACGAGTTATTCACAGCTGTACAGAGATACATTGTATACATTTACACAATGAGGTCTGGTTAAAGAATACTAGAACAGCAAAGACTAATTATATCATTGGCTGAAGATACAAAGTGTCTTGAGCATACACGATCGACGATTTTGCAACCCAGTTCCTGTTTGTTCGGGGATATTTCCTGTTGATCATCTTGTGCCAGCGACGACTGGTGTCTTCATCACGCTTCTCAGTTGAGAATGGAATGGAGGTTCACAATCACATGTTCCGAAACCTAAATGGCATCCATGCTTTGTACATTGTCCTCCTTTTCATTTTTCAAGTTGATTATTGATGTTGCCGCAGTTTGCAACATAACATATATCCTCAGGTTCAGCCAAAGATGGTCCTCGTCACCTTATGAAGGAAGACACATAAGAGAACAATATAGTTGCTAAGTATATTATACATTGTACTTTATTTTCGTGTTGCATGTTGTCATTGTCATTATCACTTTGATCCCTAAATTTCCTTTAAAAAATAAAACCCCTAGACCTACTTAATTAGGCCCTACCCTAATTAATTAGGCCCTCCTATAAAAAGGATAATGAAAACTCTACAAATACAATTTAAAAATACATTATCATGATGCAAATGACACTTTTTGGTACAAAATACATGCAAGTCTTTTATAGTTTTTCCTTTAGAAAAATGTTTCAGACAAAGATAAAGCTAAGTAGGTCGTGCCTGCACCCTAGAGAAATTATGCAGGCTGCCACATTTTTAATTATGGGCGCCCTAGATCCCAAACGTAGTTTACACACGTACACACACTGCATAAAATGTGACTGTGTGACTGCGTGGTCGACCGTACAAGTTTACATTTTTAGCGAACTCGAAACGAGATTTGTTTTGCTCTATCTGAAGAAAAACAAAGTTAGGTAACATTAATTATCTCACCATGATTAAATTCGAGTCAGGATTCTGCTGTATTGGGTTTAATAAACACGGGAAAAATTGTGTTTTTCCCCCCACATGCTAACGAACGTCAGTTAAGCAGTATGTTTACACGTGTATCGTACCCGCGTTATGCACGTTGCATACGTGCAGCGCGACTTTGTTTATCTCAAATTTCAGGTTGCCAAGGTAAGTAACGCATGCGCAGTTGGAATGTCGAAGTGGCTTATATATAATCGATTATTCTGGATTTATTTTAAAATTAAAACTATAATCATTTTCTATTTTTAATTGTTTTATTGTTATTTATTTATACTTACATATTACTGTAATACGTTTAATACTTTATTACATGAATATATAAAAGTTATACCATTAAATGTAATGTTCCATTTTGCATTAGAGGTGTGATTGCACAACCAAGAATGATGTTGTGTAATTCACTACTGACTTTTTGTAGTGGATGCTGTTTTGCGCCTGTACTCAGTTCCACCACAATTCCAAACTATTTCATTTCTATTGTAGAACTTAAGGCAGAAATAACACCAATTTACGGTGATTTTCTTTGTTGAACTTTTTGGTAAATATGTGAAGTGAATAAATGACATTTGAATGTAATGTTAGTGGAGACGGTGGCGAAGTTGAATTATTTATTTCAATTTGCATTTAAATCTTCAAATATCATGCAATTGAGATTGAAATATAGATTATTTCAATTCAAAATCCCTTTTGTTTTTCTTCTTTTAAAGTGCAGCAATGTCGTCTTTATCCTTCACCTGCATATCTTGTCGGGTGGCATTTGCCAGCACTGATCTCCAGAGGGCTCACTACAAGTCCGACTGGCATCGCTACAACCTGAAGCGCAAGGTGGCCGAGATGGCCCCGGTTACGGCCGAAGAGTTTAAACAACGCGTGCTAGACAAGCAGGTAATTAAGAAAACGGCATTCACCCATTTATCACCAGTTCGCGCCGGATGACGTATATAAACGCACAGTTTTTCAATTTTTTTCATCAGCAGCAGCGAGCAAGGCCGGAAATGCGTGGGTGTGCTTCCCGGTATCAGCCTGAACCCGTCTCGGATCGAGTTTTGTTAAAAATTATTCCGCGCCTCGGCTCGGTGATGTTAAAATAATCTCGACGCAAACTGGTTAAAGACCAGCGACGGTCCCTCTTTTCTTGTCTCGTTTTGCTCAAAGTTTCATAAAATAAAAACCCTCCTACTGTTGTAACTAACAGAACCTATCAAAAAACTCCCTTCCTTTCTCATAGCGTATGAGTAACGATAGGTTTTAATAGAAATGGTAACTGGTTCTGTGTTGGCACAGTGAGAGGAAAGGTTATTCGTTGATGTGGTTTCCCATTCTCTCATGCAGGCCCAGGTTCCCGTGGCTCGGCAAGATTCATTGTCCTTCTGCAAGACGTGCGGAAAGCATTTCAGCACAGAGAACGCCTTCACCAATCACATGCAGTCTAAGAAACACAAGGAGGCGGAAGCCCGTGTTGGCAGGCAACAGCAGGCAGAGGTTTGTTCACAATAGAAACAGAGGAAAGAATATTGCCACCTGACGCTTCTTAAAGTTTTTCGACTCTGTATAGACATTGTACACAACTGCTGAAGTGGCGTCAGGATACTTTCTTCTTTCCAAAAAAGAATTGCCGACATCTGAAAGTATAAATACAAAAAAATATGATTGCATTGATATGCTACTTTGATTCAGGTTGAGAAGAGGAATGCTAAGAATCTGGAGAAAGGACTGGAAGCGGAATCGACTTTGGAAACAAACAAAGATGTAGCTGCTAAAAAAAGATCTCCTAGCGATGCGGAGATGGCTACAAAGCCTAAAACTGCCGGGAAGAAACACAAACCAGTAAAGGATCCTGAGGGTGCTACCGGTTCAAGTCAAGATGTTGGTAAGATGCATGGCAGATTCTGTAAGATTCTGAACAATTCAGACACAGTTCACTAGTTTACTTGTTTACTTGTTTACTTGTTTACTTGTTTACTTGTTTACCCTTTTACTTATCAATCTATTTGTTTACTTGTTTACTTCTATACCTAATACCCGCGTAATTTTGACCTGTTTGCCTTTCTACCTGTGAACCTGTTTACATATTAACTCCTTGACGCCCGTATTAATTCCTCACTGCACCGTATTATACGCTTGACTGCATAGCAGCCTTTGTGTAAATGGCGCACTGCACAATGGACTTGATCGTACAGCTGTCACACAGGCAGTGTTCCATGGTTCTACAGTGTTACACAGCCGACAACAGCATTCCGGACAAATTAGTTGCGACAAGGGGTTAACTGCTTCATCTTTTTTATTACTTGTTTAGAAATGGCCGATGATGAAGATGATTGGGAAGAGATTGAGGGAGAACCAATCGCGATCACCGATTGTCTCTTCTGTAGTCACTCGTCCCAGTCAGTAGAGAAGAACTCCAATCACATGACCCAGGCCCACAGTTTCTTCCTGCCTAACGTGGAGTTTATCATTGATCTAGATGGTCTACTTGCCTATCTGGGTAAGGCGGTAGGAGTTTGCACTCAACTTTGAGATTGTAACAGATTTTACTACTAACCTCTAACGGTTCCCTAAGACTTCTGTGCTAAATCCAACAGAGTCAAAATTTCATGTGATTGTTGTGTTAAGCTTTCAGCTAAATACCAATCACTGAACAATACACATTGTTTTAGAGTTGTGGCTGCTAAGCTAGTTTTACTAAGCAAGGGTTTTTGTGCTTAAACGGCTCTATGAAATTCATGTCTTAATTTCTACAGGAGAGAAAGTGGGGGGTGGTTTCATGTGTCTGTGGTGTAATGAGCGAGGGCGGAGTTTCTTCTCGTTAGACGCTGTCCAGAGACACATGAAGGACAAGGGACACTGTAAGCTACAGTACGAGGGCGACATCATCTACGAGTATGCCGAGTATTACGATTTCAGGTAAGTCGCGAGTTGCAATTTCAGGGCACTGCTAAGCATTCCAAATTTGCTAAGCACAGACAATATTTAGGAAAGAATGTAGTCAAGATGTAGAGAGTCAAGAACATTTTTAATAATGTTTGTTCATTGTTTAGTAAAAACAATATTTTTTTGTGTAAATGGTTCTTAGCTGATTTTTGGGTAGCACATGGATTTTCTGTTCAACTACTTTTACCAGAAACATTAGTTAGCAAGCTAAAAAGCTCACAAGCAATTTGATAATTTGGATGGATATTCTTGTTTTGTTTCTGGTATTGCAAAGTAAAAACTCAATTTTCTCTTTCTCTGTATTGCAGAAAAAGCTACCCAGATCACACAGACCCTACTGTAAGGGGTGAGACACAGGGTGAAAGGGGTGAGACACAGGGTGACAGTGATGAGGAAGTAGAAGACAGTACATTGCAGGTCCACCAGGAAGGTTACGAGCTTGTGTTGCCATCAGGTAAGCAATTCAGCATCTTGTGTCCTTGGGCAAGAGACTTTACACAAGTCAGAATCAGGGTTGTCACCAGACCATTTATAGAGCCGGGTAATTTGTGCCATCGATCCGCGGCCTGACGTGAATTATCTCCTAATCCCAAATACCGCGAGCGCAGCGCCCTCAACGTTCAATAATACGACCTATTCAGTGTAGGGACCTGTAGCCAGTCTATACATGAGAGTAGTCTGGTGCCGTGTTTTTAGTAGTAAACAACTCAACTACTTTGATATGGTTGCCATGCCACGTTCGGTTCTCTACTGCAGGAAACTGTACATGTACATGTACTTCGGCGCGGTGCGCGATGCGTGGCAACCCATGGCAAGCAGCATTATGAAAACCAGTGTGCGGGAGCGCGCGTACAATTTTACTTTCATAATGGGTCACAACGTTAACGTTAACACTTTCGAATACATAGTATAATTAAAATGGAAAGGGGAACGACGGCCAAGTGGCCGTAAGGTACGTGTTTTTTTGAAGGGGCTTCACGGCAATTGGCTGGGGCATCGCGGCAAGGTTGAGGCCCGAGTTAATTTGAGCCGGGCGGTAAGGCTGAACTGGACCTTGAGTACCGGGCGGAAATTTTGGGAGCTGGGTAGCACCGCCCGGCGCCGCCCGGCGTGGTGACAACCCTGGTCAGAATACGTCTAAGCATTCAATAGATTGGTGTAAGTATAGGCAGTTACTGTGTGCGATTTAACCTGTACGCGCTAGGATTATTTTGACAATGACCGATAGTGGGATTGTTTTTTCACGAACTTAAGATATTTACGGCCTTGTTCGGGACATCTTTATCCATCACCCGTTTTGAATTCCTGATCAAATTTGCGTGTATACACGTCCTCCAACGCGAACTGGTAAAGCATTTGCACACACACACAAAATAAAAGGAACAAAATGCTCATTATTTTTTTTTATAGGAGCTCGCGTTGGCCACCGAGAACTCCAGCGTTACTTCAATCAGAACGTCCCTCCAACTCGACAGATCATCAAGAAGAACAGCGCCATGATTGGACGAATAATGACGCAGTACAAAGCTCTCGGCTGGAGCGGGGACAAAGGCAAGTTTTTAACAAATTATAAACCTGGCAAAATTTTTCCCAAAACCTATAATTTGATATGTAAATTTGTTCCCATTTTGTCTTGTCGGTGGCCAATTTACATAGGTAGCCACGGCCTGACCTATGATTAACACATCACTGGTACCCAACCTGTTCTCATATGGTATTTCTACACACAGGTGACGCTGCAGATAAGCGGATCAGAGATCTGCGCTACGTTCAGAAGTTCCGCTCCAGGAAGGACCTGCACCTGAGCATAAAGGCTAACAAGTTGCAGCCACACTTGCGTCCTCAGGTCATCTTCTGAAGAGACACTCTTTTGTCCTTGAGCAAGCTGCTTTACTCGCATATTACAATTATTTCATGACAATGAACTCAAGTAATTTTCGTGCATATACCCAGCACAATTTGCGGCAGAGCCAACGACCATTTTGTCCTTATGACTGCAGACTTATTAACTAAAACATTACCCCCACCCCCAAAAAAAAATATTCCTGAAATTCCAGAAAAACAATGACCAACACAAAAGAGGGGGGGGGGGGGGGGGGGTGGGGGTTTCTCTGCCCTATATCTATCTCTGCCCTATATCTATCTCTGTTCGTGTATGATTTCAGATGCCATCGTTAAATAAATACATCTTTATTTTTCTCCAATTTGCATGAGTAAGCTTGTATACAGAAAAAATTTAAGTAAAGAGCCCAATTATATTTTCTTTTTATTGGCAAAATGTTCTACGAATAAAGACCTACACATTTATTTAGATATCTGCCCTTGTATTGAACTTTGAATTTCAGGTTCAGTAACAACAAATTCACTATAAAAGTGATTTGAAGATGCTGTACGGACTAAACTCTTTCAAATTTGATTTTTTTTTTAACTATAATCAATAACTCTAAAGCCCAGTTCATACTCGCTTCGACTGCGGGCGCGAATCCAGCCATGCGAACGTTGGATGTTGCATTCATAAATCGTTTGTGCGCATATGTCAAATGTTCAGTTATTTCATTTTTTTCTTTTTGAAAGTGCGCGTCTCTTCACACATTGAGAAGTGTTCAAAATGAGCCGGTGCTTATACAGCAAGTATATATAAACTGGCCTTTATATTGTTGAACATCATGAGGAAATCTGTATTCAATAAATTTAAAAACTTGATTTTTCTTTTCTGTCCTAGAATTGTTTTTATTTGTACAAGGTAGAAAAATGTACGCAGTGCTCGTCTGCAGACATTCATCACTACACAAATGAACCACAGGGGAAACTGACTAGTAGGTATTGAAATTTGCATAAATTTCAAAGTGAACAAAGAAATTGGCAAGGCGGGACTAGAACCTGTGACCTCTAGAATGCCGGACCGACGCTCGACCAACTTTAGCTATATATCTTGCCCTATGTTGGCGGTCTCCCAAATTGTCAGTATCTTTGTTCGAGGGCGCTAGTCAGAAACACCATAATTTCGTGTGGCCAGGGATCACACCCAATTTTACCATACAACCTGGGAAGCGACATTATGTATCAAGGATGACGTGGTACTTTGATGTCATATGATCTGAAGTTTTGGAACATATACCGTCTCTTCAACTGTTAGCATTTCTTTGTCTCTTACAAGGCGGCCCCTCCCTACACTCCTCCAGACCGTCGCCGTTACTCTCACAGAGTGGTTTCTTGACGGCCCACGGGGTGATAAATGGGGTCTTGGTGTGCTTCTTGGGAATCACAGATACCTCTCCAGATTTATGGCTACCCTCTAAGCCATCTTGGTGTTTCGTCTTGGAGTTCGCAGAAGGAACGGTCATCTGTCTACTGTTGCCCTCTTCGATATTAATTTGATTCTTATCGTAGCTCAGTCTAGCATCGTCCCCTGGGCCCACTGCAGCAGTGTCGTTATCCTCAGATTCCTGCGACTCCATGGCAACGAGACAAGCCAGTTCTTCCCTTTCCAACTCGTCATCTTCCAGGAAGGACTTCTCGAAGAAAGAAAGGATGCTTTTCTGTCTGGGATCCTACATAGGAAATAATGACGGAGGACAATTTTGAAGGGACATTACGTCCTGAACGTGCCCAATTGGCTACAAAATTATGTCAAACGGAAAGAGCATTTAAAAGTAGAATATAAACATACAGACAACCATCCTATAAAAACTAGTTATTAACCAGTTCGCGACGGGAATATTTTAACATCACCGAGCCGAGGAGGGGAATAATTTTTAACGAAACTTGATCCGAAGCGGGTTCAGACCGATAGTGCCGGGAAGCACACTTCCGGCCTTGCTCGCTGCTGACAGACATTTCCGGCCTTGCTCGTGGCGTGTTTATGCGTCATCCGTTTTGAATTTGGGGAAAACTGCATTTATATACGTCATCCGGCGCAAACTGGTTTAAAACTAGTTATTAAGTCTAGTATTTGAGCGATGTCTCCATGAGCATACCTTCAATGCAGTCGTGTCAGCTTCAGAGAAATCGTCCTTAGACAAACCTGCTTCCCCCAACACTGACAGTTTCTTTTGCACCAATGGCCTGAAAAATAAAGCAATTTTAATAGTGCACACAATTTTGTCACAAATCACAATGCACTCTCATAGGCCTACTATCTGTACTGTCGGAATAAAGCTTGTGTATTCCTGTTAAATATTACAGAACAAAATCCTTTAAATAATTTATTTTTACAGATTTATTTAAGATTTGCAAAGCATACCATATGTAGTCATCGGCCGTGCCTTTGGCTATCAAGTATCGTATGGTGGTTGCGTTTTCCTGTCCAATGCGGTGAACCCTATCCTCTGCCTGAACCAGTATCTATCAAATAAAAAAATAAAAAATATATCGAGGTGCATAGTTTTAACACAGTACTGTACACTTAAAATGTTAACAAGCATTGTTGATGAGAAGGATAGATCACAGGTGATTCGTAAGTCCATCATTTACCAGGTCTAGTCAAAATTTGTTCAAATTCCTTTGTTATTATTCATCGTGAATAGAAATCGTGAATATAATAGGCGCGTGTGTCAGTCTCGATAACAAATCAAAACAAATTCTCTGCGGAGTCAGTATGTTACCATATATTCTTTTAGACTAGGTAAAATATTATTGAGCCCGAAATTTCCCTTTAATGACCTGACTTGTGAACTGATTTGCGATTAACTTGTGATGATTAACTTGTGATGGGCTTGTGATGGGCTTGCGATGGCTTGCAATGGGCTTGCGATGGGCTTGTGACAACATTGAATCCTGTTCAGGCAGTTGTTATAAAAAGTCAAAAGCAAAAACAAGATTTACCCCAGGATTCCAGAACAGCTCAGCAAAGACCACCATGCTGGCTGCAGTAAGCGTCAGGCCAGCGTTGGCCGCTGTGATGGACAGGATGGCAACACGACACGTCGTATCCTCTTGAAATCTGTCGCAGTGCGCCTTGCGCTTCATGGCCGAGGTGCTGCCATCAATGCGGATGTAGTCATACTTCTACATAATGGAGGAAGGTTTGTGTTCATTTTTTATTGTAAAATGACTGTAAAGGCAGAGCTTAGAGCATTGTTGTTGTTGGAGGATTACAAAAGTATAAAAGCTGATTCATATTTCATGCAAATGCGATGTGAATTTGACGTCACAAAGCATTCACTGCGAAATTCACCAGAGTTGAAATGTGTTCATGTTTTGCAAATTTGCGGCGTAAAAACAAATTTGCATTCGCGTTCGCTCCGAGTATGAACCAGATTTAAGACAAAGGATAAAGAGATAAAGAGTACAATTGGTGCCAGGAGATGTCTTATGAAAGCAATGATCTGGATACCAAGGTACCTTCTGACTGATAGCAATACACAGAGCATCTAAGACAGACTGGTGGTGAGCGAAGATGAGGAACTTGTGGTCAGCTTCAAGCAGATCCAGCACGTAATCCCTAAATATAGATACAAAAGAAAAATGTGGTGAAGAACAAATCTTTGACCATTTACTCCATATACCACCCTAACACTGTAGATTTTTACACATTAACCCTCCTTGTTTGACCAGACAAAACATTTGGGAAAAATCATTCAAATTTTAAAGCATCAGGGCAAAGTAAAGTGACCTAAAATAATGAGTTAAAGGTCTTACCTAATTGCCGGAACCTTGACAAGTCCAGTTTCAGCAAAGTACTTCAACAAAATGCCCCTTTCTTCCGATTTCTGAGCAGAATTCCAAGAGAGAACACAATATATCTGATAAGTTCCTTCCCAACATTGAAAATTCACAAGCCTTAAAGGTAGGATACACCATTTGCAAATAATTGTTACTACCGAATTATTAATAAATATCTTACTCATTTGAAAGTAAATAATGATTCTAGGCATCTGGCAAAATGATTGCTCTAGATATCCTGTAATTGTTCTGAAAAATTGAATAAAAAAAACCAATGATTGATTTGTCGTAAATTTGATTGTAAAACTTTGAACAGGTAAGTTAAACGATATTTACTATAAAATACAACCCCCCAAACAATTACCAATGGTGTATCCTACCTTTAAGTTCATTTTCAACATACCTTGTGTTTTCTAGACATTTTTACGGTATTAAAAGCAAAAGATAATGATACACGACCAAAATAGCTGATCTGGAGAAGTAAAGTAACCACTTACTGGTTTCTTTTTGCTCATTTGGTCAGCCACGCCCTTGAGCGCCTTGCTGTTAGTCTTGACGACAGAAGGATCCATTATGATCTATCAGAGACAAAGCAGTAACCATGGAAACAGTATCAAGGATGATGAAACAGGCCGAGATCAACTATAACAATTTTTTTATCGTGTATTGGATTGATTAACCCTAACCCTCCATGGTATTTTGGCTAGAAACCCTGCCAGACGCACCAGATTGCATACTTTGTCACATTGACTTGTGTGGAGAGTGCAGCAAGGTCAAGCAGTCACCACAGATGCACTGTGCTGGACCTGGCAGGGTTAGGGTTAAGGACTGATCCAAATTTATGGAGAGTCCCTACCCACTTTTAGTTTGTGTACATTTCTCACAGTGCATGTGACCGATTTTGATTTTGATCTTAGACTCGGTCGAATCTGATCCTCACCATTTGTCTGGTCTTAGATGGTAGTTCCTTCAAGACATCTTGCTTGAGCCTTCGGATCATGATGCATTCTTCCAGCAGGAGTTGCAGCTCGGTCATGTTGGAAGAGCCGGAGTAGTCCCACCCCCATGGATTCTGAACAGCCAATTACAAATAAATACTGCAGTCAAGTTGATTAGCTGTATTCCTACCCTATGAATTCAGAATAGCCGATTACAAAGAAATAAAATAGTGTAAAATGTCTAGAGTTGATATGCACGTTTAAATTACAGTAGTATATGACCTTACCTGGGTTGCGTTGCAGTACCTCAACCCAAACTCATGGAACGTTGGGAAAAGTCTGGGAGCTACACCCAGGATCTGAGTGTAGAGTTCTGAAGGTCTGGAAAGAGCCGGGGTACCAGACAGGAGAATCGCACGCGGTGCTGCCTGCAAAAACAAGCCACAAGGCACTGACTATTTGGAGTGTATGACCATGTCCGAATGGCTAGGCTGCGGCTTGAAATTCTACACCAGTCTATGTGGAATGGCTGCAGCCTCTACCATAGACTCGCGTGTAATTTCAACGGCCAAAGACAATAATTAGGACACGGCTAAAAAGAATCCTGAAAGTTGGATAGCTCAGATAATTTTGTGGTAAATGACAATTTGCATAACAATTCAGTGTCATATGACTTTTACCGAAGGAGGATATTTTACCTTCAGTAGAGGGAGGGCAGCCTTCGTTCGTGCAGTTTTTACGTTCTTCAGAAAATGACATTCATCCTGCAAGTTTACATTTTGACAAATAAAGAGCAAAAAACGTAATAAATATTATAAATTGATGTTCGAACACAACCTTTTTACGGCCGAGCGATCGGCTCTTTCAAAGTTATCGAGTCTCTTCTTTCGAATTACTTTGTCAAACACAGTTTCTATATCCATAAGCTCTGACGTTTCTGATGAGGATCTGTAAGGAAGTTTATCTTTACCATGATGACAACCTGGAAGCGAAACTGCTTGAGCTCCGCTGCCTTTCTGTGCATCAAGTCGTAGCTTAGGATATTGACTTGGCCTGACGTAGCAGAGGTCTTACTGTTCAGTACGACGTTGATGTCCTGTGGATTAAGGGACGGGATCCACTTCTCAAAAGCCTATGCCAAAAAAGAACAAGATAGAAAACAACAAGTTGAATTCAAAGACTGTAAATGAAACATGACTGTAGGTCTTGATTCATTTACAAAAGAATTAACCTAAACCCTAGCTACTACTTTCCTTAGTTCTACAAAATCCCCAATTAACCTCCTGATAGATCTTGGAAGATGGAGGAGGTTTTAGTTGAAAGTTGGTTGCATCAATGTGACTTACCTCAGCCCAGGCATATCTTACAGAGGACGGTGAAACGACCAGAACTGGCCACTCTGCTCGGTAGAAGCAAGCTACGCAGATGGCTTGCAGTGTCTTACCAAGCCCCATGTCATCCGCTATAAGGACCCGCCCCTCTCGGCTAATGGAAAAACTGAAAACAAAATTTACCTTTGAAGAGTTTATTTCCAAAATGTTATATTTTACATTAACCCTAACCCTGCCAGATCCAGCACAGTGCATCTGTGGTGACTGCTTGACCTTGCTGGACTCTGCACACAAGTCAATGTGACAAAGTATGCAATCTGTTGCGTCTGGCAGGGTTTCTAGCCAAAATAGGGTTAGGGTTAAAAAAAAAATTGCAAGTTTATGAAAACCTAATAGCAGCTATTTTTTCGCTCATCATCAACAACAACCACTACTGCACGTACTTGACTCCCTCCCGCTGGAAATTCATCAGCGTGTCCACCAGTTTTTCATCCACAGAGTTGAGGTTGGCATCCGGGATGATCCGGTTCCCCTCTTGGCCGTGGCGTTGCCTGCGGAACGCTGCACACACTGGCTTAGGTAAGGGTTCGATCTCAACTGTGGGCCTCAGCGATTTGGATGCCTCCACTGTCACGATAAAAAAAAAATGAAATTTGTGAAAATATTTTTTGTTAGGTAGCGATAACTAATAATAATTATTAATCCATTAGAATGATTACAAACAATTTCAGTACTTACTGAGTGTATCGTAATCTGACAGTGCAAAGGACCATTTCTTGTCTGCAGCATCTACAAAATGTTAAAGCATAGAAAAATAGTCACGCAAATAAAAAAATACCTGCTTATTATTGTTACAATATATCAGTTTTAAAGTGAACAAAGAAATTGGCAAGGCGGGACTCGAACCTGCGACCTCCTGGTTACCGGACCAGCGCTCTACCAACTGAGCTATCTTGCCCTATATGTTGGCGGTCTCCCTAATTGTCAGTATCTTATCTCTGTAATATATCGGTTTAATTATCTCTAAAAAGAGGTTTTAACTGACCATATAGTTGCGATAATCGTAACCCACCATCCTCCGGTCTTCGACCGTCGGGAGGATGGTGGGTTACGATTATCGCAACTAAACTGACCATAGCTTTTGCTAGGGATTTCCTTGAAGATTTCAATGAGCTTTGCATTGTACCCGACGTTCACCACAAATCTCGTCCTTGATATCAGCACGCAAGTTCCTTGTGAGTAACTTCCCAGCCCTCCAAAGCCAGACTTAGCTCCTTCCCCTTTCTGGGTGAAATCCGGACATTTTATGCCGGTACCCTGGCTTTCACTGCGAGTCTGGAATCCAGACTTTTTTTTCTGTGGATTCGAATGCAGATTTGGAGCAAGACTTTGACCAGCAGCACTTGACTGCCCTGAAGTCTGGCCACCGGTGATCGCTGGTCTTGGTTTTGCCGAATAGAAACTCGTAATTGTCTTTGACTGACCAATACCAGTGCTCGAACTTGTTGATGGTAGATTTTGTTCTCCTAGAAGCCTGCCCTCTGTTGGTGGATTTGTGCAAACCATGCTGGGCATTGCTGCAGTCGGCATATTCACTATGGCTGTACATGATGTAGGTGAATTGTTAGAAGAGCTTGTTACTGATGTTTGTTGTTTATATGTAGGCCTCGGCTTATCTGATAATTGTGCTGATTTTACAGAAGCTTCAGTATGGCAATTGCTTGTTGATGCGGTATTTTGATTGCTTTTGTCATTTCCATGGAAACCACTTGGTTTTGTGACGACAGATCCTTGGGATTTCTTAGACCAGTCATTTGCCGACAAAGAAATTGTTGGTTTATTCATGCTTTTTGGGGGTCCCTGGTTGAATGAGAGATGAGTAGAATCCTGACTGCTGTTCCTGGCAACAACTTGGGTAAACATTTTCTCTTTGCTCTGTCCTGATGATGTGCTTTGGGTCGGCTTGCCAACTGGATTGTTGCCTTGGTTACGCTGGGCTCTCAGAAGAAGGGCCTTCTTCTTGTTTTCTTCCATACGCCTCTTTTGTTCAGCAGTTAGACCTCCAGATGTTGCCATGGTGACTGAACTTCAGAGAAAAAGCTGAGAAAGAAATTTTGTTCAAGTTAGGCTCTATCAAAACTCAACTAACACAGTTAGGCCTAAATAAAATATTTATTTCAGATCCTCATGGTCTCCTTTTTTCTTTATTTTACTAAGCCGGCAGATTACATGCCACTTTGTTGTCATGCACGCCCGGCCCGCGCCCCATTTATCGTAACGGTGATGAGTGTCGGAAATAAAAGCTTTACCTATGCAATGACAAGGAAGTTATAAGCACAACCAATTAACCGCCAAATATACCTGTTGATTACATTATACATTTAACTTAAATTTAACTTTGATAGAGTTCTTTGCAATTATTGATTTACACTAACTGGGAAGTGTATTGGTGGTGATGAAACACAATTTTTACAACTTTATTGCATTGCCGATATCACCGTTGATCGTTTAAGGGCGCCGCCATATTTTTTGGAACTCTGGGAAATCTTTTGCCTGGAATTTGACCACACCAATCACATCAAGTGTTCTAGCTAGACCCAACTTCTAGCCAATGATAGATGTTGTAACAAGCGATCTTGGAACGGCAAAGTGCATGCTTTATGCAAATAGGGCACGCACGTGCGTGTGCCAGAAATATCAGTCGAGTCGAGGGCCGTGAGCAGGCGACAATATGACGTGACAAACAATTGCTATTTTTCTCACCTTTTCGGTCGATTTCAAGAAACTGTTGCATCCAGAAAAGTTACTTGACAACTCAGGAAAAAGTAGAAAGCACGTGCAGTTTGAAATAATGAGTAAATCCAAGGATTCAGATGGTAATATTCATCTTCCAGTTTGGCAACATATTTCATGATTTATGAAAATAGAGTGAAATTTCATTGAAGGAATAACGTTTTCTATGGAGGATTTGGGAAGGTTCGACTAGGTCCGGGAGGTCGGGGTTTTACCAACTGCCCACAAAAAATCAAATTATGGCTTAACCAGTTCGCGCCGGAGGACGTTTACACGCAAAGTTCTCCCCAGATTCAAAATAGATGACGCATAAATAAACACGTCACGAGCAAGGCCAGAAATGAAATGTCTGTCAGCAGCGAGCAAGGCCGAAAATGCGTGGGTGTGCTTCCCGGCCCGGTACCATCGGCCTTAACCAGCCTCGGATCAAGTTTCATTGAAAATAATGTGAGGCAGCTGCACGCTCAGGTCCATTGTGCAGTGCAGCAAGCTGCTAGACAAGCTGCTGTGCAGTCATGTGAATAATCCGGATTTTACGACTAATTAAGTTGTCGGTCTGGCTTTACACTAGGCCTTAGTTTTAGAAAATGAAAACTTTGTTTTGAATTTTCAAAATAATTAGGTAGGCAGGATTGCAGTACCGGTACGTCAATCTAACGTTATTCAACTGTTTCCTTTGCCGGTACACTGGCCATGCATAAACTACAATGGCGAGCACCGCATGACGAGTTAACATTAAACTTAAAGGTTAATGTTGAGACAATGTTCTTATATAGATATCAGTATATTGACGATGACGTTGCTTTGTAATTTATTTCAGCCATGGCTGCCATTCTAGACTATCTGAATCAACTGAACAGACCTTATAGCGCAATCGACATCTTCAATAACCTTCACAAGGAGTTCGGAAAAACCGTGAGTTCACTTCTTTTTTCATTGAATATACAGTAGGCCCAGTGCATGAAAATTCAGAAACTTCATGCGAAGTTAATTTCATAACGTCAACAATTTGATTGTGACATTCTCCATTACCTTAACTCTAACTACCCCAAGCCTATCAAACTCCAACGGCAGGTTTTGCTAGGTTTGGTGCCAAACATTAGCAACTTGTTATTGGACTTTGTTTGAGGCCCAGGGAGACCCTGTTGAACTCTGGTTGCCTATACTCTATAGCCTAGCCCTGGTGTGGTTGTCCCGGCGCCTTATGGGCCCAGGATTTGTCAATCTCTGCGACAAAATACCTCTCCTCTAAAAAAGCACAAGGCATTATGCGATGTGTTGTACCGATTATTCAAACTGGCAAAATGCTATTCGAATATATTCAAATATTCAAATATTCAAATATTCAAATATTCAAATATTCAAATATTTGATAAGGCTATTTGGGCTGTTTGAAATAGCCCTAATGCGAATCCACCAAACGATTTAAGGATTTTATAATTCATGAATCACCTTTGTAATAGACAATTATCGTACGGATGATGTAACTTGTCTGAGTAGACCTTTGCACTTTTTTGACAAACCCTTTCACGGCTTAATGCTTAATATGTCGGCTTACTGCTCAGGTGTGGTCTAATTTGGTCCAGTGATTCATTTGTTAAGTGGCTACTTCCATTTAACGCAAGTCTCATTATTTAAAACCCGCTACCGTCACGAAGACGTACATGAGTACCGGTATCTTATCAAGTATTCCGACTGAGAATTCCATCAATCCCCAAACCTCAAAATGACTTTTCAAAGAAAAATGTACAGTTTTGGAAGGCGTTAATTTGTAAAGAAAATGTGCACACCTGAGTTAATAATTTTGGTTTTACATGTAGTATTCATTTCAAAATGTTATTATGCATACAATTTGACATCTCGTATGCATGGGACATGTACACACTGTGCCCGTCCTGATTTAAAAATTACAGGTGTGGGGAAAATAGCACACCTGGATTTTCTAGGCGTATTCTTTTTTCTAGGCGTGTGATTCTGTGGTCCAAGCTGGGACTGAACAAAAAATGGCATTTTAAAAAAAAAAAAAAAATTATCTATTTTCTCTTCAACAACGTACCTTTTTTTCACAAAGTATGAAGTATATATATGCAGTCAATGTATGCTGAGGTATGCGGTCCAGTGGGATCAGCTTGCAATTATTCGCACTTCTCAGGGAAGCTTTTAGGCTAGCGATGGCGTGGCAGTGCGATCGCACACCTTTCATTAGAAGGACTGCTGTGCATAGTTCTGTGAGTCGTCATCAAGATTCTAATTCTTCGGGGCTGTACAATGGCTGCCCTTAAGTCCAGTTGAACCCTCTTTCTTACTATGTCTCACCTTAGGACACTGTAGGATCATCAAAAGGTTCAGGCGGCATTATCTTTGAGTCCCAGATGGCGAATAATGCCTTTTAATTGAACAGTCATACATGTACATTGTAATTCAGGTGTTTATCTGTTGTAGAGAATTAACGTTTATTGATGACTCAAGCATCGTTTTTTTCCCCCATTGTTTAACCCTTACATGTACATGTACATACTCTCCAGGATGTGTGCAAAATCAATATGATTTTGGATGATTAAGGAATGTTTAGGTATTGTGCTATAGTAAAACCATGCCACGTGGTGCCAGTACAATGTTTAAACAAATCTAAGGTTTAAATTCTACCTCAATTCATGACATTTGTTATAACCACAATTTTTTTAAGGGAAAGAAGGTTGCAACCTGATGCAACTTTTTTCTTCATGTGTCATCTCAAATAAAATCTTGTAAGAAAATACTTTCGACTCTCCACAGACTGTATACACAACCGCTGATGAAGTGGAGTTTTTCGAACTTGATGACAAAGTTAACCTGTAAATGTTCAATGTACTCTATTCCTGTTACTCGCTCGTCGGTCTTTCACAGCTGTGGTGAAGCAAGTGGACTTCAGTCAGTCCCAGGAAGGACATAATCAATTACCTTTGAGCTCATATTAAGTGATTTCATTTGCCAAAATGTCACTTGTGGTTTCAAGTCGGGAAGATGCAGTTAAGAAAGCCTTTTACTTGGAAATAATAGTCAGTCTAAAGATGGATTGGAGAAACATGCATAATTTCTGCCTTAACTTTGTTAAGGTAATGTACTATTAAGAACTTCCCGAAGCTAGAAATTTAAAATCTTTCTGGTTTTGCATTTTGAAAATTGTCATAATAGGAAATGTGGTCACCTGGTGAAGGAGCTAAATAATATCCTTGGAGGATTCACCTTGTTATATACCTTAATTATTTAATTGGTCAGGTGGATTGTTGTCTGTGGTGTGCCTGTACATTTACCACCTGTTAATTCTTTAACAAATTCAAGATAAGACTCCCAAGCGGCATGAAGAAAACAGTTTTTAAGAAACTGCAAGGGAAAATCTTGGTAACAATTAAGCCCCTTTCCCAAAAAAATTCAAGGTTATCCAAATTTCTAAATTTGTGAGGTTTGAGTTATCTGATGTCGAGCTCTCTGTGATATAAGGGCATTATATCCCCCTGGCATCTCACAAATTCCTTGTGGCTGTAGGAGTAACGATAAAACTGCCTCTTCTTCAAGGATCGCACGGGATCGACTCGTTATTAGATGGTCCCCAGAAGATCCTTTACGACTCCTCCCAGAGTCCTTCAAAGTCTTCTTCATCTGAGTGGCACCTCTTAGATCCAACAGCCCAATAAATTAAATACAGCTTACAGTCACTTAATTATATCAAGATGTCATTTCAGGTTATTTTCAAAGATAATCCTTTCCCATAATCTTGTACAAAGATTATGATTCACTGGGCAATAATTAAGTGACCAGTGAATCATAGCTTCTAAACAAGATTATTGGAAAGGATTATCTTCAAAAATAACCTGAAATGGCATCTTGTAACCCTCCCTCTATGAGTGCAGATCACTGCATGGCAGTGGCACATACATGCCAATTCACTCCAGCTGTGTGCACTGAAGGATTATATACACGGGTTTTCGTATACTGACTCCTGTGCATGTTGAAGTGTATTGGAGGATAAACAAGACCAGGGGTTAAAGGTTAAAAGACAATCTGCACTTTTCTCATTGAATTTCTTTGATTGAAAATAAGGGCAATGATTGGCCAATATGCCACGTCCCTTTTTGGACCTGAAAAGTAGGTAAACTACAATGTATACATGTACATACAGTAGCTGAATTATAGAACCCATTCATTACAAGATCGCTCTGTGTTCGCAAATACTAATGCCAGAAGTGGAATTATAGACCAAAAAGTTTTTAACACAGTCGAAGTATTAAGAACTGGGTATGAGGGGCTGGCATTGTGAATTTCAATACACAAGTTACCATTCTGTCAAAATTGTTAATAGAGGGTCTCCGAAACACTGAGTAACACTGTTACCCCCCCCCCCCAAAAAAAAAACAAAAAAAAAAAACAACAACAACAACAACAAACAAACAAACAAACAAAAAACAAAAAAAATACACAAATATTAGGTCAAAATCTATTTCCTGGGACTGCCAGCTAGGAAGCAAATCATTGCTGACCGGTGCCTCATTGAGTTACCATTACCTACAGAAAACGATTCATGCTAGGCATGTTTCTATTCTCAGCCAATTTAATTTCCAGCTTCCTCTGGTTAAATGACTGACGTGGTAGGGAGAGGGGAGTGGTTGATACTCGCGCTTATAATCCCACCACTCCCTAAAAAGTTTGCGTGTCTCTTGTTAATTGTCGGTATTAAGTCACCGTTTTGTCACGTACGAAGGACATAGAACAATTGGCACTGTCGACATGCATTTTGTACCTCATTGCGGTTTATTCATTCATCCATCTGGTACATGCATTGGTGTTTCAACCTAGTCAATGGACTCGTCTTTTTGCAAACGTCAACTACCGTAGTGAGCTTGTTACTTGCCTTTTGCTTAAAGACTGCGACACAAGTCCACTTCACCTCTACCATTGTGAAAATAGACTTCACTCCAGTGAAAGGTACTGCAGAGTTTAACTGCTTCTCTAAGTAATAGTTATATCGCCAAGTGTCTTGGACATTTGTGATGGCACCAGGTATCGTGACAACAGTACAACTTGTGATTTTAGGGTACGCAGCAGCGGTTGCACTTGCCCAACCCACATGGAGAATGGAGCCGCCGGACATCATTGCTCTCAAAGGAGATACTGTCATGCTCACCTGCATTGTGGGGAATCGAACCAGCATCACCCGGTCCGATCAGAAACTCTTCTGGTATCACTCTGAGCATAACCAGCGCATCAGCCGCAACATGAACATTCTGGCTGAACTGGACGGCTCGCAGTATACCATTCATTACGACCGCCTACTCGGCATTTACACTCTGGTGATCTCAAACGTGGATCTATTTCACGGGGGAACCTATCAGTGTATTTACCGGGATCCCGAAACTGGCACAGAGCACCACTCGCCGAATTCCATGTTGACTGTGTTAGTACCGCCGGACGGTGGGTACGAACGATGCAAAGTCTATCCCAAGTCCAAATTCATTCTGTCTCCCACGGGGACGAGAGTCTTATCATGCAGGTCTCCATTTCCGCTCGAGACCAACGATCGGGTTTTAGAGATCCGACCAATCTCGGCTGTGTACCACAACTGGCAAGTTGAAAATTCCATGATTCTGCATGGGTTCTTCCTCCAGAACCGGACCACGCTTCTGTCCGAATCGGGACTCCTTAACGGGAATCCCGTATCCGTCAAGTATTGTGCCGTCAACAGTCTCGTGGTGAGTTTGTTTCCAGAATACTGCCATCTTGTACCCCTCAAGGAGAAAATGTCTGTCGTCATTGACCAACCAAGTTTAGTCTCAAAGGTGGGAGACGAAATCTCTTTGAGATGTTCTAGCGACACCGAGGCAAACATCGTTGATTATTCCTGGGAGTTCAAGAGCAACTTCCCCTCCAGCGGATTCCAGCTGCAGGAGGAGGGCCAAGTCATTTCGATCAAGAATATCGGGTACACCGACGAGCCAATCAAGGTATTGTGCCACATCACTACGGAGCTTGGCTTTAAAGCAACAGCCTCCGCCAACATCTCGGTCATTTTGGATGACCTCCCAACCACTCCAGAAGGACCCATGAAACACCTGTTTGAAAACAAGGAGGAAGACAAGCTTGTGCAAACCGGTAACAAACCAGAAATCAAGGAAGCGGACCCTGACAACACCCTCCTCAAGAACATCAGTCTCCTCGTAGGACCGGGCATGGGCGTTGTCTTGCTCTTCGTCTTTGCCATGTTTCTCGCCTACTGCCTTGTCAAATGGAAGAAAGAGAAGCCGGAATCAAAGCCAACCCGTCTATCTCAAGAAGCTCACGCCGCTCTCTCTGTGACCACTGTCAATCAGAACAACAGTAAGGGCTCCTCAAAGCGCCATTATTCCGACTCGGCTGCATGCAGAGCAAGTTATATCAGCGAAGAGTACGAAAACATAGAAGCCTATGCAGATAAACTCGCCCAGTTTTCGCGTGGCACCAGCTCTTTTCAACTGAACTCAGTCCGTCCGATGGAGGCCAACATTAAATTCAAGATAGAGCTGCCTCAATCTATGAGCACCAGTATGCCAGCACTCAACATGCACGGGATTTCCTCTATAAAAAGTTCGGACTGTTTGCATGGTAGAGAAATGACAAAGCATGGACGCACAAGCAGCATTGTTGAGAAAAACTGCAAACCCTTCAACAATCGTGATGCCAAGAAAGAAGATTGCTACATGCCACTGAGCAAAATCATGACGGACATGAACAAAGCTAAGAAAGTTGGGACTTGCTACAGATAAAACACATTCATTTGACAAATAATTTAACTTGTGGGATGTATTTATGTGTAGATCTGTACAGATATAAATAAGTATTTATGATTGAAAATGTAGAATCTTTAATGTACACTACTGAAGAGCAGTATTTACATTGTGTACAAATCAAGGTACATGTATTATTATAATTACACACATTCCTCATATTTACAGTGTAAACAATGAATTTAATAATCTATAGGCAATTGTTATGTAGCACACGTATAGCTACCAAGACTGGTACTCAAGGCACTGTGTCATAATTATCTCTGCTCATTGGGACCACGTACGAAACATTCCAAATACCATCTCAGCTCCCTGGGGAGTATACAGCTCGATAATAATAATAATAATAATGAGATTTGTAAAGCGCACATATCCACCCTGCAGGGTGCTCAAGGCGCTGTAGACAACAACAAGTAATGCTGCCGTTTCAGCGCAAAGCAGATAATAACAACCATCTCCGCCCTCACATGTATCCATTTTACTCCTTAGTGTGACAAAGTGCCTTGCTCAAGAGCACACGCACCATAGTCCCAGGCCAGACTCTAGCCAACAACCTGCAGCATTACTCACAGATGGCACTCATCAATTTCTTTGTCTAAATTTGCCATTTCCTTTTGATACTAGTTACTCTATTTGTGTTGTGGAGTTAGAGTAACTAGGGTATTAAGATGATACATCAGTGGAACCTTTATAACAAGGTCATTCTGACTTTACAAATTACCTTTTTATAACGGATACTTTGTATTATCAGTCATGGAAAACAGAAAGACCTATTTTGTTTTCTTGTTATAAGCAGGATGTTGTATTAAAAAGCTCTTATTATCAGGGTTCAACTGTTGCACACTATGAATGGCATTGCCTATCACGTTTAATTAGTTGCAATGAACGGTTGGTTGGTTCATTGACAATGCGGAGCGTGACGGGGTGGGTGTGGCAGATCAAAGTTAAGACCTTGCTAAGCTTGTGGGTGTAGTTCTTAAGACGCTGTCAGCTGTCGCCTGCTAATCAGCTAGAGTTTTTTTTTACAATATTGCTTCATAAGCTCCACAGTGGCTTTTCAACCTATGTAAAACCGTCCATATTTAACCAGTTCGCGCCGGGATTATTTTAACATCACCTACATGTAGCCGACGCGCAGGATTATTTTTAACGAAATTCGATCCGAGGCACACCCACGCATTTTCGGCCTTGCTCGCTGCTGACGGACATTACCGGTCTTGCTCGTGCCGTGTTTATGTGTCATCCGTTTTGAATCTGTGAACAATTTTGCGTTTATATACGTCATCCGGCGCGAACTGGTTAAGTGATGTTATGTATAATGCTGCGTAGAATTTACGAGTTTGCCTTTCCAATTGAAAGTGGGACCAAAAACTGTGCTGGGTAACAGGTCTGACATGGTATTTAATTTGTTTGTACTATATGTTATGGTAACGCCACATGGCTGAATTTTGTAACCCTTGTTCTATGAAAGTTCTTTACTTCAAGTCAGTGGTATGGTACAATAATACTTTTTTTATTTGTTTTATTTAACCCTTACGTCATAGTAATTTATTTGGAGGTACAAAAACTGTTTATACATGTATCGTACTGCACAATTTTTATAGACATACATGTACTGTACATAGGACAGTTAAGACTGCATAGGTCAGTTTACTAAATAGTATTTTGTAGTACATGGATTAGGTGACATTAATAATAACTCTTTAATTAACCCTAACCCCCTAGGCCTTACTTTGGGCTAAAGAACTGCGTACTACAGAATACTACTTAGTATTTTGTAGCATTGGGTCTCTCCGTGACTGATGATTGGGTGTGTACTGACAGAGTACAGATACTGCCAACTACAAAATACTAATAGTGGCAATACAGGTCAGTAATACTTACCTGGCAAAAAATGCAGTAGTCCAGACTTGACCCACTGTGTCCCAAGTGACAATTTTTGCTGTAGAGTTTAGAACACCTTACACAGCATACATGGGCCATGCACACTCAGCAAGCAGAGAAACCCAATGCTAAAAAGTACTACAAGTGCAATAAGGGGTGAAGTACCAAATACTAAAATTTACTACAGGCATTGCACACAAGTCAGTGAGAGTACTGCATACTACCTTTTACTACTATAGTAGTAAAAAGTAGCATTAGGTAGGGTTAGGGTTAAGGGGCCATACTCACAATGCCTCAGTAGCCCACTTCCTGCAATTCACTGTACCCTGTTTCCTCCTTTTCATTCAATCCAGTTATACTCTACCGGTAATTAAGAAATTACACTACACCCAATTTCTAAAAAAATTCAATTGGGTGTACACAGTTACGCCCATTCTTTTGACCCTAGGATGCTAGGACGGTCACCCAAAGGGGGCCATACTCACAGTGCCTCAGTAGCCCACTTCCTTCAATTCACTGTACCCTGTCTCCTTCCTTTCATTCAATCCAGTTGCATCCTAATTAAGAAATTACACTGCACCCAATTCTTAACAAATTCAATTGGGTGTACACAGTTACGCCCATTTGTTTGACCCTAGGACCACCAGGCCATATAGGGTACTTAGTTTAGTTTCTCTAAAAACATGCACCATGCACCTGTCTTCATATTACACGTATTAAGTGCTACAACAGTAGCAACAGTATAATTACATACATTTGAAACTTTCAGGCATTTGATTTTTTAGACTTTTATCTGAATTCCAAATATTATTGGCAAATGGCAAATTACAAAGTTCAGTGAAAACAGGGACAAGGGAAAATATCACACTTTGGACCCTAAATTTATAAAAGGGCCCAAATACAATTAAACAAGGAGGATCAGTTTACAAGTTACTTGAGTTAAGAATTTACACATAACTTTATTCCACAAAAACTCTTCATCAATCTTAACAGCTTTCTGATATTGTTGTCTTTATATCGACTCTGAACTTGAAGCAGCATGTATTAATAATATTGTTATAGCTGATTGCATTCTTTACACCAACTGCATTGTAACATTTGAATGGGCAAAAGGAAATAAAGATATACGATTGACAAAAACCCAAATGGAATTAGAAAATAATTTGTAAAGCTGAAGTATTCCCTACTCCTCAACTGACTTAAATTTACTAAGCCAGTTTGGTATTTCAACTATGCATGTGAACAATGATGTGAGCCACAGGTCATTTGGGATAATCAAATGCTCATCAGATGCGCATGAACGCAAGAGGAGACCGTCACACTAGCGTGTTAAATTCAGGCAGATCGGGCATTCACGTAACATCACCCAAGGGATTTTATCACTTAACCTTTGACCTGGACTACTTCATTGAGATACCGAACTTGTTTAATCAGAAGAGGAAATAGAAATGTTGACAATTATGCTCACCTAACAAGAATTTCCTTCCTACCAACAAAATCTTCCTAATTATCCACACTTCCTCTTGACCCTCTTTGTACCTTGACATCATTCTGCCCCCCTTCTCTCCCCCCTTCCCCTCCCCCCCCCCCCCCCCCCCCCTTACCTTCCCCCGCCACAGGGTGAGTTTTTATTTTTAGCTGAAATTCAGATACACCCAAATATGACCTACCGGTATACTAGCACAAAATGAATCATAAAATCACCAAATATACAGCTGTGTACAAACTGTGCCAGGACAAATATTACCCTCATAAGAACTAAGACAATCTGAGCAAAACCTGCAAAGGAAGGACTTTTACAAGGTTTTATTTATGATATCAATAAAATAAAAAGTAAAAAGTGTCATTTGTTTTTCAAATGTTAGGCTGTAGTGAGAGCGCTAGAGGAGCTGGCTCAGAATGGCAAGATTAAAGAGAAAGTTTACGGCAAACAGAAAGTGTATGTGGCTGACCAGGTATGAACCCTATAAATAAATTGTACTTGAAGAAGTATTAATTTACAAAGCAAAATACAAGCTTTTTAATCTACAACTTAACAAAAAAATGACTAATGTATTGCATAAGAATGATTGGGTTCTATTGCCAGATTATATGGCAGATTTGTGCATAACACTTTCTTCAATGTGTAATCATTTTAGTATAATAATTAAATTAAAATTCTGAGTTAGATGCTTACACCGTTTTGGATTAGCCAATTCTTACATTTATTTTCATGGCAAGGGCTTGAAAAAATGTCCCTCCTTTTCTTATTTCAGAATCAGTTTCCCGATGTTGATGATACAGAGTTGAAGTCCATGGACACCCAAATCAAGGAGCTCCAAGATAAACTACAGAAGTCACAAAGCACTTGTAAACATCAAGAACAAGGTGACAATGACTTTAACAATGACAGTGACAAGGACAATACTGATGACTGTGACAACACTGGGGACAACGATAGTGACAGGAATGTCAATGACAACAGCAGTGAAAATGACAAGGATGATGAAAATAATGACAGTGACAACACAGGGGACAACAAAAGTGACAGTGATGACAGCATTGACAATGGCAAGGACAACGTCACTGACAGGGACGAAGATGACAATGATGTTAAAACTTGTCTCCAGGTGCTTTGCAGATTGGTTTGTACATTTGAAGTCAATTCTTTTCCATTGTGTAGAGTTAAGAAGTATTGATACGTCGATGAGCACAGAAGATGCAATGGAACAACTAAAGCAAGTTAATGAAAAGGTACAGTTTTTAATTAACTCGTTTTATGACTAATTTATAAACCTTAGAATTGAACCCCATATTTACAAACAAATTTATTGGAAGACTGCATAATGAAATATTAATATCAGACCATTCAATTTGCAAGGATTTTTGCAAAGATTTTGTTTGGAATTTGCAAGGGACGAGGAATGTTTCTACATGTAATAAATCACACTTGGTTAATTAAACTATTTTTTTTGTTAATGCTCCTTGTTAATTATGAATATTGTTATATTATCTGAGCGAGCTTCCTAGCAAAGAAATAATTTCTGTGCGGTGCTTCAGAGGGGAGAATTGATTGACTTGTGTAAGTGGTCGTGAAACAAAGGTGTTAACCTCTCCCATCAGCTTCGTTTATTGGTCTTCGTCTCATTCTACCTTTCCGTCTACAGCTCCCCCCCCCCCCCCCCCCCCCTTGTTATTTCATCTCTAAAGAACTTTCATTTCCGCTCACTACCATTTGCTCACATCTTGCTTCCTGTTACTCAGTTTGGTTTTACTATTATGTGTTAATTGACCCAGGCCTCTTACTCATTTTACTAAACTAGAGGTACTGTAGTAATGTGACCAAGGAACACCTGTCAATTAACGACTTCCATTGAATATGACAGATGGAGCTCAACAAAGAGAAGTTAGCAACCATCACGGCCGCTACCAATCACGTCTCACCAGAAGAAAAGGACAAAATCTACTCTAATCAGACAAAATACGTCAAGGAGTGGAAGAAAAGAAAGAGAATGGTAAGCCATTGAACAAAGTTGTCTTTCCCGGTGTGGAACAAAAAACTTGATGGAAAGATTCACACTCGATTTGAATTTGTTTTTCTATTTTTTTTTAATCAACATTTTAACTGTAGAAGAAATGTTGAGCATGGCACATTGTATTTAATAATTATAATAACAGGTATTATAGAGCACTTTTAAATAAGATCAAAGCCCCTAAAACATTTGCATTACTTCAATGCAGCCATTTTGGGCACAAGGCAGCTATTAAAATCGACCACAATAACCATCTCTGCCCTCACAGGTACCCATTTACTCCTGGGTGGAGAGAAGCAAAGAGTGACAAAGTGCCCTGCTCAAGGGCACACGCACCGCAACCCTAGGCTGGACTCGAACCCACAACCTTCTGAATTACCTACAGACCACGAATTCAGCGCTCATGACAGACCATGAGGCCACAACACAAAATATACAAATTTATCATTTGAAAAATTGTTTCATTTTATCTCCCTTGTTTTACTGCAGACAATGGACATAGTCAACGCAATCCTAGAAGGCTATCCAAAAACCAAGAAACAACTATATGTAAGTTCCCTAAAACTCCAGTATGCCAAATTAAAACAAATCCAAGCACAAGTTTGAGTTTATTTGTTTAATTTTAGTAATATTCACAAGTCTAATGAGTCTGTGAGGCCAGAAGACGTGAACAAAACACCTTTGACTTGAACTGGACCCAAATTAAAGAGAGACCCGTAACTACACTAATTGCCGATGTACTCTGATGATTTATTTTTGTATCTTCAAATAGGAGGACGTTGGGCTGGAAACTGATGAGGAATACAATGTGAAAATTCCTGAATAGTGCCGAAGAAATAAAGAATGTGATAGGCAAAAGGTAGGATTCTCTTACGAGACCGAGAATTACTCCCAATACACCCTATGAACATCTAACAAAAGAAAAATGGTGCACTAACAGTAACAATGAAAATCCATTGTTACTTGGCAATTAATCTTTTGTTACTCGTTCAGATTGCCAGCCTGAAGTTATGGCATTTTTTAAAGGTAGAATACACCATTAGTGATTGCTTGAATTATCATAAATGGGTGGATTTGGGGGTTGTATTTTACAATAAATATCGTTTAACTGACCTGTCCATAGTTTTTCAATCATGGATGCTGAGAAAAGCAAGAAAAACGGCGTTTGTTTTCAACCGGTGTTGGGCGGCGATACTGAATTACTTTTTATATAAAATTCTGTTTTTCAGAACAATTACAAGATATCTAGCGCAAA
Organism: Crossaster papposus; assembly: GCA_037893245.1. Taxonomy (NCBI): domain Eukaryota; kingdom Metazoa; phylum Echinodermata; class Asteroidea; order Velatida; family Solasteridae; genus Crossaster; species Crossaster papposus. The sequence continues at coordinate 60,105 of JBAIAA010000614.1, forward strand.
CATTTTGCTGGTTGCCTACAATCATTATTTACTTTCAAATAAATAAGTTTGCGTCGGAGGACGTATATACACGGAAAGTTTTCCCAAGATTCGAAACGGATGACGCATAAACACGTAACGAGCAAGGCCGGAAATGCTGTAGTTTGTTTTTTAGGTTGTGTTCGCGGCGGGCGGTCTGTTCATGACACACGAATTTGTTCTCGTAAAACTCTGATGGATAGGTGAAGGGTGATCCTGTTCCGAGTGCAATGTTCTTGGCTCGCATTCCTGACATTCAAGGGCAAGAACGATTTCGCGTGTCAATAACAGACAGTCCAAATCCAGCCTTAGTGGCCATGTTCCTGATCAACTGAGGGCACTGTAATCATTTTTTCAGCGACCATGATCTTGACCAATAGAGGGGGCTGTAGTTTTTTTTTCAGTGTCTTTGTCCCTGACCAACTGAGGGCGCTATTACACACACAAATTACTTGTCATCCATTTTCAGATACCAGCAGTTTACTTTGTACAGAATAATAATGAAGTAGAACAGGGTTGTTGAAAATGTAATTTTACAATGGAAACAAATGGTTCTTTTATTAAATTAGACCACCCTCTCGATAAAACTAGAATATGGCATTAGAGTAGAGGGAGAAAATGTCCTTAGGCTGTGTCTATGGCTAGTTGGTTAACAGTGTTCCACTTATAAACCACCGCTAAATGGGTGCTGATATATCTGCCCACATTCTCATCACCTATTAAAAAGAAACCCTCACTTTTTTACCTGACCTTGCCTTGTTAATCATCTCCATATTGCCGCTTATTAAAAGCCTCACCACAAAAGTGAACTCTAGGAAGTCGTTAATCAAAAAAGCTTTGTAAATAGTGCAGTGATGGTCAGGGTTGGTTGGAAGATCTTGAGCCAAGTACGTGATTATATGTTAGAATAAAAGTGCTATAATATTAGCAGAATGATGTGGCCAGAAAGAACCTAAATTAACAGGCGCGACACCCTACCAGTTATTAGTAACAGGTTATATATCCTCTTACATTTTATGATCTAGCCTATGATACCTTCAAGTAGATCATGTTAATTGATCAAATGTTACAACCTGTCACTCAACCTGGCCATTTTATATTGAAAGCGAAGTACAATCTTTATTTGTGGAACTTGCAAATAGAAATGAAAATAATGAAATCAAGTTTATTACCAATTAATACCAGTCGGCTCTGATGAATAATTTAAAATTTGCGAATAATGATACTCAAAGTTTTACGCCACATTAAAATAAATTGGGAACGAGAATTGGAACGCATAAATAGTCTGGCATCATGCAAAGCTACAGTTTACAAAGCCTTGATCGTGTCGCAATGTCGCGCCGCATGTAAACAAACAAAATCGAACGCGGCGGTTGCGCGACTTTTAAAATTATTGGCGCGATAAGGCGCACGACTTTGTTGCGTAATTTAAACACGTTCATTAAATTATGCGTGTATAAATACGCGTATGTGATTCAGGGAAGCACGATAAAAAAAAGGTGTGAAAGAGGCTTCATTTTGTGGAGTGTCGTGGCCGGGCGATTAAGAACTCGGTTTTCTGTTTCGCAGAGCGTGGGTTCGAGTCCCGGTGTCGACACGTGTGTCCTTAAGCAAGGCAATTAAACCACTATTGCTTCGTCCTTCGGATGGGACGTAAAGCTGTAGGTCCCGTGCGTTGTGTAATGCACGTAAAAGAACCCAGTAACACTCTTCGCTAAGAGAAGGGGTTCGCCCCGGTGTTCCTGGCAGCGCCTCGGAATAGGCAACTAGATAGATGGCGCTTTACAAATGCATGATCATCATCATCACAAAGAGGGGGGTCTTTAAATAAAATTGTAATTAGTTCCGGAATCGGGTACGTCTCAGTCAAGGACATTCTATGTACTTTTCCAGAAAATCGTGCCAAGGATTATCGTGCCTTTAATAATTGGTTGCAAGTAACTTTTACCCATTATGTGCATTTCTGTTTGCAGTGTCCTAATTTATCAGCTGTGCCATTCTTAATCCAGAGGGACTCTAGTACTCTGCTGTTTTCAACCTGGAGCAGTTCTCTTTCCAGAGGGATGTGGCCATTCAGCTTCAAGTTCATGTATGTTGTTTTCAATATATTCCAAATTAAAGAAACTAAAACGAACGACAGAAAAAGACACTGCATGTACTTTTACCATAAAATTATTTATTTTTTAAATTATAATCGTTATTTTTAGTGGTCAACGAAAGAAAATTTACTCGGAAAGCATGGTACTTTACAATCTTTGGTTAAATCTCTATTCTGTACAGTCGACACTTATTATAAAATGCGATAGGAAAATACACATTGTGTATGTACATACTGAATACTGCAGCTGCTTGCGAAGAAAGTACACAAGTCGCAGCAATAAATACAAATAAAACAATAAATCAATAAAACAATACAAAAGTCTTAATTGTGACCTGTTCCAACAAAACCCAGACAAAGTCGCAGAGTGTTTTACATATGTGACCTGTCATCACAAAATGAGCGTAAAGTCGGCAAAATCAAAAATTGAGATATGGGTATTTCTAAATTCTGTGGAAACAGAGCTTTCCAATGATATATAACACTTGAAGGTTTGATACTCAATATTTTAGTTTTTAATTTTTTTTAGTCTGGAGTCTTATTACACTGGGAAATCACTCTGTGCGACTTTACGCTCATTTTGTGATGACAGGTCACATATTACAATGTACTCGTAAAGCCATTTCCCAGAAGTGGTCTTTTTGGTCAATTTCGTGAAAGAATTGCTTATAGAAATAATACGCATTTCTGTTTATCTCGTAACTAGGTTGTTAGGGTTTTATCACTAAATTCTTCCCCCTGCGGAGATAGGGTGGCGGTACATATTTAAATGATACATCATTTTAAAGCTGAGAACCTAGAGAATTTGAAAAAAAATCAAATCTAAAAAACAAAAATTGTGAACTTTGTCTGTGTTTTGTTGAAACAGGTCACAATTGTGCTTTAATACACTGATAATGGAATCATCCTTTAAAATGGACGATTTGTTGCATGAATACTTTTGGTTCCTGGAAAATTGAGAATCGGTCATTCAGTGAGAGTTCGACAACTTTTTAATGGCAAATAAGTACAAAATATATTTAAGCACTATCAATCTAAAGTGGTGTACGTCATGAACAGGATATGTATTCTGACAGGTTTGTGCCAACAAATACAAATTGTAAGGGTTTAACCTTGCATTTTTACAAAAATCAGCCCAATTTAGATTTTTGCCAACAATTTTAATTTTAAGGAGTAAACCTTGCATTTTAATTAAAGGTAGCCCAATTTCCACACAAAAAACACAAAAATGGCCTCATTGAGATTTTCTTCTAAATTTTTTAATTGTAAGGGGTAAACCTTGCATTTTTCCTAAAATTTGCCCAATTTAGATTTTTGTATATAATTAATAAAACATATGTAATGGGTAAACCTTGCATTTTTCATGAAATTGACCGAATTTATTTTTATTCTCAAATTTAAAAATTGTAAGGGGTAAACCTTGCATTTTTCCTAAAATTAAACAATTGTAAGGGGTAAACCTTGCATTTTTCCTAAAATTGGCTAATTGAGATTTTTTTCTAAAATTTAAAATTTGTAAGGGGTAAACCTTGCATTTTTCCTAAAATTGGCCCAATTTAGATTTTTTTCTCAAATTAAACAATTGTAAGGGGTAAACCTTGCATTTTTCCTAAAATTGGCTAATTGAGATTTTTTTCTAAAATTTAAAAATTGTCAGGGGTAAACCTTGCATTTTCCTAAAATTGGCCCAATTTAGTTTTTCTCAAATAAAATAATTGTAAGGGGTAAACCTTGCATTTTTCCAAAAAAAAATTCCCAATTTAGATTTTTTTCTCAAATTAAAAAATTGTCTCGAATCCCCCGAAATTAATTTGTAATGAGCTATAGCCTTGCATTTTTATGAAAATTGGGTCAAAATATGATTTTATCTAAAAATGTCTCAAATCCCCCGAAATTAATTTGTAATGGGTTATAGCCTTGCCTTTTTATGAAAATTGGGTCAAAATATGATTTCATCCAAAAATGTCTCAAATCCCCCGAAATTAATTTGTAATGAGCTATAGCCTTGCATTTTTATGAAAATTGGGTCAAAATTAGATTTTATCTAAAAATGTCTCAAACACCCAAAATTTATTTGTAATGAGCTATAGCCTTGCATTTTTATGAAAATTGGGTCAAAATATGATTTTATCTAAAAATGTCTCAAATCCCCCAAAATTAATTTGTAATGGGCTATAGCCTTGCCTTTTTATGAAAATTGGGTCAAAATATGATTTCATCCAAAAATGTCTCAAATCCCCCGAAATTAATTTGTAATGAGCTATAGCCTTGCATTTTTATGAAAATTGGGTCAAAATTTGATTTTATCTAAAAATGTCTCAAACACCCAAAATTTATTTGTAATGAGCTATAGCCTTGCATTTTTATGAAAATTGGGTTAAAATATGATTTTATCTAAAAATGTCTCAAACACCCAAAATTAATTTGTAATGAGCTATAGCCTTGCCTTTTTATGAAAATTGGGTCAAAATATGATTTTATCCAAAAATGTCTCAAATCCCCCGAAATTAATTTGTAATGAGCTATAGCCTTGCATTTTTATAAAAATTGGGTCAAAATTTGATTTTATTCAAAAAGGTCTCAAATCCCCCGAAATTAATTTGTAATGAGCTATAGCCTTGCCTTTTTATGAAAATTGGGTCAAAATATGATTTTCTCTAAAAATGTCTCAAATCCCCCGAAATTAATTTGTAATGGGCTATAGCCTTGCCTTTTTATGAAAATGGGGTCAAAATATGATTTCATCCAAAAATGTCTCAAATCCCCCGAAATTAATTTTTAATGGGCTATAGCCTTGCCTTTTTATGAAAATTGGGTCAAAATATGATTTTATCTAAAAATGTCTCAAATCCCCCGAAATTAATTTGTAATGGGCTATAGCCTTGCCTTTTTATGAAAATGGGGTCAAAATATGATTTCATCCAAAAATGTCTCAAATCCCCCAAAATTAATTTGTAATGGGCTTATAGCCTTGCCTTTTTATGAAAATGGGGTCAAAATATGATTTTATCTAAAAATGTCTCAAATCCCCCGAAATTAATTTGTAATGGGCCTTGCCTTTTTATGAAAATGGGGTCAAAATATGATTTTATCTAAAAATGTCTCAAATCCCCCGAAATTAATTTGTAATGGGCTATAGCCTTGCCTTTTTATGAAAATGGGGTCAAAATATGATTTTATCTAAAAATGTCTCAAATCCCCCGAAATTAATTTGTAATGGGCCTTGCCTTTTTATGAAAATGGGGTCAAAATATGATTTTATCTAAAAATGTCTCAAATCCCCCGAAATTAATTTGTAATGGGCTATAGCCTTGCCTTTTTATGAAAATGGGGTCAAAATATGATTTTATCTAAAAATGTCTCAAATCCCCCGAAATTAATTTGTAATGGGCCTTGCCTTTTTATGAAAATGGGGTCAAAATATGATTTTATCTAAAAATGTCTCAAATCCCCCGAAATTAATTTGTAATGGGCCTTGCCTTTTTATGAAAATGGGGTCAAAATATGATTTTATCTAAAAATGTCTCAAATCCCCCGAAATTAATTTGTAATGGGCTATAGCATTGCATTTTTATGAAAATGGGGTCAAAATATGATTTTATCAAAAAATGTCTCAAATCTCCCGAAATTAATTTGTAATGGGCTATAGCCTTGCCTTTTTATGAAAATGGGGTCAAAATATGATTTCATCCAAAAATGTCTCAAATCCCCCGAAATTAATTTTTAATGGGCTATAGCATTGCATTTTTATGAAAATGGGGTCAAAATATGATTTTATTCCAAGAAAAATTCTTATTATATATATATATTTTTTTGGTTCTGGCATGGGTTAGAACCCCGGGCCCTCTGCACTGCAGTCCTGGGCTCATCCTATTGAGCTACTGGCTCTTGATGAAAAAACAAAATTGGACGTTATATATAAACCTTAGGTTGACATAATAAAAACCCAATGTTACATTGAATATTCATAATATGCAAATAGATTATTTAAAGTTTAAAAAAAAAAATTAGTTAAAACTTATTAAGTTAAAATGGGGGTTTCCCTTACCTTTTTTTTAATTTGGTACAATTCCATTCCTCACAAATTAAAGTCTGACAATTTGTTATTTAATGGATTTTTGAAGACATTGGATTTAAAACATAAATGGTTAACATAAGCAAAACTGAAATTTCTTTTTAAATTTAAGATTGTAAGGGGTGAGCCAAACTTTTTTTTATTCAATTTGGAAACAAAATATAAAAATGTCATTCAAAAGCCTAACTGGTTAACCTTACAGTTTAATGAAAACTGGCTAGCCTTAAAAAGTAAGTATTTAACCCAAATTTTTCTGAAAGCATAACCAATTTTGTTAACCTTGTTTAAAAAAAAAAATATTGGCATAAGAGGCAAAATACCTAAAGTTGCACTTGTTAGTATTCGCAGGAAGACTCGAGACAAAATCAAGCAACTTATCTTTTCAAGAAGTTGCAATTTTTAATTTTCTTTTCTTTGTTCAACATTACATTGAACACTTACAAAAGTAGCAGAAATACATAATTCCTTTTCAGTCCAATATAAAACATGGCATTTCGTGATAATTCCCCTAAGTTTTCACCTTGATATAAAGACATACTAATAAATAGCATTAATTTTTCACAAATATTTCCTAAAAACATTCGTATATGAAAGAGTACATACATATATATACAAATATATACACATATCATAAAACATATATATAGACATATCCTATTTCATTCTATTTTTTATACACTGTATACATACTTTACACGTCACCTGTTTCGACTAGTAAACCTTTGTAGTACTATTAATATGATACTACATTGTAGTATTACAAGAATACTACTAGATATTGTATGTGCTGTATTTGTTATAACGGTTTGAGTTGTTACCATTGTTGTACTGGCGGCTAGTAGGGGAGACAGGTACATGTAGGATACTAACATGGGGCTACGAGTGTTGACCAATGCACCAATCTTCTCTGCTTCTCTGTTGCAGGCAGTGATCTAACAAAACAACAGAATTGAATGAAAAATGGTTAGTCTTTATTTTATTAGGCCTAACCCTAATGACGTCATGCTTTGATTCAATGTGCGCTTTCCTATGAGCGCCAGTATCGCTACTTCTGGCATCCCGACTTCACTCCCATAGGAAATTCAATTTATTTGTTATTGTCCAATATACAAATAATATGGACAATTTACATTTCAAGCTCTTTAAACAAAACCACGAGATAACATTTATAATAAAATGACACAGCACAAAACATTTCAGCAGAACCAGCCAAAACCCCCGGATCACATCCGCACACTATTCGTCACCTTACAAAATACGTTGATGCCTTTTGGAAACAAATCTCCTACACTTCTCTATCCACAATAATTAGTTATCTATCACAGTACCAAGATATTTAGGATTGGACAATTTCAATATTCGAGTTGCTAACACTGAGAGGAACAACATTGTTTACCATTTTTGGTGAAGTCAAAAATAAGTTCCTCCGTTTTACTAGCGTTCAGATGTGAGTAAGCGCTTATGTAAACAAAGTCATTACGTCATTAGGTCTATAAGGACTCAAATATTTAAAAAAAAATTACCTGGAAGATGTAAATATTGGCAGCGACTTGTAGGATACACCATTTGCAGATATCGAAAATTACTACCCAATTATTAAGAAGTATCTTACTATTTTGAAAGTAAAAAATGATTCCAGGCATCCAGCAAAATGATTGCGCTAGATATCCTGTAATTATCTCGAAAAATAGAATTTTATAAAACAAGATACGCGATAGCAAAAATAATAATAATAACATAAGAATAACTGCCCGACGCCGGTTAAAAATGCTGTTTTTTCGTGCTTTTCTCGGCATCCATGATTGTAAAACTTCAGACAGGTCAGTTAAATTGAATTTAATATAAAATACAACCCCCAAATCCACTCATTCATGATAATTAAAACAATTACCAGTGGTGTATCCTACCTTTGAATACCTAAAAATTACCTGGAAGATGTAAATGCTGGCAGCGACTTTAAAAGTTTTAAGATGTAAAGAATATAATAACTCACCTGCGTTTCACTTGGCATTGCCAATGTAGACATGACAGAGATGACAATGTCTCCATCAATACTCAGATAGCCATACAGATCACACTCAGCCTGAGTAGAAAAACACAAACTCAAACTAAGATGACTTTATAAAACAATCAATTTGAAACTATTGGTCAAATCGGACAGTTGTATATTTTTAAAGATAATACAACTAATGTTTGCTTGGGCACATTTTAGCATTGTTCAATTAAACCGAGGCACTCTGACAAAGGTCCCCAGATATAATTTTAGATTATTGATGTATGCCACAATAAGCAATTTCGATGTTTCATTCAACCAGTTCGCGCCGGAATTATTTTAACATCACCGAGCAGAGGCGCTGGATTATTTTTAATGAAACTCGATCTGAGGCGGGTTCAGGCCGATGGTACCGGGAAGCACACCCACGCATTTCCGGCCTAACTCGCTGCCGACAGACTTTTCCGGCCTTGCTCGTGGCGTGTTTAGGCATCATCCATTTTGAATCTGGAGAAAACTTTGCGTGTATATATACGTCTTCTGGTGCGAACTGGTTAAAGAGAATAAACTAATGTTTGCTTAGGCTTAGGCACATTTTTAGCATTGTTCAATTAAACCGAGGCACTCTCACAAGGGTTCCCTGATATAATTTAGTGATGTATGCCCTAATAAGCCAATTCAATGTTTTATTAAACCATTCTACTCACCACTGCAATGATTGTTCTGAGACCCTTTAAGACTTTAGTAACCGATAACGCCTTGTTACCGAAGGCAGCCGCAGCCCTATCAGCTTCATCTTTACTGTAGAGTATTCTGGTGTAGGCAGCTGAGAAAAGAGGAGAACAATTATGGGTTTAACCAGTTCAGGCCGGGAATATTTCAACATCACCGAGCCGAGGCGCGGGATTATTTTTAACAAAACTCGATCCGAGGCGGCTTCAAATTACATGACTCTATGGTAGTTAGTGGCTGGAGCCACTTCTCCGAGTAATTCGGACACGGCCAAAGACAGATTTGGTTTTTGAAACGGCAGTTGTGTGGATTTCTTACCACAAACGGGGCAGCATGCTCCAGGGGGTGTCACCCCTATGCAGTGAAGGACAGACGTATCGGGACACTTGACCGACGAACACTGCGGGGTGGTCTCATTCTCTGAGAATCAATCGCAGAAATGAGAAAAGATTTAATGAAATGTCTCAAAGATGCAAATCTTTCTAGACAAATAATGTCTTCTCCAAGATAAAAAAAAAGTATGATTTCAGACGAAAATTGTAATAATCTCCTCCCTTTGGCTCACCTGTTTGTTTACCGACGGCCACACATGGTCCGTAGTAGTCTACTAGGGCCCTGTTACTCCATGCAGCACATTCACTGGAATACATCTCCCCATCCTGACCGCATACCTGACGTCGATTACCAGCGTTACACCTCGCCTAAATAATACAATAAGCAAAAATCCTTCCGTTTGCAAACAAATACAATTCAAATTCACAGGTACACGTCTTAAACAAATCAATTTCAATCAATCTTTTTAAGTCTCAAAACATGTAGATTAAGAGTTTTATAAGTTAAGTGAACTTCAAAATAATACTTGTCACACGGTAGGTATTTACATAACTTGGATAATCATGATCAATTTTTGTTTACAACGTACCTGGCATGAACCCAGGTAGTCTAGTATCTTGCCTCGTCTGTGCAGTGTGCATAGGTTAGAGTGTTCCCTCCCGTCAGTATCACACACTGGGGCTTTGGGTTCCTTGCTACAATGGTGACTTGGCACAACTAGAAAAACAGGACCGAAAAATACATTTGAGCAAAAGTTCTTCGGATGAGTGGATTTCTGTGTTTTGAAACTTTCTAGCAACACAACTTTAAAAAAAGAAGTAAATTCTCTTAGACCTTCAATTTCTTCCGACTGACTTAGTTATGTTATTTAGATACGTCTATTGATGATTCCATTTGTGTCCGTTTCCTGCAAATTAGTGTTATTACAAAATACAAGTCAGAACAAGTCCAGCCATTTCCAATTTAAAATTATTAGCTATTTTTTTATATCTGGAGACTTTTAATATTTCCTAAGATAACTTACTGCATTCATACTGTGGACAGTCTGTGAAGCTGATACTTATGCACACCTGACGTTTGGCGACACACCTGAAGCAACGATGAACAAGAAAAGCAATTCTCAAAGGGGAGTAGGACCTGTTTGTTTCACTAGTGATCTGGACCACGATCAGTGTGACCCGGCCGTTGGTTCACAATCAAATCCCGCCTAATTGATGGAACGAAGCAGCGGCAAGATAACCGATTGTGATTCACTCCACAAACAAAAACCTCTCCTATCCCTTGCAATGATAGGAATGATTAGTGCCCTCTCTTAGCCTACCTTTCATTATTTGGGCACGGGCTGTCTGCGCAGGGTTCACTCAAGGAATCACAGGTCCATAGATCACCCCACAAACAAACCTCTCAGGAAGATATCCCCCCTCCCTTACAATGGTAGGAATGACTAGCGCCCTCTCTTAGCCTACCTTTCATTAGCTAGGCACGGGTTGTCTGCGCAGGGTTCACTCAAGGAGTCACAGGTCCCAAACTCAAACTGATGGTCCTCTAAATCAGCTGCACACCTGCAATTCAACACAAATTGAAATATAGGGTTTGTATTGTATCCTTACAATACCGTTTGTAACCTACAGTTACAGCCGTTTCAAGTTTGTAAATATGGACATGTCACAATTAACGTCCTTCCAACCACTTTTGGGTGTTACCCCCGTAACCCCCTTGCTTACTTAGCGGTGCAGGCACTCGGGTACGTGCGTCCGTTGGCTCCACAGACTGGCACAAACTGGTCCGTGCACTCGCAGGGTAGCGTGGTGTACTGCTGTGGACTGACGTCTGGTTGGCCATCGAGACTAACGGGGCAGTGTCTCCTGGAGCAGGTCTCTACGCCATTGAAGCACACGCATTCGTTGCAGTTGATCTTGTAGTGGCTTCCGTGCTCTTAACGAAGGAACAATGGCAACTTGATTAACCCTAATCCTTCCACACGCAACAAAGTGCAGCAGGTGGACCCGATGGAGTTAATTTGAGATATTTTAGCCCTTGGCTGTTCTGTCTATACACATGCTACCTTACATGTTTACCTTCCAAAAGAAAACAAAAAGGAGAACAAAATGTTGCGCTGTAAACACTCTTAACCACTTGGCGCCGGGCTACCCGAAATCGGGCATTTTTCCCGATACCACGCAGCCGGGTGCCCAGTTTCGGGCATCGAAAATTATATAAATTTTATAGTGCTGGAGGATTGTAAAAAAATGTTTTATTACTCGGCCAAAAGTTAACTCGGCCAAAAGGTTACTGGCTGTCAGTCAAAAAGTGTTTGCCTCTTGCGGGGTTATTTCAATTACAATGGGCCCCCAGGCGTGAAAGGACTCCGGCAACACGTAAACAAAAGACCGCGCCGCTGGGACTTGCCACTCAACAGCCCGCAGAGTTGGCATTGTAAGCGGATTATCTCCACGGACAAAGGCACGCTGAACGCGCTCTCATTGTCAGGGCGTGCGTGGTGAATAACCTCGTCACCGCCACGGCCCACACACTGCTGAAAGGAAATTCCTAAGACAAAACAGCTGAATAACCCCATCACCCCCACGGCCCACACACGCCAGATAGAGTCCAGCATGAAATGCTAGCGAGGGGAATACCACCGTCCAGCATCACGCATTTTTTCCTATACCAGGCGCCGGGTGCCCCCAATAGGGGCACCGAAAATTATATAAATATTATACTGCTGGGGCTTGCCACTCAACAGCGCGGAGTTGGCATTGTTAGCGGATTATCTCCGGGGACAAAGGCACGCTGAGCGCGCTCATTGTCGGGGCGTGCGTGGTGAATAACCCAGCAACACGCTGTCTAGACTCGGTAACAAAGAGCGGATTACGCAAGACCAAACAATGGGGCCGTTTATTTCCGGGCGCAATTCAATGGAGTCACTGGAGCGTGCAGGTCAGGCTAAACTAGCCTGGGTACCGTCTTGCTGGAGTATAAGTTCCCAGCAGGATATTATTTTTTAAACATTTATGAAATTCTAAAATCATCTAAAAAGTTCCCGGCTCCGTGTCACGCGCTCGGTATTTCCGCCCGGCGCGAAATGGTTAACCCAGATATTTGTTATCGTGATCCCTCAAGTGTTCCCGTTCATTTTGCGATATATTATCCTTTAAAAAAAATATTAACCATGTTACCTTTTCTCTGTCCGTCGCGGCTACAAGATTCCTTGTTCTCACATTGCAGAGGCTGACAGTGTTCCAACATCCCGTTAGAGCTGCAAGTACATGCCTTGTAGCAGTCCAAATGATCGGCCGAGTCCGGTAGGCGCACTTGGCTCCCGCGAGTCACCAGGAACGTTGAGGCGTCGCCGAGTCGGCAGCCCGGGGTGCACTTTGCCTGGGTGCACACTTCGCCGTAGCCGCACAGACCGTGATTGACAGAGCAGACGCCGCTGAAACCAGTGGTCTCGTTGTTGCAGGGATCGTTGTGACAGGGCACTGTGATCTCACCAGGTTTAGCGTCTCGCGGTTTAAGATCTGATCAAGAAAGTTGTTTTGAAAAACTGATCAGATGTATGGTGAGCTCGTAACAATCCTATGAAGCATTGGCCACTCACAGACGGCTCACACTCAAAACACACAAAGTTGACAGCAAAACATTTTGGCAAATTTTATGTTTAGATTTTGCCTTTCGCTGATGTATATAAGGATTCTAAAACAAATTCACGAGCTTAAACCAGCCAGTCAGCTCGAACACGCTGAGAGACAAGATGTCTCCATTAGCAAGCAGGAGGTCATGGATTTGAGTCACACCAGAGTCGTTTATCAAATTTTGTTTCTCCCAAGCCGTCGGACAACACTGATTATACCTTATTAATACAAAAATGCTGACAAAGTAACACCCACAAAATTGGTAAAAGGGCAAATGGCAAACTACAATTAACAAAGGTTCAAGATTTGCGTTGAGTTCATGAGAGAAGGAAAGGCTAAGCCTTAAGCCAGAAGCTTACGGAGACGCACACTTCATACTTACCAAGGTACTCACTGAGAGGAATACAAGGTGCGTGGCCATCCAACGGGGACAGAATGTTGCACAAGCCCTGCGCCGTCAAACCCTTAGCCAAGCGAGACTGGTCAATGCACTGACTCAAGATGTGGATACAATCAGACCTGATATATTAAAAGAAAAAATAACAGTTCAGGTAAATTTTTTGGAAAAAAAAATTAACATTTAAAATAAAACTATACCGGACTACATTGGCCTGAAGTACAACTTAATAGTTTGTGAGAACTTATATAAGATGGATTACGATGACTTGTGAAGGCTTACAATGACTTGTGACGGCTTACGATGATTTTACAAGTATCTATCACAAGTACTGCGACTAGACCACCGGCCCAGGGCTACGGCTATGTCAGCCGGCTCGCACGTAGTTGTAATGGACGAAGACCTAGATATGAGATTTGGAGATAGCCTTACTTGCATATCATATTGACGTGGGACTCCGGATGGCACGGCTTGACCTGTAAGGTGCAGGCGATAGCCTTCCACATCTCAGACTCGCACTCGGCGATGTCCAAGACAGGGATATCCATGAAGGGCATGCGAATCAAACCCTCGCTCCACAGCTGCATGTCGGTGGCAGCGCCGGTGTCTGAACGCACCGAGCAGCTTCTGAATAGGTCCGTGGGTCTGGGGGGAGATTGGACAAGATGGACTTTAAAGTTGTAGAGAAATGTTTGAGAGTTGACTTGCGCATTTTTATAGTTTGAAGCAGCAAAAGTTCTCAAATCTAAAGAATGGTGTTTGTAGAGTTGTATTCGAGTTCCTGCAAGTTCAGTAACGAGTCCAGTCACGAGTCCTTTCATAAAGCCAGTCAGAAGTAACTGGTAAAGCCAGTCAGAAGTAACTGGTTGAACAATGAAATGCTTTTGTTAACAGTTCATTTCAATAGCTAGTGACTTGACTTGAGACTGAAGGACTTGTGATGGACTTGCAGGGACTCGAATACAACTCTGGGTGCTTGACAACTAACCTGATAAAGTTTTAGCTCTGTGAATGCTGTCTATTCCAAAAAATATTCCAATATTTCGATCCTGAGCCAACTAGTAATGGAGATTTTCCGAGATGCATTTTTTTACTTCTATTATTTTCTTCAATTAGTAGTTTGAAGAATTATATGTCAAGGCTTGAGCAATTTATTGACAGAAAACTTGGTTGGGTAGTAGACAAAAACCTGTTCTCTGAGAAGATGAGTAGCTCCTTGCCCTTATTGCATTAAATCCAATTTCTACAAATTCTCTCTACCTGTTGTTAAAGTTGGTGCAGTAGGTCAGTCCGCTGCAGCCTGGCTGACACGGCTCTTGAACTGTGAGAACAAAAAAGAATAAAGCAAATCAGAGGCTATGGCTGTCTAAATTTTTTTGTCTATGGTAGTGGCTATGGTAGCGGCTACAGCCACGTCCCATAGAACCGTGTGTAATTTCAAGCAGTAGCCAAGTAATTTGGACACAGGCTTGACATATCCATATCGCATTTACAAAACTTTTGGCCTTTTTCTTATTAACTTTTGCGACCTGTTGGTAAATTCAAACTTTAAACAGCCATAACTTGTTAACGGAATGTCCGATTGAAGCGCAACAAACAGCATGGTAAGGAGAATTGTATTCTCTTTTCTAATACCTGAGAACCCTCATTTCAACCTCTGCCCAGTTCCGTCTCATTTTGCCAGAACCCCTCACATATTTCTTAAAGCTAGTCCATTTCCACACGTAGCGCGCAAGTTAGCGTTGATGTATCCAATAGGATATTTTGCTGACTAAACCGATGTGATTTTATTTTATTTATTTATTCAGGTTAACTCAACAACAATATGACAGAAAAAAATACGAAACACAAAAGCAGTTGATTCAACCTGGGATAGCCCCCAAAAAAAACATTTTACAGGCATATTTTCACTGGGGTCCCAAAATGTTACAGCATTGATCAACGATGGAGATAGAGACTTGGGAAACCGTTTACGGCAGTACAATAGCAAAAGCAGCGTTTAGCCCGGGGGTCGTCTTGATATTATACTGACCATCTGCTAGGCATGTGAGTAGCGATACCTCCATGGGTTGATACTGGCAATGCTCATCAAAGTCATTCCAACTCTGTTTGGTGGCCCAGGAGGTGCTGTACAACTGAAAATAGATTGATTATCAACAGGAAATCAGTCAAACGAACACAGGCTTTTAACCGGCTTGCGCCGGGATTATTTTAACGTCACTGAGCAGAGGCGCAGGATTATTTTTAACGAAACTCGATCCGAGGCGGGTTCAGGCTGATGGTACCGGGAAGCACACCCACGCATTTCCAGCCTTGCTCGCTGCTGACAGACATTTCCGGCCTTGCTCGTGACGTGTATATGCGTCATCCGTTATAAATCTGGGAAAAACTTTGCGTGTATATACATCCTCTAGCGCGAACTAGTTAAAAGGTAGGATATACCGTGGGTGGAATTGGGGTTTGGAGGGGTTGCATTTTAAAGTAAATTTATCATTTAACTGACGTGTCTGAAGTTTTACAATCATGGAATATCCTGGGTTTCCCCAGGTTCTTCTTCTTAGGTTTTCCTCCCACCTCTAAAACTGTACCTTCTTCTCATTATCTTATGTTTGCAGGTTTCTTCAGGCTTACGAGCTACAGTGACTGGTTTTTTTTAAAAGAAATCCTTGGTTTTCATTATCGGAAAAAAATATATTTGATTTCTAGTTGTTCAATGCTGACCTGGGTTTTGATATCCTGCATGATTTGATATCTTGTATGATTTACTAAAAGAATACTAAAAGTGAAATCTAACAAATTGGGGATGATCTGTATTTGTATTTTTACCTTGACGCATATTTCTCTACACCTTGCACTGACAGCTCTGCTGCAGCATTGTAACTTGGCCCCATCCAAGGCGCTGAGGTTGGGTATAGGGTTATCTGGCGCAACATGAGATCCTGTCGAATAAGGATACAAACAAATCAATTTGTAACAATCAAAATGAGTACAGAACACATGCTTAAAGGTAGGATACACCATTGGTAATTGCTTGAATTATCATGAATGGGCAGATTTGGGGGGTTGTATCTTATAGTAAATATTGTTTAACTGACCAGTCCGAAGTTTTACAATCATGGACGCCGAGAAAAGCACAAAAAACAGCGATTGTTTTCAACCGGCGTCGAGCAGTTTAAGTTTTCCCAAATGACCTGTGACCCAGGGCACTGTGCACATGCGCGGTTAAAACACTGGCTTTTTATATCAACAAAAATCACTAAACTAACCTGAATTGAGGAGGAAGCAATTCCACATGCCTACGTGTGGCTGAATGGTTCCTCCGCAGCCAGCGAGCAGGGAATCACTCAACTAACCTGAATTGAGGAGGAAGCAATTCCACATGCCTACGTGTGGCTGAATGGTTCCTCCTCAGCCAGCGAGCAGGGAATCACTCAACTAACCTGAATTGAGGAGGAAGCAATTCCACATGCCTACGTGTGGCTGAATGGTTCCTCCGCAGCCAGCGAGCAGGGAATCACTCAACTAACCTGAATTGAGGAGGAAGCAATTCCACATGCCTACGTGTGGCTGAATGGTTCCTCCTCAGCCAGCGAGCAGGGAATCACTCAACTAACCTGAATTAAGGAGGAAGCAATTCCACATGCCTACGTGTGGCTGAATGGTTCCTCCCCAGCCAGCGAGCAGGGAATCACTCAACTAACCTGAATTGAGGAGGAAGCAATTCCACATGCCTACGTGTGGCTGAATGGTTCCTCCTCAGCCAGCGAGCAGGGAATCACTCAACTAACCTGAATTGAGGAGGAAGCAATTCCACATGCCTACGTGTGGCTGAATGGTTTCTCCTCAGCCAGCGAGCAGGGAATCACTCAACTAACCTGAATTGAGGAGGAAGCAATTCCACATGCCTACGTGTGGCTGAATGGTTCCTCCGCAGCCAGCGAGCAGGGAGTCAATAATGTCCGGCTCCGAGGTCAGGTTAGTGTGGACTCGCCGGCAGGTCTCCCGACAGGAGGCGCTCTGAGAACGCTCGCAGCAATGCAGACCTAAAAAGATAAGAAGAGTTTTGTTAAAAGCCCGAAAAGTTGGAGGACTGACAAATGTGGTCTTATTATTGTGTCAAGTTTTTATAAGATGTCAATCATAAGTCATAAGTTTTATACGACACCAATGTGTCATCAGAGTTTTTTTTTCACAACAAATTAGGTTTTTCTTCACTGCTTTTTAAATACTTGGCAGCAATAGCCACTGAAATGCTGATTACATACTGGTCAACTGATATAGGCCTACTGACACCAAAAACAGAAAATAACATTTGACACCTTCAGTGTAGATTTAAAGGTAGTATACACCATTGGTAATTTGTTGAATTATCATGAATGGGTGGATTTGGGGGGGTTGTATTTTATAGTAAATATAGTTTAACTGACCTGTCCGAATTTTTACATTCATGGATGCCGAGAAAAGCATGAAAAACAGCGTTTGTTTTCCACCGGCGTCGAGCAGTTATTCTTATGTTATCTTTGTTTTTTCGCGCTCGCCGGACGGCGAGAATGAATTTTGGTTTATACAATTCAATTTTTTGGAACAATTACAGGATATCTAGGGCCCTCATTTTGCTGGATGCCTACAATCATTATTTACTTTTAAATAAGTAAGATATTTCTTAATAATTCGGTAGTAAATTTTTTCGATATCTGCATATGGTGTATACTACCTTTAACACCAGAGCTTTTACCCTCCATTCCCGAATCCGAACCCAACTTACTGTCTCTTGGGTCTCTGGCTGGAATGGCCACCGAAGTATAATTCTGGACACACTGAATGACCGTTTGACTGACGTCCCGACAGTATATCGAGACGTCCATTGGCATCTCATCGGTAGGAGTCATGGCATCAAAGACCGCCTCGCATACCTGACGACACTGGGTGTCCGCTGGGGCGTGACGGCAACAATGTTCCTTCTCTGTAATTAAAAAAAGAAGGTACACTTTTTGGAATTATTTGAAAAAGTAACAAACTTAAAATGTTGGTTCAAAGGCTTACTTGGTGTAAAGATATTAACGAATCTTAGATTAACTGTAAAAATATTCCTTCCAGCATGCTGTCATTTTGAGAAAAAAAATAATAACGTCAAAAACTACGACTCGAGAGATATTTTTGAAAATTCTCATGAGTAGTTGGTTCAAAGTCAAAATCTTAGATTATTATTTTCTCGGAATATACAGGATTCACAGAGCTGAAACTTTGCCAGGTTAGTTCTCAAGCACCGTTCTTTGGATTATTTAGAACTGTTGGTGCGTCAAAACAGAATAAAAATGAATGACTGACAAATGGTATACATGTACTTTGAACAAAATTAGAACGAGGGTACAAAATGCTATTAATAGCAATGTCTTTTGTGTGCCTACCCCTCCCCCTCCCCTTAGACAATCAATTTATCCTAGACTAAAAATCTATTTTAATAAAATATAAGAAATTCTGGAATCCAATTTTGTATAAACTTACTTTCAAACCTGTCCAAGCACTGAAACAATGAAGGCTGAAACAAAAAAACAAAAAACAATCAAAATTTTGATAAAATCAAGAAAGCAGAAAAGAAAATTGATTAAACATTTTGAACGAGCGAATCTTTAATAGTTCCATATTTGCTAACCCAAACTGCTCCGAGTGGATTTTATTTGCAAGTGCAAAGGCTCTCACTACTCAAATCAAAGTTGGAGGCAATTCTTACCTCTTCGTGTCTTAAGCAGGTGGATGACGCTTGTGAGAACGAATTTGCCTGTAAATACAAGACAAATAAACCATGATAGCGATTTGTTTAATGCTGGAACAACTTCGACTTGTTGCAGAATTCTGCCAAGGATTTAAACTCTTTAACTGAACGTATCTAGTGAAATTTATCTTCTTTGCTATTCAGTAAAGAATAAAATCTCATGCGAGTCTTTTTTAAGATTAAGAGGCACAAAAAGACATGGACCACAACTTGCGAAGCCCGCCACGAAAACAAATCAAAACATTCTCCAAGTTATTTGACAGTACAGAACAGGGCCCATTTGCATGGATCTACTAAGCAAAAAAAATGCTCAGCACAAAAAAGTCTTGTTCAGTAAAACCAGGTTACCAGCCACAACTCCATGTGCTTTTCAGGCTAAACAAAAACTAGCTGAATACCAGGCACAAACAATGTACATCACCTAAAACTGCTTTGTAAAACCCTGTTTTGGCCAAGGAAGAATTTCCATGCTAAGTACATTTGTTTGTGCTTAGCAGCTCCATGAAATTAGCCCCTGATTTAGTGTCTATTTTTAAAAATTTTACAGTAAGCCAGTAACTCAACATCACCAGCACTTCCAACACTAGAATCCCTCTCGTCCCTAATATCCACCATGCAGGAGGCTGACAAATTGTTCATTATAATCTCAGTCAGCTCTCTCCTCTGGATATTTAACCCTCTGACATTTCCATAAAAATCAGAACAAACTAAAAACTGAGCCGACGGTGCAAACCGTCGTCTACGCCAGGCTAGGGACTACCCACTGGCCACCTGCAGTGACCAGGGACAGATCTACAAACACAACAGCTGACACCCCAGCTTGAATGTTAGTGGGGGAAGACTTGAGAGGGATCCAAGAGGGAATGGAGGGTTTGTTGGTTTTGGTACGACTCCATGTGGAGAACTATTTTCTGATCCAGCAGAGGGTATGAACTTGAGACTAATACAACGACATTGGTATAAATTCATTGAAGATTTCAATCATTGACTTTAATACACTTATTCGGAAGGCACACAACAAATCTAATAGGTCAATGTTGATATTTTGTTCAGCGAGGACATTTTAAGGAAATGAAAAACACGAACACAACCTTTTTTTACCCTGATCGCACTGGAAGATGTACATGGATATACACGCAAAGTTTCCCCAGATTCAAAACGGATGACGCATAAACACGTCACGAGCAATGCCAGAAATGTCTGTCAGCAGCGAGCAAGACCGGAAATGTCTATCAGCAGCGAGCAAGGCCGGAAATGCGTGGGTGTGCTTCCCGGTACCATCGGCCTGAACCCGACTCGAGTCGTGTTTTGTTACAAATAATCCTGCGCCTCGGCTTGATGATGTTAAAATAATCCCGGCGCGAACTGGTTAAATTACCAATATGTAAGGTAATTTATAACACTCCTTGACCAAAGTGAAGCGCCCACATACGTACATGTACTATAAACATCTTTCACTTCGATAAACAACTATTTCTTTTGAACCAGAAACTTTTCTTTGAAACTTCTCTGGGAGAAACAGAAGGGCAGAATAAACACTTTTTTCATTTGCTGTTTTCTCTGTGGGCCTAGTAGGACTGTGAAACATTCAAGTCATCAAATACTGTTGTCGTTATTGCCTCATAAATCAACGGTAATTGTCACAGAGCAATCTTGAATGGCACAAATCACACTTCGGGTAAATACCAAACGAGAGCCTTAACATTTCCCAAGGAATTTAAAGAACCGAGTGACTGTAAATCACCATGGAGGAATTGTTTGCCTTTTTGTGTGGAAGAAACTAAGTGTTTTGAGCACAAATTTCTCAGGGGGTATTTTTTTGTGAGAAATGCACAACAGCTGTAAACTGTCCCTTTTTTTCCCTGGAACACCCAATAAAAAAATGCAAAAATCAGACAAAAGGCACTTGGGGGATTAAACCAAAGTTTGTAGACATTTTGTTAAACCTACTGAAATTATGGGTAAAATGGAAGAATCCATCACAGAAATTATGTTTAACCCTAACCCTCCCAAATCCTCCAAATTCCTCATTGCAAAATGCAGGATTTTGCAGGATTGAGGTCACTTGGAGTTTGATGCATTGCAGGATTTTGCAGGATTGAGGTTACTTGGGGTTTTACCCCTGCAGGAATATGGATGATTCAGGTTATCAGGCTGAATGTGACACACAAGGATTTTGCAGGATTGAGGTCACTTGGAGTTTGATGCATCGCAGGATTTTGCAGGATTGAGGTTACTTGGGTTTTTACTGACTGCAGCCAGGGCAAGACTGCAGGATTTTGCAGGATACAGGCTGTATGGTCACCAGTGACCAATATTGGAGGATTTTGCAGGATTCAGGTTACTTGGAGTTTTAACAATTTAGGAATTGGAGGATTTTGCAGGATTCAGGTTATGTGTAAGTAAAAATGGGTAGGGAGTTAGGGTTAACAAAGCCAGTTGAGAAAAGTTTGAATTTAGAATGGATGAATAAGGCCATTTTGATTCAAGGGTGACAACATTTCCATTCAACAAATTGTTGACTCTCGCAAATGATGTTATTTAATGCATTATAAAATCATAACCCAAATGCTTCAAATCTAGCAATTTACTCATTTGATTCCCTCTTGCATTTTGTGGAAGAGAATTTTATTTGGGATAAAACCTTAGCTCGTGCATTTTAAGGGCAATGCAGGACAACAAATAATAATACCCGTTTAATAAAAATCATGCCGTGAATAGGGAAAGGTGTCGTCATTAAAACAGTATGAGAACTCTTCCTACTGGCCTAAAACAAGTTTAGTGTTCCGAGATTTGACAACTTTAAACAATTTAAGTTAAGTTTTTAAAATCTGGAAAAAATATCAAAACGCCTGGTTTTGTTTTTTCTTAGTAGGCTAAATGCCTAACCCAGGTGCCACTCCTCCCGCACCCCAGCTGATGCCAATCTAGACACTAAGAGGTACCCATCACACCAGGCTGTCCTCTTATCACACCTCTAGCCTTTGGCACATGACCCCCCTCAAGTGCCAATCTGTCCAGTGCCAATCTGTCAAACTCCATCACTAGCACCCCTAGGGTTAGCTCTCGATGTCACTCCAAATATAGGTGTGCCAAGTGGACGTAGAATTCAGTCTTGATTAATTGAGAGGTTTAAAATTGTTGTTCCGGCCTTTTGTTGTTCCACAGAACTCTGTACATGCTTTTTCTTGTGTGTTTCTCCCATCAGCTATGATGTGCATCATGGTGTATGTTGCCCTATATGTTTGTTTCGTGTACACAGCCATTATGTCTCTGAAGAAGATCTTGTTAAGATCGAAATATTGTGATAATAATAATGAGAGTTTTCCAACTTTTAAATTTAAATTCAAAAATGTGTTCTGGTCCCATGTACTGGAGAAATTCATCTGGAGTGAAGTTCAGAAGACCAATGAAGAGAACCTTTGACAGTTGTTCAGTTAATAATGAATCAATATTTTTGCCAGGTGTTCTTTTTTGGACACCTGTTATTCTTTGCAACAATACAGAAATGTCACTTGTCCACCAATTGCAGCCACTCTGAATACTGGTGACATAAAGTCACCTGTTCCAACGAAACCTAGACAAAGTCGCACAATGTGTTTTATTACAATGTACTCGTGAAGTCATTTCGGGTTGATTTTACCATTTTTCGGTTTTGTGTTTTTCTGAATCACAAATCATATTCCGTCATCCAGAAGTTTTTTTATTTGTTCTTTTGTAAAACAATTGTGTATAGAAAAAATACGCTTTTCTGAACTTCAAAGCTGTTTATCTCATAATTAGGTTGTCAGGTTTTTATCACTAAATCCTTCCACAGGGGAGATACAGTGGGGCTACATATGTAAATGATACATTAATTTGAAGCTGATAACCTAGACAATTTGAAAAAAAAGCAAAATCTAACAAGTAAAGATTGTCAACTTTGTCCAGGTTGTCGTTGGAGCAGGTCACATATATTTGATGTGGTCACTTGTCAAATGAAATCAAGTTGTGATTATTGTCTATCGTTATTTTGACTTGGTCGATTCAGTGGTCAGCAATGCATTACTTACTTGCATGCATGCAGCATGGCACTGACCAGCACGGGCACTAATACAACAGAGACGTCCAGGCCAGCCAGTGTCTTCCTGCCAAATATCTGCATCAAAAAAACAAAAATACAGACATCTTTAATGTTGACAAATTTATATCAAACCAATGCGTTCTCAGTAGACAACATTACTTGGTGACGAGGTCAGGCCCGAATCACTTGGCTCAACCAGAAATTACATACGAGTCTATAGGAAGTGGCTGCAGTCGCTAGCCAATGGCTACCTTTGGTGTGCATGTTATTCCTGGCGATAGCCAAGTGATTCAGATACAGAAGGCACTGTTCAAGAACAACCAAGATGACATCGTCATGCAGCTTCGGCTTCGGCTAGTTAGAGTTAGAGTAGCCCTACTAGTGTGGCCTCGGTGGGGCTAGGGCTAGGGCTAGGGTTAGAGTTAGAGTTAGGGTTGTCTTTTTGGTTGTTCTCTAACTCTTTAAAAAGGTAAGATACACCATTGGTAATTGCTTGAATTATCAGGAATGGGTGGATTTGCGGGTTGCATTAAATAATCAATATTGTTTAACTGACCTGTTTGAAGTTTTACAATTACTATGGATGCCGAGAAAATAGCAAGAAAAAAAAAACGTTCATTTTCAACCAGCCTGGGTCAGTTCTTTGGGGTTTTTTCGGGGGTTTTTCGCATAAAATTCAATTTTTCAGAACAATTATATGATATTTAGCACAATAATTTTGCTGGATGCCTAGAATCATTATTTACTTTCAAATAATAAGATATTTCTTTATAGTTCGGTTGTAAAAATTGTCGATATCTGCAAATGGTGTGTTCTACCTTTAAGTGCTTACCTTCAGATGGCCTGATAATGTACATGTACATATCGGTACCACTTTATATAATTACAATTACAACTTACAATTACAGAATTACAGCTTACAAGTTTGAGGAGAGGAAACAAGACAAAAGAGGTAGAATAAAAACAATCCAGATAACTTGAATAATTAATCTAAATCAAAGACTCGCACACTATTGCACAATTGCTCATCGCGAAACAGCTAGACTCCGTGCCAGCCAAATTGACATTGTTCAAAACGTGCTATTTCTAGGGTGGGCTCTCTCGGTTGCTGCCCAGCCTTTTGGCGATGCCTCCGGACCCTACAACATAACCACCTGTCTTCGAACAATATGTGTAGCCCGGGGATCCGTATTAATTGCACACATTTGATAGTCTATCACATCAGCGAATGTGTGCGTGCACGCCCTCGCTTCGTTTTTATTCAAATCAGACAATGTGGTCATGTGTATATATATTATAAAAAAAAAAAAAAAAAAAAAAAGGGCACACTGCCGGGCAGAACGGGCAAAAAAAATTGTACAAACGTACAGCCCGGATCCGTTAGTGACTCATCATCATAATATGAAATTCATACGTGTATGAGAAAAGATAAGTATTGCGTTTTATATTTCATATCCCGCGTACAAGCCCTGTTGAAGGACCCTTGAAACGTAATAGGTGCAACCGTTTTATAGATGACGGCTCATTTTGGACGGGACAAAGGAAAATAATGAATATCAATGAGGAGAGAAAACTTGCAATTTACACGCAATCAAATAAAGATTGGGCCAATTATAAACCCAGATTTGTCTACGTCTTTGGCTTCATTCATGCAGTTGTTGCTGGAGACGGAGCCTTAGCTGGGTTAGGAAAACAGTTTAAGAGCACAAATAAGCCGAGTCCTCAATTTGCTATGTATTTTTCTATGATAAGAATACTGCTACAACGTAAACCAAGACCTCCACAGACAAGACAATACCAAATCTTTGTATTACACATATTAACCCAACAGAAAGAATGTTGCATCTCAAAGCCACTTTTTTTTTATTCATATATCATGTTATGAAGGTAAATCAATTAGTGGAAAATACAAGTGCAAAGATCTGGGACTGATAAACATTTCAAATTTTTGTTAGGGAATTTTTTCAACTATCCATAGACTTTGTACAAACCAATATTAGTGGCGTCATGATACTACATTCTTTCCAACACAACGGCGTGTCGATCAGTCTTCCCAGACACCAAATTAAGTGGATTAATCACAATATTATCTCCAACACAAACTGACAGAGCAGCCATTAGCCGTGTTATTATATCCGGCCCGCGCTGGCGCTCACACGGTCGACAGACAAATCAGTGGCAAGGCCCGCCAGCGCAGCACGACCGACCTGCACGGCCGGCCGCGGCACTATAGAACCATTCCTTTAATTTCCGACCAATAAAAAAAAAATGGTGTTTTCTGCAATTAGTTACAGGGCAATCAGATAAGATTAACGTTAATGGGAAACTGGCGGTCGGGAGATGGGGGCCTGTATAAAACGGTCCTGGCCACGGCAGACCAGCCGGCCGGCCGGCCGCACCGGCGTGACACGGTGATTAACATCTTGCGGCCGAGTCTACAACGGTATTACCGTCCGGCCCATTGAACAATGCGTTTGTTGCCTTAACAGACGGTCAGTATTACTTGCTTTCAATTAAGGCTATCTGTTGAAGATCTTGCCAAGAACGACTGGCAATGTTTTTTTAAATTTTTAATGGCAAGTGTGTAGTGAAATTTCCTCTCAGAAGCCCTTGTTCAGAAAGGGCGAAATGCTGTGCGGACATGCAAGTTCACACAGCCTTTTGGGTTTGTGTATTGTGTGGACAACTTTGGTTCCCAGGTCCAAACTGTAAATGCAGTCCGATCCCAAATACATACATGTAATGTACATGTAAATGTAGGTGTTTCCTACCATGATCTGAACCAGTCCCAACATGCAAACATGTATGTATGTATGTAAGTAAGCTCTCTGATTTGGGGTCAGCCGTGTGATAAAACTGGACAAATACCAGAGCTTATTTCAGATTTCCAGCACTGTCATGTTTACACTTGTGGTAAACACAGGGATTCGTGGAGGGTGATAGAAACCACATGCACATTAGCCCAAAGGCACCTTAAGCCCAGAAACTAAACCAAAAGCTCACACCAAACAACTGCAGTGGGAAAAAAAAGCTTTTAAGATTCCTGTTCATGCCAATGAACTCGTCATTGCCCCCAAAATAGTCTCTGAGACATCTGCTCTCAGAGCCGTCAGGTATTCAAGTGTGAGGTTGGGGAAGGAATTGTTGTAACCTGGGGAAGTCTACTGTCAAACAACATGGGAGTGGGGTCGGGGATGAAGGATCTGTAAATATACTGAAAATTGACAGTTTGGGGGATTATTTATTTAAGTTGCGGGTTACCAGGGCAGATACCCAATGATTGTAATGGAATTGGAAGTAAACAGAGTGACATCTTTTGTGGATTGATTTCATTTTACATTCAGCATATTTTTGGTTGGTAGATAAGATTTCCTCTTTCCCCCCCCCCCCTTTTTTTTTCTCACTTGGACTGTAGAATTTACAATTGTGAAGTGTGCATAATTTTTATTGAAGATCCAATCTCATAAATTTGAAGTTAATAAAAGTTAACCTTATTATGATACCTGGGTTTACAAGCATTCCAGTTTCATCATTCCACATCTACATCTAGTTCAAAGTACATTCTACGGTACATCTTTGCCAAATCTCGTACAGTTCTGCAGATCAACGCAACAGAGATCAGTTTCCTGCAAATATCTGCTCGCCTGATTTAAACCAATTTGGGGCTGCGTTTTCAATTTTCAGCCATTATTAGAACCATTCTTTTCTAAATCAAAAACTCCTGCTCATATTCCCAAATTTATAAGCGATGAGGATTTGGTTTGCGCTGCAATTTGTTGCCAAACCGGTCATCAGAATCTTTCCTACTCCGAGAGCAATCAAAGCATTTTTCCTGACCATTTTATGCTCACCTACCTCAAATCAACAACAAAAACTTGCACACATTCCGATCATCCCAACGCCAACTTGTCAAAGTCGAGAAAATCCCGACAGGAAATCCAGCCTGAGTAACTCAATACCGCTTCTCAGTCATTTCACAGTGTACCGTGTCTGTCATGTCCTATCCCAGACAAACATATCTATTGCAAATGAGCCGTGACATCTGTGAACCGTCTTGAAAGGATCTCTGTAGTACCGTGATGATATCCTCTCTCACACCATGCAGGCTGCGCTATCGATCTACTTCCCTTTAAGCTTCTCAACAGATACCCGTAAGCGCTCTGTTGGTTTCGAAATCAAAGAGTTGTATACCATTCAACTTTTACTTTTAGACGCATAAATGGTTTTATAGAATCTTTGTGTGGCCTTTCTTAGTTGGCATCAATGATGTTGGATCTTTGGAAAGAAGGTTGCATATCATATCCTGCCGCCACTTTTTTTTCATCATTCAATCATTTCAACGAAGTTCAATCAGTGCAAAAATGTTGAGAAGACATGAATCTGGGGACTAAGAAACATTTCAAATTTTGTTAGAAAACATTTGAATTGATTCTCCATTAGAAAACATTTGAATTGATTTTCCATAGGCTTTGTACACGGTCCCTGAAGTGGCAGATACTACGAGACATTCTTTCAGAAACACTCATCTCGTTTCTAGTCATTGAACAGTTTACAAATAGTTTAAAATCAGTTTTGAAATTGATAAAAATCGGCACTATACCATACATACATTGTGTTTTGGATTATTTTTTATTTTTATTTTATTTATTTCATTTGGGCTTTAAAAAAATATTTATTCTAAAGTCGGGGCATCAATGGTTGTTGGATTTTCTCCACAAACCAAATCAGACAGATTCTGCTTTTTTTTCCCTCCGTCTTCAAGACAGTTTATGACATGTTGCACCCCTCCAAGAAGATTTTCCAATCAAACACGTACGTACACACATGTGTACACTTGTAAACAAACAGGTATAACTCCCCAGGCTTTTTTGTTGTTAACTTCAATAACATCACGGGAGAAGCACTACAAGGAACAACGACCGGAAGTCCCTTTGAAGAAGCCATCGGCATAATTGGAGAAAATCTAATCATTTTTGACGAGAGAGTGGAGACAGAAACCGAGAGAGTGAAGCTGTGGGTTATATAGCCCGGGCTGCAGGGACCCAAACGTGGAACCAAACAGGGTTTATAGGTACAGGTAGGACCAACGGGTCACACGGCGACAAATCACCCAATCACATTGGGGGCAATTTTCACAGCAGGAATCGCGTCAGAGCTGCCCACTCTGATTCTCTGTGATGAGTGGAGTGATGAGGACTTTCTGGCAAATACGAGAAAAATGCAGCGAACAAGGAAGAGTAGTTTTACCATCCAGGTGTTTTAGTCGGAGAGGTTTTTGTTCCTGCTATAAACAGCTGGGGCCAGTTTTAATAAAGCTGCTAGGAACTGCTAAGTACAGGAAAGTAATTGATTTAGTAAAAAAAAAGAAATTTAACTATTGCTACAAAAATAGTCATGATCCAAACAAATTAATAATCTACATTGCAACCGTTTGCGTAATTACTCGTTTATTTGAGCAGAAAAATTAAGTATTATGATGCAAAAACAAATATCCCAGAAAGCTTAGACACTTTTCAAAAATTAAAGTACGAGTTCATGATACTTTTTTTTAGTCTTTTGATCAATGTTGTGACACATCAACAAAATGAAGAGATTTTCACTTTTATTGCAAAAATGTACTTTAGTATTTATATTGATACCTGTATTTGTGAGTTTAAATTATGGAATCTGCATTTAAATATGTAAGATAACTTTTTAAGTGTTGTTTTTTGTTTTATGAATTTCCCAATTCAGCATAATTAGATTTGTTGCAATTTGCATAACTCACTTGGGCTGTATACGTTGTTTCTGCCATTTTTTAAATGTACTCTGTGCGCAAATAACACCCCCCACCCTCCACCCTCCACCCTCCACCCACCCACCCCCCCCCCCCCCCCCCCCCCCCCCACCCCCCCCCCCCCCCCCCCCTACCCCCCCCCCCCCCCCCCCCCCTACCCCCGGACCCCCTGACAGAATCCAATCAATGAAATTAACGATTCATGAGCCACTCGGAAGAAAGTGAGAAGAGAAGCGCAGGTAAAGAGATAAGAGGAACAAGTAGATGGGCTCTTACTTCCAACACCTGATCTCAAATCAGCGCCCGAAACAAGACAGGGAAATAAGATAGAGCACCGCATCACGAAAGATAATCTTCACTCGTCCCCCTGTCCCCCCTCAAGACATGCTTCACATTTCCCTGTTAGGAGACAATTACACTACACTCCTCCAACCTTTCTAAGAAGCAAACACCGTAAAGTCTGAGGATATCGGAGAGGTAATCTGCCATCATCATCGTCATCGCGACAACCAAATCCATACTTTGCCCTCCTTCCCACCACCAACTTTGACCAAAAAAACAGAAGAATTTTGATGTTATCAGGTGCCTACTGGGCTCATCTTCTTTGGTGTTCGTGTCCACAATCCATTTTATATTTTATTTTTTGAAGGGGGGAAGGTGGACGATTTTTTTTTAGCGGGATGCTACACATGCCAGGAGGTGTTAGATATCCCACTCGTAACAGGTCACATGGGAGCGGAGTACCGATCCAGTTCCCCGGTTGCCCACAGGCTACTTTCCTACTCTCTCTCTCTCTCTACTCCGTCAGCCGGTAGTCTGCCGAGGTTACCGGCTTGTTATTACTCCACGGCTGGCAACGATCTTCCTTTGTAGTCTCTCCGCTCCGTCGACTTGTCGCCTGCCAGGCAGCCAGTGGAAGCAGGGGATTTGTCTGGAGCATTAGCAGCCGAGATAAAGCTGTGATTTTTTTTAGAGAAGATTTGTCAAACCTTCTATTATTTTGAAAGGGGCTTTGAGGGATTTAGGTTCGCTGTTTGCATTGGTTTTTATTCCCAGGCCCCCCCCCCCTTAATGATTAATAGGATAAGCACACAAACAATCAACCAACACAAATTAAAATGGCTTCAAAGACAACCTTCGTATAAAAAAGGTTTTAACGTTATAAAAAAGACATCCTGATACACGATTTTCCTCCAACAGCTATCTTTGTCAATCAACGACTGGAAACGGACAAACATTTCTTCTGTGTCAGTTTTAACAATTTATGTACTTTTTTTTATTTCTATCAAATTGACCAAGTTAATTTTCAACGCGCTTCTTTTCCAGATTACAAATGCCAGTGCCTGCGGACCCAACTTACTGGCTTAGACTTGGGTCTGACTTGACGAAATTTGACTTGCTAACATTTCAGAAGTATGCGAAATTTGGTTATTATTTGTACAAACTTATATTCAGATGCCTGTTACTCCTCATAGAATGGCATACCGCCCCAAACCGCCCTGCCTGTTACTCCTCACACCGCCCCACAGTATGGCATACCGCCCCAAACCGCCCAGCCTGTTAACTACTCATATCACTGCAAACCGCCCAGCCTGTTGCTTCTCATAGAATAGCATACCGCCCCAACTGCCCTGCCCGTTATTTCTCATACTGCCCTAAACCACCCTGCCTGTTACTCATCATACCGCCCCAAACTGCCTCAGCACTCAAGTTTTATCAATTAATGGAGTGTATACAATGTAATACAGGTTAAAATGCAGCCTATGACAATACAATTATAGAGTTTGTTGGCCCTTGGCAGATGAAGTACAGAGGAAATCCTGAACTATGCTCGCACAAGTGTTGGCCTAAATTATGCCCAAGACAAAGCTGTGTTTTTCTGTAATCGTGTACAAATTGTTCCCGTGGAAACCCAAAGCAAGCTACCCCAACAAAAAGTATTTGTTCTGGCTGTGCCAATAATTGGATTGAGACCCCCGTATATTGAACCTCAACGCAGAGGTTCAGAGAGATGGCCGTGATCAGATAGTGACAGATAATTGCATTCAACCTGTCAAGACGTAATTGATTGCTCAGACCTCTGCTGACCCTTGTAGAAGAGAGAGAGATAGAGGAGAAGCAAGTGGGAGAGCAAGTGGTTTCTAGTGTGGACTGTGAAGTAATAGAAGATGATATCAGTTTCTTACCCAGTGGTGAAATTAAGATCCCCTCTTCAATTTATGCTTTCGTGATCAAAGGGAAATCAATGTGAAGTGCTCCCTGGGGGGAATTTAGCTCCTCTTTCATTGAAAGTGATAGATGGTGAAGCTCAAAAAGCAAGCTGTAAATATACATGTACAAATTTAATACCACTCCACTATGTTTGCTGAATTACGGACGGACGCAATCTGAACGAATCTTGTAATTATTCAGTATGTTGATATTCTGTAAGTATTTCAAATGCAATACACTCCATGTAGCAGCCAAAAGAGGATGCATTTGAGTTCGTAGATGAAAACAAACGAATGATGAACTGTGCGTTTATTTCATACAATTGGAAAGAATAAAAAATTATGCTCAAAACTTCTTGAATCTCCAATATTTCAGTGTTGCCTCGGTCAAAATAAAATGCTCCATGATCACTGAGGAAGACCTTGAAGTTATACTCCACCATGAGATATAAAGCAGTCAATATCTCCAATTCACAAGGACATGATTAGAGATCTCCTTGAAAACACCATCTCTCTGAGAAATCCAGACTGATTCAATCATTCATCGAGTGCAAGATGGCACCGTCAAATGCTAAAGATAACTTCTCCATCACTTTTCTTTTTTTGCTCCCCACCCCCTTCCCCACGTACATTATAACAAACATCTTCCAAAAAAAAATAATCCAGCAGACCTGGCTCATCCATCACTGAATCTCGGCTTCTGGAAACGATTCTCATCTCCCAGTGTTTATTCATACATGCCCGGCCTGGATCACAGGCTCTGCATGGCCACACCTGCAAGACAATTTTTTCTCTCTTCTCTTTCTTCCTTAATCGGACGACAAGATTTCTTCGGGGATCCCACATCCATCATGCATATATCCCAGATGTTGACAGCTAGATACGGCAAGCAGGACAGTGAACTCAACATTTCAAACTAATCAACCAAATTTCATTCATTCACTCTTCTTTCTTTCTTTTTTCTTTTTTCTTATGAATGCTGGTCATTCAACTCCTCGACAATAAAGAGAAGAGGCAATTAGCTTTTGATATCAAGTTCGGTTCTTGATGATTTTTACATGAAGAGAAAATGTACCGGTACATAATGGGTAGCCTACCTAGATGAAGGCAAAATAGGCTTCTCTAGTCTAAATGGATGCGTTTTCTTCTGTAAAAAACCTCAAATGGCAATTAAATTTATCATTAGCTGAATATACAATAACTATTCTATTGACAAATTTTATGTAAAGAAGTTTCATACATAGCGTACTGCCAAGGTAATAGCTGTGTGCTTTTTAAAGCACAAGAGCCAATAAAGTAAGGCTGCTTTAAATTACACGGCTATATGGCTGGTTAACACATATCTATGGGAAGTGGCTTCACTGGTTTCCATAGAAGCATGTGTTGTCAGCCACAGCCAAGTACCGGTAATTACAGATGTGGCTAAAAGAAAAGTGGCTTTAGTTTACTGGCTTCCATAGGTGCACATGTACATAGTTGCAATTCACAGCCAACTAACCATCACAGAGTTCTAAAAAGTCGCCAGTCAGTCTGTAAACTTGACAGGGGAACATTTTTTCTTCCAAAAAACCTCTCGCTGAAATGTATGACTTTGGAGGCACACCTCCCGACCCCGACACTTAGTTAACTTTGGCAGGGTGACCCATAGGCCCAGCTGGTGAGAGACACAATGTCTGCAGCCCAACCCTAAACCACCCAGCACCAGATGAAGCAATGTATCAAAGCTGCCAATGACATCTGAAAAAAAATGTCTTCATTTGTAGCATACACCATTTGGAGATATCAACAAATTTTACTACCGATTTAATAAATATCCTCCTTATTTAAAAGTAAATAACGATTGTAGGCATCCAGCAAAATGAGTGTGCTAGAATTTTTTAACGGGATGAATTTTAAAAGTCTCCTCTAAAAAAGCAACACAATCCGTTAGGATACACTGCCTAAACATCCCCAATATTAAAAGACTCGCGAGTATATTTTTCAGAAAGGTAAACCAATTTTGGCAACAAAATGAAGCAGCACACATCCAAAACAAGAAAGGTCTGTAAAAGTGGCTTCAAAACAAGGTACAGAAATCCTCTATTACTCACAGACTAGTAAACATCTAGGGCAGACAAAATCTCCTTCCTGGATAATCAAGTTCATGTACAATGTACCGTACCTTGACAATTCCAAGATTGTAACTCTTCCCTCCCATCTGTCCCTCTCCCATCACTCAAGGAGGCCCCATTATGGGTGTCAAATGATCCAAACCAATCCCCAATAGCACCAGTCATATACCAGCACCAGGCCAGAAATATTTGCAACATCGTTTGGGAGGTGGTAAAGAAATGTTGGCATTCTGCGATGTGATGCTGGGCAAAGATGAGTGATGGAGGAGATTGCAATAAGAGAGAGAAGACAAAGTTAGTCTTTTCATTTCTTTGGTGAATATTTTTGGAGGACAGATTTCCTCAATCAAGTCTGAGGGGAATTGGGTTGGCATTTCAATAAGTTATTCAAAGGACAGAGTACATGCTTGTTAGTCTGCTGTCACTGGGAATCTTGAAATATGAAGCCGATAAATTTAATAATACCGTGTAATAAAAGTTACAATGTGGCGCTGTTCCACTAGTGGTACGTAATTAACGTTTTGAAAATTGAACAAAGAAATTGACTAGAGCGGAGCTTGAACCAGCGACCACCAGATCGCCGTTTCGGCGCTCTATCAACTGAGCGATTCTCCAAATTGGTGATTCTCCAAATTGGTGATTCTCTCAATATCTTTGTTCAGGGGGGCGTGCTAGTCAGAAGCCACAAACCCTTATTTGTCATGTGGCTAGGGATCACGCCCCAAACGTACAATTATATACAATGTACGATAGTATTAGCAAATAATATTGCAGTAAAAAAAAAATTAAAAAATTATATTTTTTTTAATAAATGGATTACCTCTAGTAAGCCTGTTAATTAAAAAAAGCTCAGTGCAGTACGACAGATTTAAAGCCTGATGCTGATTTATTTTCAATTTTTACGAGACATTCCTGGGAACCGACAAGTGTGCTCCCGATTTAAAATGTTTCAAGCCACTAAGAATACCATCAAAAATTACTTGTCAAAGATGCATCATGCGAATCATGAAACATGATAAATGACCCAACCACAACATGATAGAAAATCCTATCCAGAAAAAAAGAAAATAGGGAGGGACCCATTACACCTGTCCAGCACTCACAGAAAATTATGACAAATGTTCAGTGCCAACTGGTGGGTTTCTGAAGTGATATTAACTTATTACAAATACACTATCTATGGCACTTGGCCCCCAGGCAATGGCAAACCCACAATATAGTTTCACAGGACAGATGCATCTGTAGCCATAAATCGATGCGTTTTAATTTAGAATTTTCCTCCTGCTGAATCTCCGGGGCCATAACTCTAAGGCTGAGGAGGGGGTTGTTTGGTACGGTCTTGACAAGAGGAAAGCGGAGGAGAGTGTTGGGAAGACGGAACAAGATTGATGAGCGAGCGTTTGCTTTGCTTCGGTTTTGTTTGCGACAAATCAGAAGAAAGGATTTTTTTAGGGGGGGGGTGAAGACGAGCTCCTTGCCAATTCCTTGCGGATCAATCGCAATTGGTTAAGCTGGAGAAGTCTGTGGAAGAATTGCCTTTGGCAAACTCCCAAACCCTCCCCCATCTCCCTCCCTCCCTCCCCCCCCCCCCCCCCCCCCCCCAACAAAAAATGAAATTGCAAATTCAGATTGCGATATCTTAATTTGGAGGAAGTGTACAGGGATGACAATAACCAGAGAATAACTGTCGGAAACCATCAGAAACAAATTAAGTATGGATAGGAAGCCGAGCCAAACAATCACCCTTCTTTCTCCCCAGCCTTAGACTTTCATTACTTAGGTTTACACTGGAAAGGGTATTTATTTTGTCTGTTACACATCTGGATCTGCGTCAATGTAACAAGAGGGGGGGGGGGGACATTGTTCATAGTCAAATTTCTAGCTGCATCCACTGTCTATGTTTAGCCATGTCCGAATATCAAGCCATGGAGATTTAATTTAAATCTGTGTAAGCATTCCAGCTGCAAGAAACCTGTCTGGACTAACTCACAATTCAGTGAGTGGTAGAAGTACATTGTACAAACATGAATCTCATGTGGCCAACTTTAGCACGGATTAGGAAGATAGGCCTACATGTACTAGCAGTTTAGACTGAAACTGTACCTATTTCTTTACCGTTTTTTGAAAGAGGGAGGAGATTTCTAAACTAGGATAACATTTCAATTAGCATAAGCCAGATGCCCTTCCCTGATACCCAGATGTAAAGATGATCCTTAAGATGGATTTGTGAGAGTACCCAGGAATGCTTCCTAATTGGGTCTCCAGACCATTCACACACTGAGGGGGGTTCCAGCGCAAGACCATAGCCCTCCGACCCCACAACCTAGGAAAGGTCAAAGCCTGTCACTAGAGAACATCAGCCAGGCTGGCTCCTCATGACTTATTGTGGTTTGAACAGCTGGTTTTTGCACAGTTATTAAGTGACAATGCCTCACCATCAATGAAAAATGAATCTCGGGAGACTTGTTAAAAAAATGTGACACTGGTGCGTGTCAGAGATGAAAGGTGGGGTTGGAAAGTTATGCGCCACCGCTGAGGAAAAATAGATTTGTCTTTTATCGTGGTCAGAAAGGTCTTTCTAAAAATTGAAATCAATCAAACTTGATAACAGTTGGAGTCTGGTAAAATTCGTTCAGCTGAAAATATAATCATTCAGTACCAACATTCCAATGGGAATGCATAACGTATTATATAAATGACAAATATGTTTTCCAATCACTTTTTGAACAAAAAATTAAAAATTGAACAATATTCACGTAAGAATTTATTTCAATATAACAAATGATCACTTTTGTACAACCCAAAAATTGAATAATTGCAATCAATCAATCGGTGTTCAGTAACCTACATGACAATTTTCAGTGGAAAAAAAAAAAACCCACTTTTTTTTAATCCCGCATGCAAATGTTTGTCAAAATTTTAACTCAAGTGGTGAAACCTTTCTTTTTTTGACATTCTGTTGGTGGAGGAAACACATCCACTGGGACAGCAAACCTTTTATGAACTCAAGGGAGCTGACATGGGCCCTGAACCTTTTGCCAACACAGGAAAGATATACGACACTAGACAAACAGAAACTATTTTTCCAAGCCACTCGTTGTGTTCTCTCGAAAGCTTTGACAATTTTCTTCAAAAAAGTGGATTTTGGTAGTGGTTTAATTTTTGTTTAAATGTATGGGGCTGCTAGTTTTGTTGGTACCAGAAATGTTTAAAGGATACATATGTACCGGTACCAAATGTTGATTTTTCTGACACTGTGCTTTTACAATTTTAATATTTAAGTTTAGAATTTTGGTAAGGCTTGTGAACAATATTTTTTTCCTATTTTTCTTAATCCGGTTAAAAAACAACTTCCTGCAAATTCGGAAGAAGAAAAAAAACATGTCAGTGTACTTTCAACTTCCCTCATTTTTGTGTGAACTCTACTTGTCAGATTTTGTCACAGTTACAGAACCAAATTCTGCCCATATCGTGAAATCTACACTAACCCAGGCAAACCTACAAGCAGCTCGACAAATAAAAGAAATTCATCAGAGCCTCAGAGGTGGAAAAAAAATTCTGGTAGCAAAATGTCAAAATAGATTTCGATAACATCAGTCAGGGATCGAACATACATGAGAGGGAGAACAGTTACAAAGAGATGGCAAAGGATTGCCGAGAAAACGTTTATTGAAGGTGAAAATTGAACAGCGATTTATTGAAAGAATAAATCCCCGATAAGATCAGTTCAGGGATAAATAATTCACCCAGAAAGTTATACATGTACCGCGGTTATATCCAAATGATGAAATGAAACTCTGATTTGTAAAACTTTCTGTTGCAAGGAGGGCACAACACACAGATTGCTATCAGGCCAATGGTAAACCCCAACAAATTCACCCAGCTTGATCTTTTGCTGGTACGTGGATTATACTTCCTGTAGTAACCTTTAAACACAGTGGAAACTTCTTTATTATTGTGCATACGCAAGAAATAATGCTATTCTGTGCCTCTAACTTGGATTGAATGCAACACAGAATGAAAGGAAAGGCAGGAATGTTACACATGCATGGCCGAGTCCGCTATACATGTACCAGTAGACTTTCTACGCCTCCCCTCTCAATTTTACCAAGTTTATTATCCCTGCAAACTGGAAAAATGTTTCCAGTAGAATAATTGGACTTCACAGTTCAGAGGAGTGGGAGGGAGCGAAGGGTATTGGGTTTGCTAACCCCCCCACCCCCCACCCCCCCCCCCCCCCCCCCCCCCCCCCCCCCCCCCCACCCCCCCCCCCCCCACCCCCCCCCCCCCCCCCACCCCCCCCCCCCCCCCACCCCCCCAACAAAAAAATAATGCCCCTTGGGCTAGGCAGAGAGGGAGGGCTGGATGGGGCAATTAGCGGTCCCTGAGAAAGCCTTAGACCCGCCCCTCAGTCGACACCCCGGGGGCACACAAACCAATACAAAGTCTTGGTTTTTATATGGGGGCTGGATTCAGTTGGTACATGTTGTTATGGTGAGGAATTGTGTAGTTACACACACAAATTTGTGGGACAGGAATGCAGAGAGGGTTTTTAAATTTTACGAGATAAAGTTTTGGTAAAGGTATGAATTGTGTAAAATATTGTAGCTAAGCTTGTAAAAATGTTGTTAAAGAAAATTTGATATTTCAAACTGCAGTAATATAAATGTATTTAGGGGTACATTTCATTTCATTTCATTTATTATTTCTCAGGGCAAACATAAAAAGGTACAGAACACAGATGAAAAAATGACATAAAACAAAACATGACATGGTAACACCCCTGAAAGATTGCCAAATGTGAACTAAATCACAATCGAGTGGCTCTCCAAATGCAGCAATTGCTTGTGACTGGTGCCAAATTTTAGATTGTTGCTAAGCAGAAAACATTGCTCAGCAAATTGTTGTTGTGGCAAAATTGAGACAAGAACTCGGCCTAATTTCATACTAGCAATGCAAACCACAGAATTCTGCATTTACGCTCATCATTTTTGTGCTAAGTGCTAGCAGACAGATTCTGAGCTAACAAGGTAAGCACAGAATTTACAATTTGATCTATGATGCTGGACTCCGTAAAATGAACTGAGCAATTAATCCTTCAAAGTGTGGTTTTCATGATCAGTATTGCTGTTGTGTCTTTGAGCATGATATTTTACCTTAATTTCTTCTACCAATCCGCCTCTCTCCCCCTCCCCCCAAAAAAAATTAAAAATAAAATATGCCCATGTACATGAAGTTGGTGTATAAAAGAACCAACAATATGATTCTTCAAACACACAAACATGATAAATTTGAGGAAATGTTTACTACATATTTTGTTTCAGTCTGTCCAGGAAGGAATAAGAACATCCCAGATGGCAGTATTTTAAGG
Source organism: Crossaster papposus (assembly GCA_037893245.1). Lineage (NCBI taxonomy): Eukaryota > Metazoa > Echinodermata > Asteroidea > Velatida > Solasteridae > Crossaster > Crossaster papposus. The sequence goes on from JBAIAA010000614.1 coordinate 98,690, forward strand.
AAGGCAGCAGCTGTCGGGACCTGTTTTATGATTACGATGTTCCCATAATAATAATCATGAAAAAAGAACCACTGATGTTTTATTTATTGCAATAAGTATTGGGAATGATATGCACAATCAATCAATTATATTTGTTCCCCTTCTCTTCATGTTCCAACCAAACAGAAACAACGAAGAGAATTCACTGAATCCACAAAGTTTGCAAACCATCCTGTAAGTGCAGTCCTTGTAAACAACACTACGTGCTTCCAAGTGTCGGAAGTCAACCCACAAGCACAAAAAGAATACGGCCTAAACAGTTTGGACAATAATCATTTTTACGACCTCGTATGGGACGGTCGTTAACTTAACCACTATTTACCTCTTTCTGACACGACTTTCAATGATAAATTTCTGCTGGAGTGCAGAGCAGGTATTTTTATGGGTATTATGCTGTACTCAAAATCAACCCAGCAGCACGTAGGAGGGGGAAAGGCACGATGGCAGTCAACATCACATAACTTCTATTTCCTTCAAAAATTCTTTAGGATGTTTTAACCAGTTTGCACCGGGATTATTTTAATATCACTGAGCCGACTCCCGGGATTAATTTTAACGAAACTCGATCCGAGGCGGGTTCAGGCCGATAGTACTGGGAAGCACACCCATGCATTTCTGGCCTTGCTCGCGGGGTTGTTTATGCGACACTCGTTTTTAATCTGGGGAAAACTTTATATACGTTTATATATGTTTATATGCGTTTATATACGTTTATATACGTCATCCGGTGCGAACTGGTTTTAAACTCAATTTTCCGCAGGTCTCTTCATTTGACCGTTGGTTTCAATAAGATACTTTCTAAAAAAGTTAGTCTCTTGTGGTCTGTCTCCTTGAATTTGGAGTGCTGAATGCTCCCGTGTCAATCAATGCAGGAAATTTACACAATGTCCATCATACCAGTAGAATAATTAGATAGCAGGTCTCCCACAAGACACCAAACCTTTAATCCCCTGCTTTGCCCTTTTCTTGTGAAGCCAGGGAGAGGGGAATATAACTGTTGATTTAAGGGGTGGGCTTTTGCCAGGATAGGACAATGCATTGCCAGTCAGTTGCAAACACTCTTCGCAAAAAAATGCACACGAATCCAGGCGTGTGGTTGGATAAGTAGTCATTCATTTTTGCATCGCCACTATTCACAACAGGGTTTGTCTAACTATAGGGACACCGAGACCATGCATGTGGTCAACTACTCGAGAGGGAAAAAATGGGGTCTGATGGCTGGCTATTGAAAACTCAAACGGTCTATAGGGAGGGAGATCGGGTGAGGGGAGGAACAATAGGCAGCGGCCACACGGCTCATTGACAGAGGAAAAGACTCCTTGAGAGTTCCAACGAGAAAAACCTAAGGTCTGTGCGCTGCAAATTGTGGGCAAATTGTCCGGACATGTCTTGGAGAGAATGCCGGCCATTAGGGGGACAATACAGGAGACCTATTAGTTCCCACTGCTAGCGGGAGGGGACCGGGGGATCCTTTAATGGGTGTGGGCAGATCAGAGGGGGGCCTTGTGGGCCGGGCAAGCGTTTGGGGCATTCCAGTGAGCTTTTCCACTTGATATGAGGCTGTCAGAACAGATCCCGTCAAGCTTTGAAATAATAACTCTATGTACCGGCTTGGTATGGCAAAACATCCACGTGCTTGCGTGGAGCAGCGGGGCAAGAGTTCTGTCAGATCACACCCTTTCATGGCAAGTTGATGGGTGCTCCACGGTATGGTTTATGAATGCAAGACTCACTTGGGAGGTTTTCTACCGAGTGTGCAAAATTTCAAAATTTCAGTACGATACAAATTTGATTAACTTCAAATCAATTAAAAGAAAACGACATGAATCCACAGAAATACTGATTGACATTCCAAATTCCATTGGGGGTAGCAAGAAGTGCAAGAAAGGGGGGGGGGGGGGGGAGGTAGGAAAATAAGAAAAGTACATACAAGAACAAGAATAACAAACATGGCAATTATAATGGTCTTTCAGTTTCTGACAAAGAACCGGCAGAAAAACAGACAACAGCGGGGAAAAAAACACCACAAAGAAAGCAAAACATTCTCAGTTAGAAATTCATAAAAAAAATCATGTCCATCAGGAAGAGAAGGGGACAAGAGAAAACAATGGTTGGCTTACCCGGTGCTGACGTGTTGACGCACTGCCAAAAAGTTGTCTGGAAATAGGAACAAGCAAGAGGAAAAAAGAACAATGAAAAGACGGTTTGGAATAAACCACTAGGATGAAATCACAATGAATTATAACTGTTGAGAGTTTGTTTTATCAGAGGAGAAATTTAATTTGATTGACAAAACTGGTTTGTGGGTTTATAATTGTCAAAATAAGACTTGGTACGTGTAGGCTTTGGAGAGTCAGGTTAGAAAATGGCACTTTCATTACGTTCCACCTCTGTGAACCGGGTTGGGTTTTCAGTCCCTGCCCGATTCCGAAAACTGATTCCGAAAACTGTAATTCCCTTGCAATGTCTTCTCATGACTTGGAATGGATTCCACTGAATGGGCTAACCTATACCCCTGAAGGTGAAAAAATATTAATAAAAGGCTGTGAATGAGCACAAACAATACCATTTTGTTGGAACAAAAAAAATGAATAAGTACATGTATAATAGTAATGATGAGATTAGTAAAGAAAAAGTCTGAAAATTGATAAAATGTCTAAAACTTTCAATACTAATAATGTCCTTTTCTGAGATTTAAAAAGTCTGATTTCAAACAAAAATCTAAAAATCTTTTCAAGTGTCATAGTATTACAAATATAGAATTGAAAAACTAATAATTGTTTACATACATAAATTTCTGCCCTTTATACCCCACCACACAAATTAGCAAATTTATTTGATGTGGTTGTAATGCTACCAACTACAATCAACACAGAAAAGAGAAAAAAATGAACTGCTCATCAAAATGGCCCACCTACATGTAGTGGCCAAAATACACTGCCAGCTTTTTACTGGGTGCAGGTAAAGCTGCATTCTGTACACATGTTCATTGAACTTCATGAAGAGCCTGTACAAGCACATCAGTTCAGTGCCACGTAATGCATATCGGTGTTCGTTCATAACTCGTCATCATTCCTGCACAGCTCCGATGCATCGGAGCGGAAGAGACTCGGCAGGAGAAAACATGTAACGATCAAATCAGCTGGAACAGAAATAATACTCCTTGTGTATACAACCCTGGCATTACAACTATGGAAAGTGCAGTTTTATTATTTTGTAACGGTCCTGTTGGAAGGACGTACAGTTACCGGCACAATGTAGGTGTGAAATTGATGAGGACGCATCCAACAACGTCCCTTGCGTTTCCGCATTGGTCATTTGTGCGTGGAATTCAATCATTTGGCTCGTGTTGCAAAACTGCACGAGAATGCTGCTGGGATGCTACGCGATAAAAAACTGACGAATAAAGTTGGATTGCTTCAACCTCACTAAATTGACCGCCACGATTTTGATTGCTGTGTGCGTGATGACTCGGTACACCGATAGTTGACAGACAAAGCCTAGCCCAAGATCTGCTTCTCTCTTAACAAATCGCAGACACAACTTGTATAGATTGCGATCCCGCCGCTGCCCCCTTTATCTAAATAGGACATGAATCCCAACCCTAGTACAGCCTTTCTGACAGCCATTATCAGATCACTAAGCACTCTGGCTCAGGCAAAACCGTCTATTAGATAAAAGCAAAACATTTTTGAAACCAGGAGCTTGGAGTCTAAGAGAAGAAATAAAAAAATAAGAGAGGGGAGATTGAGAGCAAGACAGAAAAAATGTTCAATTATCCGGCGCCTGTCTGTTGCCCCCAAGGCACAGACTGGTGTATAAAGGTGTCTAATTGTAGGAGAGCGGGACGTATTTTGTGCCCGATGGTGTGTCCGCAGTGTCTACTCCGTAGCCCGTACACATTTTATTTTGTGGACATTTTATTGGCCCAGTAAAAAAAAAAAGCAAGTGTCTGACCCAGTTTGCGGGATTTAGGTGTCTGATATAAGCGGGGAAGAAATAAAGGTGTAAAGTAGATGTGAAATTCTTGCTCAAAAAAGTGTTGAATATGACAACGTCCCAGGTTTGGAGGGTTCCCTGGGTGGTCGAAAACATTTGGTGTTAATTTGATATTGTTACTTTTACAGTTTTTTCTTTTTTAAACCAACAATGCTTTTTTCTCCAGATAATGCTCAGTAATTCTCCACTAATCCGCTAGTACTTCGGTGCCCAAATGTCAAGGAAAGTTGGTACATGTATACTCTTATTTTTATCTCCAAACACAAGTACTAATAAAAATGTACTAATTCTTGAGCATTTTAATTACAAAGATGCTTAAAAATACTTCAGATTCTGATCTTAAAACTATCAACTCATGCCAGCACTGCTAAACAAAAGCAGTTGTCCAAGATGAAATACTGATCCCGAAAACAAAACATTCAGAATAAAGTGGTCCGAGTGCTCTTAGTTCAAAGAACAAAGTAGAAGAAAGAAGAAAAAAAAAATGTCAAACCCTTCAGGTGGAAAAATGTGCTATATTGTTCTACCGGTAGAGATTCAATTTGTCTAACTTCTAATAAAATAAAGTCAACGAACAATACATCTTGTTGCCCTTAGGGAAATCTTGATTCAAATAAAATTTCCCGACATTTTCAATACACATTTGAAAAGAAGGGACCCACTATTTTAGAAAACCCCAGCTTGTGTCAACAACAACCTCATAAAACACCTTTCAACATACTGGTATGTGCACTTTATCACTTTATAGTTGCACCCCCGTTTAAACAAAATAAATCGCGAATTGTGTTACAGGCCGGGGCTAACACGATTACCAAGTGCACTGATATTATTTGCAAGTTTTTCTGAGTGACACTAATGTGATTAGCTGGACTAGAGCATAGAACGACGAAACGAGCCGCGAAAATGGGGGGGTAGAAAAATGCGAGCACTTTCATCAAGTCAGGATGATTTCTTAATTGTGGACTGAAAAAAAGTCTGAACCATGCCAAACATTTGAGAGCCGAGAGTTAGGAAATTTCAATCGGTCTCTCACTTCTCCCCTACCGGTACTTATCTCTTGTTTTCTCTCTCCCTCTTAAACTAATTTTCTTTCGAGATTTTTTGAAAATTCTGTTGAATACAATTCTATTCACTGGAGGCCACTTAATATCGAAAAAAACATCAAGCCGAATCAATATTATTGATAGCCGGTCTGAAAGAAAAAATAAAGCATTCACAGAATGTCTAAAGTTAAGAACCACTCGACCAGTCTTTCCATTTGCCATCTAAGAATAACAAGTGCGCTGTTAGTACCGAGACATTTTTATTCAAGGATTTCAAAGCAGGAAACTATTATTCTTGACAGGAACTACAGTTCTTTATATCCACAGAGTGCTAGTATTTGGATTTCTCTGCCCGTGTAATTTTTTTTTTGGAGGGGGGTTTATCGGGGACCTTTTGAGTTGTGCTGCGACAATGTTTTGTTGTTAGCCCACTGAAAGCAAGTGGATGCTTATAGACGAAACAGGCAGGAAAAATACCAAGGGCTTTCATCATATATTGCAATCAGAAGAATAACACAAGTTTGAGCTTGTCAGACCTTGGAAACCTTTTTCACAAAAGATTGTTGGTTGTTTTTTTCTCACTTTCTTTCTAAGATGATCTTTGTTGTCCTTTCCTGTCTCCTTCAATCTACTGCTTCTCCCTTTGGTTCTATTAAGGATTTTTTCAATATGGCCTTTTCAGCCAAGAATGGTAAAAATACAAACACTTTGTATCCTCCGGCTTTTTTTTCATTTAGTAACGGACTCCAGTTTTTCAATTTTAGGTGTCGCGTACTTTTCTGCTCCTGATATTCCTCACCACGTTATTACCATTGATTTTTCATTTTTTGGAGGGATATTTTGTTCTTAAATACTTCATTCCGGACTGACTTCTATAAGGTGTCCGGGGTCAATTATCATACACCTGTCTCCCACGCAATGCAATTACTCGCTCGCCAGAGTCCGGAATTTAATTTGCATTGACTTGGCCTGAAGTGAGCTGCGTCTTACAAAATTCTGGAGAGCAAATAATAAAGTTAGAATTATGCCTGTAAACAAATATAAAATTGCTACGCACTTTTCAAGGCTTCCTTTTCCTCCCCATAATTTTTTAGTAGGAGTACATGTACATGGAGCATCTTACGAACTACCATAGAACAAAAAAGAAACTGACCATGGATCCTAATAAAAATATTAATTACCCAAAAATAGAAGATATTGAGGTCACACAATCCGGCTCCGTGTCATTTATAAACTATTAAAACATTATTAACAGATTTATACCCAATGTATCCCAAAAGATAAAAGAATGTCGCCTCTCATCTTACATTGGTGTCTGCCATTAGGTACACACTGTCAGCAGTACTCCTGCAGTCAGTGGGTGGATAACAAGTCATAAAAAGTAGGATACACCATTTGCAAATATCGAAAAATTGAAATGCCAATTTTTTTGGAAATTTTTTTTTGGAAAAATATTACTTATTTGAAAGTAAATAATGATTGTAGGCATCCAGCAAAATAATTGCACTAGATATCCTTTTATTGTTACGAAATATTTAATTTTATTTTTGAAATTCACGATCGCCGGACGGCAACCGAAAAAAAACAACAACATACATGCAAGAACCACTACCTGACGCCGGATGAAAACGAACGCCCTTTTTCCCTTGCTTTTTTCAGCATCTATTATTGTGAAACTTCGGACATGCCAGTTAAACAATATTTACTCTAAAATACAACCCCCAGATCCACCCATTCATGATAATTCAAGCAATTACCAATGGTGTATCCCACCTCTAAGTCTTGAATAGGTGTAGCTGACAGCTGACCACCAGTAGCCAATGGCTTAATTTGACAGCTGACCACTGGTAGACGATGGCTTAATTTGGTCTGAATGTACCAACCACAAAAGGTCACTACCTAGAATTAAACCCTATTAATTTCAGATGACCTACATGTACAAGTTGGCATGATGCTCGTAAAATCAAAAGGTAGCCCCTAATTAATCGGATGTTTACAACAAAAATTAAATGTAATTCTACAACTTGTTTGAAGGCAAGTACCTGGTATACTGTACACATGTACAGTACATGTATGTGCAATGTACACCATGTACACGGTACTTATTTTTTTAACACCTAAATATACCTTTTGTAAATCCTCACTTTGAGCATGGATGGTGTGATCATAAAATAAAAGCAACTTATTTCTTAAAGACAAATTGTAAAACTCTGTGTGTAATGTGTGTCACTTCTCACAAAGTTCCTTTGTCCAATTATAGAACACAATGTCCATTAACTCATAACCCATAAATTTACTATTCGAACCTAAACAATACAGTTGGTAAAGTCAACAGAATAAAGGTGGCAAGTTCCACTACAAAAGTACAAGTACATGTACAACATAAGGCTGTAAAATGCCCTGTGGTTACTGTGGTAACTGTCCATCTAACTGATACCATGACAATAGCCCACCAAACCTGCATGGTGCTAATGGCAGGTGATTCAGGACCATTATCACCAGTATGCCCTAATTACACTGTACACAGGTGCATCATTAGAGGGGGTTTAACCACAGGTCAATCAATTAGCTGAACCCCCTACCAGGTTTGGAGACAAGTAGCTATACATAAAAACCTGGCATAGCACTGACATACCCTGTGTTTTCATACAAATAGTGTGTACCCTACCAGCACATCACTTCAAGAAAGTACATGTACATGTACATGTACATCTCATGACTTCTACAACATGTACCAATTATTCTCTCTAGACCTTGGATGTGTTCCCAAAATACCCCCTCCCCCTTTCTCTATAAGCAGCACCAGTAGCATGCACAAGTTTGAAACGATAGCAGACGATAAAATGATGGATTGTGCTTTTTTAATACATGCTGTTCCACACATTAAGATATTTACATGATGTGGAACACATGGGTTTTCATTCATGTCTGCCCTTTGAACATCTTTAAATATTGTGACTTGGAGGACAGGGTGTTCTTGTGTTGAACAAAAGGGGCTTTCTCATCACGACCCCCAACAAAATGCAAGGATCGGAACTGACAAAACATTGAATGGGTAAAATCTTAAAATCAGGACACACCTGGCAAAATCTCTTCAAGAAATGTACCAGTAAGTTATAACATCTTGAACCCCTAAGCCATCCAAATCTACAATTGAGTTTTGCATTCGGTGACAGGTTCCACCAGTCCACCCATCTGCTTTTGATTTCACACAGGGAATGTCTCAATTTAGATGAGCACAACTGGTTGTGATCTATTGCTTTGTTTAGAAATAAACTTTGCCCTTTTTAATTTTGTGGGAGGAGGGAGGGGTCTAGCTAGAGTTTTATCTTTAAAAAAACGTCTCTTAGGAAACATCTGCTAGTTGCCAAGACAAGTGCATACATTGCTTTCAATGATAGGAACAGGGATGAGATGCATCAATATCTTTGTGTACAAATGATATCTTTCTGAGATTCAAAAGGTCTGATTTCAAACAAAAGACTGAAGGAAAAAAAAATTGTAACCAGTTTGCGCCGGGATTATTTTAACATCATCGAGCCGAGGCGCGGGATTATTTTTAACAAAACTCGATCCGAGGCGGGTTCAGGTCGATGGTACCAGGAAGCACACCCACGCATTTCCAGCCTTGCTCGCTGCTGACAGACATTTCCGGCCTTGCTCGTGAGTGTTTATGCGTCATCCGTTTTGAATTTGGGGAAAACTTTGCGTGTATTTATACGTCATCCGGCGCGAACTGGTTAAGAGAATCCAAATTTCTAGTCCCTCTAATATTATTAACCAACCTCCAAAAACTATTTTTAGATTTGGCCACACCCCTTGTACAAAGATTTCTCAGGTTTTGTTTTGTAAGATGTATACACCAATTGCCCCAGGTGGAAGATCAAAACATGTATCGCCACAGTTTTTATTTCATTCCTAATTGGCAAATCTGCCATTCCGAGGATCTAGATCTGAGATGCCCAAATACAAATGCTTGACATCTGTGGGAAGTCTCTCATTACCCCGCCATATGTTTTCTTCAAAGCAAGCCTGATCTAAATAAATAGGACAACTGACAAAATTATGTTGTCAAAAACATGAAGGCTTGCCAGCCCTTTCTTTTTTTTTTACTTTCTATATTTGTCCTCTCTATTGACATGACTGTATTGTAAAATGTACAGTATGTACACACCCATTTATCCCCAGAAAGCGCCATGCATCGCTATGATCACAGACAGACCGCCCAGCTGCCAAGCGACCCGACCCCAGGTCACAACTTGACCTCTAGGGGTCCCCAGGAATGCGCAAATGAATTCAGCAGGGATCTAATTGTCATTTGCTGATGGACAGAATGACTATAGTCCCGAGTCGTGTGTGTATGTTGAATTTGAGGCTCGGGCAAAGATGTTGAAATGTGCCAGTAGGTTTCAGAAGATTGGAGGCAGTTAAAAAAAAAAAATTAAAAAAAATGGAGAGAGGGGTTGACTGTGGGCGTAGAGTTTCTCTGATTGGGTGATAAGTGCGTTTGGTGATAGAGAAAAAGCTGAAAAGAGAAAACCTGGCCTGGATATTCTGCTTTTTTTTTCAAAATTGCTCACACTACTACATGATCTTGCCTGTTGCAAAGCACACAGAATTTTAGTTTTAAAGGAATTCAAAGAAATTTTAGTTCTCTTGTCAACGGCACCTCCACCCTTAAGAAATCTTTAAATAACAGCTTAAAAATTACTGCTAAAAAGAAAATACCCCAGTTTCAAAACTGCTGCAAAAAAAGAGTAAATAATAGAAATCCCAAGTGCTCAAGACAGGTGTGCATTGAACAGTTGGCACACACAGGGTCCCGAAACACACAATAAGTGGTCACCTGTACCAACAGAATGGGAGCCCGTCAGTTCACCAATAGTACGGTCTCCGTATTATTGTAACTAGCCAAATGCATACACATGTACGTGTACACAAGGTCCCCAAAGTATGGCTGTTGCACGCTATAACCTCAGTGTTAAACCTGAAATAGCACATCTCTGAAAATCAAAACTGGCATATGCTAGAAGTAGGGTGTTCTAATGCACTCGTGTACACATATCAGGTAGCGCACCAATTAACAATGCAATGAGCTTCCTCCATAATAAAATGAAAAAGACAGAAGGGAAGAAAGAAAGGGGAAAAAAGCAACTTCAGGTTTGGAAGGTAGAGATTTCAAAGAGAGCAGGGTAAGGTTTCAGGCCCCGGCCGTGGATTATAATCGGCCGGTCTTTTCAATTCTCCGAGGTGGAAGCTTTTAACTGGGAAAACACGGCCTGACAAAGGGAAAACCGGCGCCTGGCAGGAGAGAGAGAGAGAGGGCCTTTCAGGGGCTTCAGACACCCAAGCTGTGAAAGAGGAGAAGGGGGTCAGTGGGATACAAGAGGCCCATCAAATCTCTTGAGACAGACGGAGAGAACTCCGTTGAGAAACCGGGGACTTTGGGTTGAGGATCATTTTCATAATGACAGACGGCGACCGGTTCATGCAAGAAAATATTAAGATGCTGTAAACCTTTAAGATGAGATTTTTTTTTTAACATAACCAATAAACAAAAAATCTTTTACTGGGATGCAAAGGATTTAAAAATCTTCCCAGCTTAAAGTTATAGTGTAAAGAACTAAGTCGACAATAACTCAGCCAAATTTAATTTGTAGTTATTCTTACGAGAAGAATTGGTTGCTTTTTTTAAATTGACTTTTCTACAAGCCCATACTCGGATCTACTGTCTCGTTAAAATAGATACATGTACCTATAGGGCCTTTTCAGATCCCTGGCTTCGTCTTTAGATGATTTTAGGCTCCTAATTGCGAGAACTCCAGCCACATTCTGGTGCCGATTGTCCTTCAGAAACATTCAATCAGTTGATTTGAACACAAAAGTTCGAATATTTCCATTCGTTTCCATTTGTTTCTCAGGAATTCGGAAACTGTCGGAAGGCGAAGACCAAGCAAAGGTTTTAAAACCCCTGGCCAATTCTTACCAATGTCATTGGGCAGTTGTTACGCAAGTTGGATAAATGCTGTCGTCTTCCAGCGGCTGACGCTTCTAAGGCCATCTGTCAAAACAAAAATAGGAAACACAAATTCACTATTGTAACATGACGACTTTGTTTTTTTACAGTGTACACGAACCAACACCGACCATGGTTATTCAATTCAACCCAATTAAGAACCCCTGTGTGTACACTACTGCCACCGATATTACATTTATTGATGATCAAAATGCCGTCACGAGTCTTAATAATGTCTAATTGAGGAAATTGCAATGTACCTTTCCTTTCTGCGGGCTAAACAAAATTATGATTGACTGGTCGTATTCGCCGACAATTTCCTGTAGGTTTTTATTAGTTGCTTCACAGCCCCAGGTGAGTTAAACGATACTAGGGTACATACAACAGTGTACAAAACCTAGGACACTTGCCAGTATTCGTTTTTTATTTTCATGCACCGACTATCTAAACAAAACAATGCAAGCACATTTATATAATTTCGGAAGCACGACGGTAGTATTTGCGCCACTTCCGCAGTTGTGTACGAAGTCTACACTGAGTCTAGATTTTTTAATTTTTACCTAACAAAATTGAAAATTTGTCCCCGTCCTAGAGTCAAGTCTTGTTAACATGTTGGCACTGATTCTATAAAGTAAAAAAGTCGCGTCAGGTTGCAATATTTTTTGCTTAATTTCTTCAGTAATCGTATTTCTTTGTTGGGGTCCAATGTATTACTTCAATTCGAGATTGTCAGTTCAACTTGTGTGCATTCATGTATCAGCAGGATAGTCCAAAATATTTCCCCCTCTCCACCCCCTATAATTGTTTCCCCCGAGGACACTGATCACCATGTACAACTAAGGAAAGAACCCCCTTCCCCCTAAAAAAAACCAACAACATGACCAGAAGCAAATTTTTACACAACGTTATTATACACCTGACTGGATTAATTTTGATGAAGGCAAGAATCCACAAGCAGACAAGAAAGAGAAAGACCGTGTAAAAGAAAATCCTGGCCGGTCCTTTTTTTTTCATTAAGGGTTCGGAGGACGAAAATCGATGGACTGTACAAGAAGCCCCAGCCAAAAGCCGTGAGGCAGTGTAGCGTCTCTGTGTGTAAAATAGTGGGCTATTACGTCTTTTTTTCATGGGACTGCAGAATGCTGTCGGGGCAATCAATGGCCAGGCCTGTTGATGTTTGGTGGAGTTAACCTATTGCTCTGTGTTTTTATAACACGTCGAACGTGGGTATTGGGAGATCATGGCCAGTTGGGATTAAATTAACAAATTAACCCAAAATGACTGAATCGGGATATTGTATGTAGCAGTTCAAGCATTTGCTAAACGACAAGTGTTTTCAGGTACATTAATCGTGGAGCAAAATCTATTGAGAAACTAAATTAAGAAGGAATTGTTCTAGAATTTACTTTTCAAAATTATTTTATAATGCAATAAATTGCTTGGCTAAGGGGTAGAATTACTTAGTTAATTATCTTTGTCGGAGCTAGACAATAATCAAATTCTCTAGATCATTAACAGAAAAGAGCTCACAACTTTAAAAAAATTCTTATCAAACAAAATACAGATGTAGTCAACTGGGCTCTCTTGATTCCTGCAGAACCATTTTGAAAGCTTTCGTTTGAAGAACTTGAGGTGTAAAATAAAGATGCGATGAGTTGTATTTGGCAAATTCCAATAAATGGCATTCTTCTATGTCTCCCACTACCAGTACCTCCAACTTGCAATTATTTTAAAAGAATTTAAAAAGCATTCGACACTAAAACCCACAAAGAAAAAAATCTTGAGAGTACAGTTGACAACAGCAGGATAGCTTACGAGCAATTTGAGTAAAGCTTGGGTTCAGAAGTTGGTAAAAAAAAAAATTAAAAAAAAAAATCACGAACAAATAAAACTGTCAGCACCTCAAAAAAGGGGGTCAAGCATGGGCATACATGCACTGTGAATTAACCAAACCCTGGTGATAAACAGGGAGGGGTCTGGGAGCGCGCCCAGTGAATGGGGGGTGAGAAAACAAGAACCCAGCATCCATGCTGAGCAATCTTGGACTCTCTGCTGCTCCTTATGTACATGGTGTGTGGTGTTTACCCAAGAACCTGGTAGGTTTTTGTTGTCCCTTCCAACTGGTTTGTTGATTCAGGGCTTTAGAATCTGAAGCAGGCTTGTGCCTATACACAAGAGAACCTTTTGGATTGTGTGGAGGCATTAGTTTCTCTGTATGAAAGGTTTGGTTTCAGTCAAGTTTCTGGGGAATTTTTTGTTAGGCGTTGTGTGTTGGTCTCCCCTGTGTACTGATGCTGGACTGACAGTTTTCAGTTTGAACTTTAGAATAAAAGCAAACGCGAAACAGAAAGTTTGAAATCTGTCACATCAAATTTGAAGCATTCTTACGGAGGAGGAATGCTCGTACCGGTATGTTCCTTTCCAAACCAACATCCCACTTCGAAAATGTTCACATTTCCATTAAAATGTCAATCATCCAACTTCTTCCGAAAACATTACAATTGATGCGGACATGAATATGGCTCATTGGCCACAAAAGCTGGTCAATTTCTCTAAAGTTTTCTTTGGCCAAGCCGTGATTGGCACGGTGCTCTTCATAATTCACTGATTTAATATAAAACTGATCAGAAATTGATGGGAAAAAAATAATAAATAGAAATAGAAAATCTAAACATTGACAGCATAGAGCCATTTGTAATTCATCCGTCTTTGAAAAATCTCCAGCATGTTGTGATAACAAGGGCCACAGAGCGGAGAGCATCTCGGAGAGCATCTCACCCAAAATGTCAGCAGCCATGGTCTTATCCTTGTTTAGGTTTAGTGCAACTGCCTGAAATGAAAAGTAAGTTCTGAAATGTCCCTGTATCTTTACATTTAACAGGTGTCATCCCTAGAACCAGATATTCATTGTTAATAACACTGACTGTTGTATGACCCCAGTGTTCCGAAATACGGTACCCTCTGGAGACATGAACACAATGTGTACAATGGAGACAAAACGTCCCCCGAGGGTAAATTTCTACAGATGAATAGGTCTCCATTGGGAATTTCACGAATTAGATTTTTGGATTTTACTTAAATTACTCAAAAACTAGGATTAGGATGTGGGGTTAGGGTTAGTGTTTGGGTTAGGTTATAATATAGGGTATATTGGGTCGAAATTTCAACCCAGGAAAAAAATTATGGTTAAAATGGGAGCATTTTGAAAAACGTGCTCGACTTTCTAACCATTTTGTACACGAGAACAAAGCCATGTCTCCACAGTGATACAAAAATGCGAATTGATGCATAGAGACAGATGTAATGTGTGCATGCATAAAACCATGAGAGCATCACAGCTTAACACTGTACCACTATTATCAAAACCTGCAAACTTCTACAAAATGCGGCCAAGCAAAGAAAGAAAAAAATTCGCCCCTTGCGAAAATATTGATGGCCCTGGGCCAAAACCAACAGTAGCAATGACCCCTGACAATAAGGGGCCCCATTTAGCAATTACAATGGGTTAGACAAACAAACCCAGTCTTTCATCAGGCATGGCTCCTGATTTATCGCCTACAAGTAGAGGAATATCCTTTTATCAGCAACTTTAACAGTGTAATCACTTTCATTTCCTGTCCACAAAAGGCCTCATTTATCATCTGCAGAACCGGTTTATGATTAGTGACAGAGAGTGTGATATGATCATTCAAAGCCAGATGTCCATTTGTCAAGATGATTGAAGGAAACGGGTCGAGCAGAAAAGTTGAAAATATAACATGTTGGAAACGCATCAACCACATTCATGCCTTTCTTCCTGATTTTAATGGGAAAAGCTGCGAGTTTTGGTTTAAGGTTTTAAACCGTTGACTCGATATTAACTAGTTTGCGTACATGTAAACATAAAAAATAAGGTGAATTCTACACAAAGACTAAATTAAGAGGTGTGCGTGTGATTTCGTTTTTGGACAGGGTATAAAGTACAAGATGCCGCCAATTCTAAGCGACAGCATAAACTCGCACTATTCACTTGCTCTAGAAATATATCTCAGCCATCCAGTGACAATTATGCAGATTGAAAATTGCTACAATGAAAAAAGTCTTCAGCTCTAAAAACTCATTCGTCGCAAAAAAAGAAAAGAGCTTTGAACCTGCCAGGCATTCATCATTTTCTAGTCCTCGCGCCGCACCGTGAAATCGATATTAAACTCATTCATGTTCAAAAGTCCCATCCCTGCACAATTCCAGATCACTTTCGCCCGAATTGTCTTTAAGCAACGCCGTGGCAGCCCTGATTTAAAAAACACTGGACAAAAAAAGAAAGAAATAGCTGCTGATGAACGGCCAAACGGCCGATCGCGCGAGGCAAACTGTGTGCAGCCCGACAAGAAACTCAATTTGTAACACATGCTCCCTGCTGCTGAAATTACTTTTTCATTATTGCGTGCCATCTGTCATTTGTCTAGGCAGGAAGCTGCGAAATGAGAAACAAGAGAGAATTACCGCCCGATTTTGTCGCATCGTTCAGGCCCTAGATAAATTACTTTGCTTGGATTTGGACCTTACAATTTGCTCAATCACAAACCAGTTTGTCGTTGCCAACTGTAATTACGAAGTGCACTAGAGTGGAGTGGGAAGGGGGGGGGGGGGGAGATCTGCGCCTCTGTTGTCAAGTTGTCGGCCCCCTCTGTCCTCCAAGCCTAACCTGTCAATCACAAGCAATCTTACTGATCACAGTTGGATTACAAACCCATGCAGAACTTTCTTGGTTTCTGCTCTATTTTGTACAATCAGACTCACTCCCTCTCTTAATTCCACTATCGCTCTGGTTGTCTGTTTCTTGCCTACTCTGATTATACAGGTCTCCGGCCTCGGAACACAGGACCTGATCCTGGGCTCCTCTATCGTCCATCGTCGAGGGATTTCTTCAGCTCTTTTTGTCGGCACGGGACAAAAGCTGGTTAGCGGGGACTGGGGCCCTGCGCACAAAGGCAGAGTGTTATCAGAGGATGTGGCCCGGGGCCCTGGCTTCTTTTCGCAGCCTGTGCCTGGCCTGGCTGGCCCTTTTGTGCATCCAATGATTGATGGATGTCACAACCACGCTTTCGATTTCTCAACGGAATCCATTTGATTTTTCACTCTGATATCTCATCTCGGGCACATACACACAGAGAGAGCCTAGAGTACATACAGCAGCATAAAGTTCTGATTGCACTACAATATTGGGCCGAGACTCTCTAACAAATATACTGACAAAATGCGAAAATGTGCCGTCACTAAGCTTTGCAATATGGTTAGAGCCTTACACGTACTATACCCATAAGAGGCTGGCTACATTTTCCGCTCTGTCAAGCAGCAAGTTTTTGAGTCATGTTTGCTTGGCTTGGTGTACTTTTGCCGCGGCAATACCGTAAGGGGGGGGGGGGGTTCAGAGAGGACCATGTACTTAACACACACATGGGTGTACATTTTAAAGGGGGCTGGTGCAATTACCGACGTGGCGTAAATAAACTGGGATCAAGTCACTGGAGTAGAATTGGTAAAATCGGATGATTTTTGTGTCCGATAGTGGTACCGGTAGTCCGGTACAGTGTACTATGTACAGCACTTTGCTGTCTCAGTTGGAAATAATTCAATCAGATATGGCCTGGCTTTTATAGCGCATTTTCCTGTGCTAAGCGATCTAACAATGTGGTGGCTTTTTAATCAGGATAACTGAATTCCCGAATCAGAGTAAAATGAGCTCACAATCTGTCGGAATCATGGCATCACACCAAGTTGTGCGATGGAAAACATACACAGTTGCCTACTTTTTTGCCATTCTTTGAAAACGAAATACATTGTTAATATTATACATGTAAAGGAGTCCCTTTTTATTTCTATGCTTCTCATATTTATTTGCCTTTGAAGTTGGGCCAGTCGGTCAAACAAACAAAAATCTGAAGAATTGAATTATTTTTATAATACAGTTTGTACAGCTACATGTACCAATCAGTGCTTTTCCCAAACAGATTCACTATCATTTTCTTATTTTCTTAATTTCATGGGTGAAGTACCTGTAACTAAAGCTATTGGTCACACTTGGTTTTAACCGAAGTAAAGAATTAAGTGCAGGTTCATGACACTAAAACCAGAATTCCCATACTGGGACAAAGCCATGAAACTTAAGCCTTTTCAAAATGTGCACGCATTATAATACAATTTCAAAGGTTTTCCCACTGTTTCTGCATTTTTTAATCATTTCCCAATAGGCAGATAATACTGCAGGGGATTTACTAACACCCAGAGTGTATGATCATGTGCGTTGCACCTGTTTCCATTGCTTGATGAATTGACTACAGGTGTAAATGTATCACTCTCTGTTAACCGTCATGTTTTATGGAGCCAATAATGTGAAGTGAAAGCCTACTTGAGTCATTTTAACACCCCAGATTCTCATTTTAAAAGGTATGATACACCATTTGCAGATATAAAAACAAAATTACTTCCGAATTATTAGGAAATGATTGTACTAAATATCATGTAATTGTTACGAAAAATAGAATGTTATTAAAAACATTCACGATCATCCAAAAAAAAAAAAAAGAAAGACGCCGGTTGAAAAAGAACGGTGTTTTCCCTGCTTTTTTCTCGGCATCTATGATTGTAAAACTTAGAACAGGTCTGTTAAACAACATTTACAATTCCTCCTAATCCACCCATTCCTGATAATTAAAGCAATTACCAATAGTAATGTATCCTACCTTTAACAAGGGATTACATTATCCAAGTGCTCTTGGTTTAGCAGCTACCCCGATCTGAACTTTCTCTCAAGGCTAAAAATGAATTCCCTTTTTCTTTTAGCTCGTTAGGTCACTCGCACCTTTGCATCAAATTTTAACATTATTTGGTGGTTCAATGACCAAGTTTCACGAGCACATAAAAGAATAAGAACTGGGTGATAAAACAAAAATGGATCACATGTCAAATTCAGAATATTTTTTAAATGCTAACTCGGTTCCCCCTAGGGTGTGTGAAACACTATAATTATGTAGTTTGTTTTGATCCATACAGTACGTATGAACAATTATCATTACTCCTCAATTGGATAGCATTTTATTACAAATTTGGGGTGTACGGTATATTCTAGGTCTAAACATAGATCTAAAGAAGATAAATCTGCTCAAATAAAAAGGTTTGTTAATCGTACATTTTAAGCTTTTATGCATTCCTAAATAAATGAGTAAAAGTGAACAGAGGCCTTCATTTGTTTTAATTTTGTTTTTTCTATGAGAGTTTGCTTATCTAACTTGTCATTTGAATCTCTTATCACTTATAAAATCCTTGGTGGGCATATAAACCCATCACTGTATCAATAATCCATTGCCCATTTACAGTAGCTAGACAGTAATTTTGTGGTATTAACTACACAATGTGGAGTGGTACAGAGAGTACTAGAGATTGTGAATGGCCTCTGTACTGATAGGCTTGACTGTGTCATGCTTTGGATAGTGCTGAGAAAATGGGTTTTGTGGGTTTTGATTGAGAGGATTGGGTCATGTTTGTATGTAATACAAGCAAACAGGACAAAACGAATCATATAGGCTATAAAAACAAATGGGCAACATGAGTAACAGTGTCTTTGTAACAGTGTCTTCTTTTTTTCTTAAAACAAATTAAAAGTTATCCTCCTTGAGAAAATCATAAAGCTACAAATATGTTGTTCTTAAAAATGTAATACAACGTACTAGAAATAAATATACAATTAGTGAAACACTCAGTTTTATACACAAATATTATTGACTAAAAACTGTTTTTGATATCCTGTATGTCTTATTTAACTTAAACTTTGTATAATTAACTTGTTAGTTTAAAGGTAGGATCATTCTACAGTACCTCCATGGTTTTACTACCGAATTATAAAGAAATATCTTAATTATTTGAAAGTAAACAAGAGAAACCAATGGCAATAATGTGAAGGTCATTTCCAGTTCAACTTTCAACTTTGAAGAAATCACTGCGATTCAGCAACTTCAAGGTTGTGTGGCTGTACTTGCACTGTACTTTCTACTGCACCCAATGTTGATAAATCCCCTAGTGTAAACCCCAAATTGTAATATCACAGAAAGTAGTTGGAGCACTAATTCAAGACATATGGTTCAAAAATAAGCTTTTAAAGAATAAAAAGATTCCCCATGTTAAAAAAAAAAAATTAATGGAGAATACCACGTTTCTGAGCCCCAAGCAGGAATAAAAGAGACCTTTATACATGCAGGTTTGATCTTGCCTCCACCGTGTGTATCCCTTACAATTTCAAGGGTAGTGTTTCAATAGCAGATGTGGTCACATGGACCGGAGGAGCGTCAAGCATCGAGATCGGATGACAAGAGTCTTGGAGGAAGAAATATGCAGTCTTACTCTTGAGCAAGTGATTTCAAGTGCCAAGTCGCCAGAGATTTCCAAGGAAGTGGGTTAATAAATCGAATTAATGCAGGAAACACTAAAAAAAGATAAACACAACAATTGAGAATATCCTCTGCTGTTGAAAAAAATACACTGCATACAATTTATATTAGACAATGTTGTTTTTGAAATAATTTCACGACAAAAAGGGGCTATAAATTTGATAATTTAACCCAAAAATTTTACATAACCTGAATCCTGCAAAATCCTGAAATTCCGAAGTGTTATTTAACTTAAACCTGAGTCCTGCAAAATCCTCCAAAATTTATTACTGGTGATATTTAATATACAAGGAGGGTGTGATGTTAAATTAATAATATTAATAATGCAAGCATTTATAAAATGTTTTTTCCAACAGTTACAATACACTGCGGAAGAACAACTCTTGAGAATGCAACTATGAAACTTGATTTGTCAACCTGCTTAACCAATTTTCCCCTAAACGACCCCCAAGAAAAGGAAACACTGGCCAGGTTTTTACAACTTCTTAATTCCCTGAAAAGATTCCAGAAAAAAAAATCAGTGAATGAGCTAAGTTCTGTCAATGGCTCGAAACTGGGCCGAGGTCACACACACACTTTCACAAATTTTTATGGTCTACTCCAAAAGGGTCCTCTTATTTTCGAGCCCTAGGGCTCACCCCACATACAGCAACCATTATGGTTGTTTGGACTATATACCGGTACATGGTACTTTTTCTTTCTGTTTAAAATGGATGTATTTCAGTTATATATCAACAGAAAGCTGTATTCCAATAACAGTTTTTCCCATAGAGTTTTTAGAATAAACAGGACTTCTATTTTGTGTTATCAACTAACTCAAAAATAAACTTCAATTTGTTCCAAGATTGAAGGTATTCGAATACATGTACCACACTGACCGTTTGCAAAAATGTGAAGAAAAACTCCTAATTTTGATTTAAACGAAAGGGACAAAGCATATCAAGGGATGTTATAATTTAATCAGATAAACATGGTCTATGACTAGTTTGAGAAAACGTTAAATATCATAACCTTAAATTTCAACAATAGTTAGAACAAAATACACTTGTACTACCGTGCTCTTGAAGATAATAGTACTACAAAGCTTACAACATTTGGAGGAAGAACTATGTACTACTGGCTAAAACTAAAAGAATCTAGTGAACCCAAAAACAGAATCGGCCGATTATTATTTTATGGCGCATGGTGGTCTCCCATATTATTAACACCATGCCATGTGTGCTTTTTGGTTGCGTTTATTCATGTGTGCGCTGCACAGATCTCAAAACCCCAAACAAAAGAGTGCAAATGCCTGTGCCAGCCAGTCTTGTTATGATTATCAATATGGGACCTGGAGGGAGGGCTTCTGGTGTGTGTGGCTATAATAGGAGCACGCCACTTGAAATACAGGCCAACAACAACAGTGTAAAATGGAAGGGAAAGCCTGACTATTTAGCTCGGCCATCTCAAGACTGGGAATCATTCTGCAGTGCGGATGACATAGTATTTTGTTGAATTTTATTTTGTTGATGGAGTTTTGTCGTACACCGATGTGAAACATCGCCATGTCCCTAATTACTGCTAAATTTATAAACAAGGCAATTTTAAACATGAACATTTTATAATGCAATGATAGAGTTGTATACACTTCGGTTTTAAGTTCTTCAGTAATGACACAAATCACAACAAAATACTACTTTTTTGACAATAAATTATACTGTTAAATACAACAAAATCTGTAGACAAAATAAATTGATCATTGACGGTCTGTGCTTTGCCATTTTCTTTAATATCAACATGTTGCACTAATTCCCTTGTTTATATTAATAATGCCCCAGAAATTCCTTATCAAATAAACAGAAGGAGGGGGGTGTAAAATTGTGGAATTGTAAAATCAGAAATAGAGTTCTTCGCTCACCTGGTCACATGATTCCTGACAAGCTGGATGACTTCGTACTCTGTGGCAACACTCAGGATCTACAACAAGTGAAAGTTGAAGAACAATTAAGTATTTTTCAGTCTGATTAATTTAGTGTTTAGGAAAGAATACCCCGACACCACTGATGCAAGTATTTTCTAACACAATTGGAAATGTTTCTCAGTCCAAGATTCATGTATTTTTTTTAATTGTTGCAATATGACTGATCTTTTGATGATACAAAAAAGCCACATTTCAAGTTTATTCCAACAAGTATTGTTGCACCCCAACGCCACTTTTTCATCATGTCTGTCCGAAATTTTGTGGAAAAGACATGAATCTGGGACCGAGAAATATTTTATAAATTGTTAAAAATACACTCCATTTTCCAGTGTACACAACCAATGAAATGAAGTGTAGAACAAAAAATGATTTCCTCTTTTTCTTTCCTTTATTTGCTTTAAAATATATTTTTTTAAATGAACAGAACAGTCAAACTCGTGGACAGAAATACGCCTGCACGTCAGTTGTGATGGCAAGCAAACGGCACACGGCTCAAAAATGGATGAACGTCGTCAGTCAGTCCGCCGTAAATTTCCCGTGGTCAAACATGGTCAAACTCATCACCCCAAAACCAGAAAAATCTCAGCTTTGTCCAGGCTTACTTTGAGCAGAAACCACGAGCAGGAGAAACATCCACAGCAACACAAGTGGTACAACAGACTTCATACTTCTATTTGTTCGGTAGATTTCCACATCGGTCGTAAACGTCTGACGACAGTCAACACGATAATTGAAAACCCGTGTACTTTTTTTTACTGCTTTTATTGGTCGCGGTTTTACGCACATGTGTACTGTACGGACGTACTGTACTGTACTGCACGACTGCTGTCGAAGAACTCTTGGGCGCCTTACAGAGCCCAATTGGATTACTTTGCTGGGCATTTCCCAAACATCGTCTTGCGCTATAACGCACAGTTCAACGGGAGATGTGCGGATTATCGTCTGCTGGATACCACGAAGAAAAGCGCACAAGTTGCGCCCAAACTATCCACAGAACAAGAAAAAAAACTGACTGCAGACGTCGTACACTACTTCTACAAGTACTAGACCTCTCGGGACTTGCCGATAGTTTTGCCAACGTTCGCCCCTCTGAAGACGATTACCATTGACCGCCTTTGTCAAGGGAAACAACCCCCGGAAATGGTTCTATGGTCCCCGAACGACGGTGTGGCGTGCAAGGTTAACTCGTACGTCAATACCAATTTTGTGGAGCTAGACGGTCTGCGCTGCACGGCCAGGGAGCGCAATTTACCGGCAATTTTCTGGCAATCATCGCGCAGCTGGAGAGTTTGCTCCGAAGGGGGAGCGCCCGACTTATCCAACAGCCAAATTGCGGAATAATGGGGCGGTAATCACCCGTCGTTGAAAAGTGGTCCAATCATTAACGCCGATTGACTAATCTCGGGTGGGGGTGGTAGGGGGGGGGGGGGGGGTTATAGGCACGTTATCTTATTAACGAAAAAAGACCGCCTGTCCGTTAGAAACCCACCGATTCTACGACCACTTCTTTTTTTTTTTTAAAGCCGTTTGTTACTCCAAAACTCTGCTCCAAACTTGTTTTCATTTCCCCATGCGCTAATCTAAAGAAAAGACCTTTGAGCAAATTATTTGAATTGTTTTCGGCAAAGCTGAGACACACAAAGTCTTTAAACCGTATTTAGGTTGTTTCAAACCAGAATAAACCATTGTGTGTCATCTTCTTCGATCTCAGAATGCCTGCGCAATGCCGATATATACCGCGGGTGTTGCAAGAAAAAGAAACCAAATTGAAAATTAGGTCTGGGATGGTTTATTGAAGTGTGTATTTATGTCACCGGCCTTGAGGTCCCCCCCCCCCCCCCCCCTGAATTTGATGGGGTGCTGGGTCGGGCCCTAATAGGTGTCAGGGGACTCACAATAACAAAAAATGTTCAAAACAATTTGGAAGTGAATCAGTGAATCAAAGTGTTGTGGAGGCTTTTGAAGAGAGAATCCTGATCCCGTAAAACTGTGAATGTTATCACTTAATTTTGATTATCAGCCAAAATATCACGAAAACATCCTTTAATTTTTGTATTGGAATACGTGATTCAGGCGTTTTTCGCTAGAAAAGATCCTGGAAAACGAACACAGGGCAAAATAATGCTAGGCGGTATCAAAATAGAAAGACATATTTGTCATACATGTAATATCAACAGAGGGTGTAGCGCGCGCGCAAGACGTGAGACGCAGCTGAACGCGTGATATAACTTTCAACGCGGGCGCGCGCGTACGACACTTTCAAAGTTTAAACGTACGTTTGCATTATTTTGCCTGCATGGTTTGTGATTTAAATTACCCTTTGCTGCGTTATTTTGCACATTTTTGAAGTGAAATATTGCTAGTGTGCAAAGCATGGCAGGTAAGTTAAGTACTTTGTAAAACTAGATTAAATGTTATTGTTAGTATTAGGCCTACCTTAAACAATCTGAACTAAAAAAAATTATACGAGGCACGATCAAGCATAGGCCTCCTTAGCCTAGGTTGGACGACGTTCTTCATATTGTACACAACGGAGGAGTCCAATCTGGGCTAAGGCCTCCTACTCCGAGTCCTACACGTCCAAGAAAGCTTCCGACTGACTAAAATGTCTGCTAACGTTAACGTTTACGGAGGCTAGGCTAGGCTTAGCCGGCACGGGAATCCTCCGTTGTACACATTGTAAGCTAAAGTTTAGCTTCCTTCATCAGGTAAAAATATAAAAAGTTGTTGTAAAACTTGTTTTCGCTATGGCCTATGCCAGTAGAAATTGCTAGTCGTCAGTGAAGTTGCAGACGTATCCAACCTGGACTAAACATGCTAAAGTATAGGCCTAGGCCTAGGCCCTAGCCCCCGAGCTTAGGCCTAAATCGCCTAACGATAGGTCCAACCGACGACGTAGTGTAAAGTATTAATTTGTATAGCCTATTATACCCTTTTTTCAGACTCACTCGGTGCATGCCTGTTTAGTGACAACATTATGTTGAATTAATGTTAGAAAGATAGGATAAAGTTAGGCCAAACGCAACATTTTGCCGGGCATTTTGTTCCGAATTTCAGACTATATAGGCCTACTTGACATTTTTTGCAGGTTTTGTTGGTGACTTGAATTCCGCTACACTCCTGTGGTGTGTCATGTCTCTAGTGTTCCTTAACACGTCATTGGCGACGCCGGATACCTGTCCCGATTCGTGTCGTTGTCAAGACGACTCGCTGAAATGTACCCCGGATGTAAATGGGGCGGGAATACGACTCCTCAAAGTGCCATCCAATCTACTGAGTTACGACATGTTTCACATCAAAAACGCGTGAGTTTGGGCTTTTGGTAAATAAAATGTATTGGCTCCTAAGTGAAATGAATCTTTCTCTCTGTTTGGCAAGTTTCTCATCGCTAAAGAAAGAGTGCAAAGACGTGCGTGTGCATGTAGTGTTGCAAATAATAATGACAATTTGACTTTGTATCGTCACGTTTCCTTTTAAATGTGTTATAGAACATTAGAACACAAAAACATTTTCGTTTTTCCGAAGGCATTGATAGGTAACATTATATGTCATGTAAACTTTGTTTGTTTTGTTTTCGTCTGTAGGAATTTTTCTCGAAATGAATTGCAGCAGATTGAACCCGGGGATTTCTATGGACTGCCGAGAGTTATCAGATTGTAAGTGAAAACGAGACAACAAATTAAAGTAACGGCAACGGCAGCTTAATAAAAAATGTTTTGTATTCAGTGTGAGGTCTAATGCCGGAGATTTGCATTTCAATTCGGCTGTAAACAAAATAATTGTAAAATTATTTTGGAAACTTTCGTCCTAAACTCCTAATGTGTATTTATTGAACCATAGGATCGGTCGATCAGCGCCATCGCGCGATTCTCGCGTTTATCGGTCGATTTCAATGCGCTATCGGTCGATCGCTCTGCAACCAGCCGAACACGTGTCTTTGTAACTCACGGAACCGGATTGTTTTTATTTTAAAGGAAAGTAAATTCCAATCCGTCTAGACCGGCCGATAGCGCAACGCGATCGAATCGATGGCGCTGATCGACCGATCGCCCCCAATAAAATAATTATTTCCCGCCAATGTAGAGATTTGAGGCACAACCGACTGAGGGCGCTGTTGCAGAACAGTTTCAGCGGGCTTGAAGATCTCACCACACTGTGAGTTGTAAAGATAGTATAATTGAACTTCAATAGGCTAGACATTTTTTTATTCAGACAACAAAAATGATTTACATTTTTCGGAAATGTTTCATAATGCTCTCCAAGACATTTTAGGATGTGAAATTCTTCAATTAATTTGTATTTATATATTATATGCCTTAATAATGGATGTTTATTGTTTGAGAGAGCGAAATAATGTTGATTAGTAAAGTATCTTTATTAAAATTTAAACAAAATCCTTTATATCAGCAGTTTATTTTCTTCCATTGCCTCACAGTGAATTATCCTACAACATAATCAGATATGTCGATCGCTTTGCATTCGAAGGATTGCCGAATGTACGCAAAATGTAAGTTTCATTGCAAAAATGTTTTAATATCCGTGCACGGGTTAACAAAAATATTGCAAAGCTAGCTAGGACTATAATGTAAAACAATAGTTATCAATTGTCCAATGAAAATGAAAATCACTGCTTTTAAGCCACGTTTGCCAAAGGTTTCTCATTATAATTGTAAAAGTTCATTTTGCATTAATACGGCCAAAAACGAATCCAAATCATTTTTGTAATCGTTTCTTTACGTCCAGCGATCTTTCACACAACGAGATTGCCTTCCTTGAAGATGACTCCTTCAAAACGAAAGACGGTTTGGGGACCCTCGTGAGTTTGTAAGTATTATGGCTCACTGAATAAAATTGTATCTCGCATTATTTTCCCAATTTACATTATTATGCCTATAATATATTGTGTTTATTACTTTCCCTATTTTAATTAACTGATATACGTTGTAAATAATTGAAATTGTATACCATGCAGGGACCTTTCTTTTAACAAAATCCACGATCTGGACGGAAGGACATTTCTTGGACTGGAATCCTTACAGGAATTGTAAGTGATGTTTGTTTATTTCAAACGACTGCAATATTAGTCACGTCAATCTCGACTAACCATAAACGGCCGTCGGCACTTTCCGGGTATGTGCTTTTGTTGCTGCTATACTGCTGTTGATTGTTCGCTTATAATTATTTGCAGTACAGCATCAGCTGAAATTAATATCTCTTTTTCTCTTGCATAATAATATATTTGCAGGTTTCTGCACCACAATGCCATGCGGTACATTCGCTCTGACGTATTCGCGCCGTTGAAAAATCTCAAACTGGTGTAAGTATACAGTATCTCAAATTTTAAAATCAAACATACAACCAACAAGCAACTTTTTTTTCTACCAGACAAATCGATATAAAAATATCAAAATATGTTTTAAAGTTACCAATACTAATGACAATGCGTTAACGCAGATACCTGGGCGGCAACTTCATAAATTGCACCTGTGATTGGCTGAAAGTTTTGGACAACCTGCAGTCACGTGGTATCGAGATAATGGATACAAGCGATGCACTCAGAACGTGCACAGATAACGCCATGATGTGCGGTATGGTATTTTCTATGGTGTAGTTCTTAATTCCTTAGTATAATTTATTACGAATGGTTACAAAATCCAGCTAATTAAATTTGGCAAATCGAAGTAGACTGGAAAGGAAGTAGAGAGAAAATAAATAGTTTGACTGTATAAAGATAATAGGACCTCAGAAAACAAAATTCATTTCACCCAGATACAGAACTTGAACCTAACGACTACACCAACGAAGAGCCCAATACCCAGCGTGTAACCACCAACCTCTCCATGGAGGACCTACGGCCGCCCGAGACGGACAGCCTCGGTAACATCGTCTCCGCGGACGGCAACTCGTTTCCTCCGTGGAGCGTGGAAGGGGAGCGCGTGCTGAGCGCGCACGACGCCGAGATGAGACGGCGCATCGGGGAGGTGGGCGACAGAAAGCGACGGAGGATGTTCACCGTGGCGTTTCAAGAGAGGATGAGGAGTTTCCTGAAGAGGATGATGAACCATGGAAATGAGTTGACAACCATTGCAGGGTTCGTTTGACAAAATATCTTCTTCTTCTTTTTCGTTTTAAAAGAAAGATTTCTTTTAGTGGCCGTTTTGCAACTTTTCTCTGTAAACGTTATTCGGAGTGGCAGACGGTAACTCGGAGTTTCAAGATCAAGTGAACAGTTAGTGAACAGTTTGCAAAATTCAATTATATAAAACAAGAAAAAAATACTTTATCGATCAGACGATCACTCGGCTTCAAGAATTATATTTGCTGCGCCGACTGATTGTAGCAAAACACAATAAGTTTGTTTTGTCACTTGTCTTATTTTCGTGATTTAGAGGCAAGACAAGTGCCAACAGCGAAGACGACATCCAACCAATAAATATCCCCGAACACAATGACAACAAAGTCACCAACGCCACACTTCGCCCCTCTGACGCCAAAATGGACAAAGTCGTCGCCGACATGAGAATCCTGATTAGAGATTTCCTCCAAATCTTCTTTCCAACCGGCGGCTTCTTCAATGCCTCCGAGATTGCCCGAAAGGCACCTATCGGCCAATCGGGAATACCCGAGCCAGCCCGAGTCATCCTCGGCCAGATTGCCGAAGCTCGGCGAGCGTCGGCCGACCTCAAACAGAAAGCCGAACTGCCAAGTACGCTCGCACTGTCAACCAGTTCAACAAGTGCACATAATACAACAACAAGTGCGCCCCCTCTAACGTTGGAGACTCGGTTACCCAAAAGCGCATTTTCCCGACCAGACGTTGAAATACCTTTCTTCGCCGTAATTGGGATCTTTATCTTCGTCTGTATTGCAGCGGGGGCAATCGGAATGGTGAGATTCAGGTTTTAAAAAAGTTTTAAAAAAATGATATGAAAAACAACTGTACGTTAATAATTGTTATTATAACATGTCTTGCTTGCAAAGAAATCACCCACCATTTAAATTTAAACTTCATAATTAAAAATTGACTAACCTATAAGACGAGGAATTTACTTGTTTACTTTTTTTCTTCTTACAGCTTTCGGGAGTTTGGCGTAACAAATCGCAATTCAGGTAGGATATATCAAATAATTTAACAAAAAATAATGGGTCCAAAACCAATAGCATGCATGATTAAAGAACGTTACGGGACAAACTGTACCGTACAAATAGTGGAGGATTTCTAAGAGTTTTAAAATGTTGTTTTTATGTATACAAAACAAATAAGTGTTCTTATCCTGTTCCCCGTGATAGCTGTCTGTCTGCCGTCTTCAAGAAACTGACCATAAGAAAACAGCAGATGGAGCGCCAGAGCCGTAAGACCACGGCTGCCAAAAGTGACTTCATCAAGATGCACTGCCTTGCCAAACAAGTAATGCATTTAGTTCTCACTGTCTTCCCGCGTCATAGGTTTCTTGTTTCAGTTCTTGATATTTTTTGGCAGTGAGGTACATGTAAAGCCTTAATACGTAAGTAAGTTACAAGTAAGTATAAACGTACTACATGTATACTGTGTAATACTGGCAGCTTTTAGCCAACGTTTCTTTAACTTACATGTACGTAAGCTAATTGTACATGTACTTAATTTCTGAAGGTATAAAGCTGTTCAATACAGTCTGCCATTTTGCTAGAATATTTTACCGTATCTTGTTTTCCTAGACGATTGATTCACCGGTGGAGTCAACATATCCCGACAAAACGCCGACACAACTCGCAGCTGACGAACACGGTGTGGTCTCCGTCACTCCCCTGATTCTAACCGACGAATTCCCCGATAAATTTGGCACCTCGCCGCCCAAAAGCCAGCGGAAGACGTCTTCAGGTCTGTTGGGTTACATCAAAAATCGCCTGTCGTCCTACGAAGTTGTCGCTTCAAAAGAAGAGGCGCCAGAAACATCACCACGCGACGAGGTCATCTTGTTTGATATCGCGCTGCATAGCAGTACCAGCGAGCCACTGAAAACGACGACCGGGACGCGCAATGCGCAGGAATACGCGTCCGACTGGTTACCAGTGCAATCGGCCGATGCGCTTGCAGAACCGAAACTCTTAGCCAATCAGACGACAGAACCAGAGACTCCCACTGATGCATCCACTCTAGAACGCGATATAGACACAGATAAAGTGGACGATGAGATTTCCCAAGCTAGTTTAATTGAGAGTGATGATAAAATACAAGCTAAAGAAACATCTTCCGATCTTCGCTGGTACGCGAGAGAGTGCCTCTCTAACCAAAGGATGATGACGCAGGCAAGAACACAGTCCATGACGTCATCCAATGACGTCAAGAAACGAGACCAGTCGGATGAAGAGATTTGGTGAAAATAGAACAAGATCGGTTGTCGATATTTTTAACCGATACTTCATGAAGAAAAGTAATTTGATTATGACACGTACGAGCAGAGCAACCGACTTGGAATTAATGTCAAGCTAATGCCGTACTAAACAGCTCACTGGTCGTCAATTTTCACCAGGCATTGAGCCCTTAAAAATCTACTTCAATTCGTAAGCCTTTCTGAAAGTTAGATCTTTTCACAAATTCAATACAAGATAATAGCACATTGAATATAAGTTAATAACTGCATTGTATTATTTCGCATTATACACAAAGTTGTTTATTTGGTTGTCTTTGCTTCATTTGTTATTGTTTTTTTTTTTTTGGGGGGGGGGGGGGGAGGGGGGAACCAGACTTCTTAAACAATAAAAGGTGAGACAAAGACCTTTATATATACTAATGTTTGACATGCTTTGGAACTTGATAACTACACCCCAAATTACAAAAAAAACTATCCGTCAGTAACTACACAAAAAAATTGAGGGAAACAATAAAAACGTCAGTAAATCGTATACTTAAGTTACACAAAGTCGGGTTAGTCCTAGCCCGGTTCGCCGAGCCACGATGGGGAAATGTCTAATCTGATATTAGAGAAAAACCACATAGCGCTAGGTATAATGCAAATAGGTCACCTAATCTTTGTACGTATTTAACGTTATGCTTCTTAATTAAGAAATAAAATGGACTGTGGCTGTACTAATTAATAGGACTCCAGAGTAAGCACTGGTTTCATCCACTTTTAGGGAAGTTTGAAAAACGGCAAGCTTGATAAAGAGGGAGGGGGTCATATCTAGATCGATTGGTGGCGCTATTTTAAGCTAGCAGGTTGCTCGTCTGGTACCTGTTCTGTGCGCACACTAAGTCATCGGGATATTTGGGAGACTGACTGGTACGGTGCTAACCTACAGCAGTAGCAGACACACCTCGCTCGCAGTCGCACTGTTGTTAGTCATCAGTCACACAGGAATCGCCTACCGATTTTTTGCTCATATTTCAGGAAAGCAACAAAGTATTCTGCAGTCGATATGGCCGAAAGGATAATCGGATCTGTAAGTTCACATATACTTGGTGTTTGTCATTTTTAACTTCTAAAAAATCCTTTGCATTTAAGTTTAAACCTCGAACCCCCCCCCCCCCCCCCCCCCCACCTCGCGTGACATCAAAATTATCAATCGTTTTCGTAAATAATGTCAATTGTCATATGTTTGTTCATAACACACCATGGCGTAGTCAGAAAGTACGTACCGGTGGCCTACACACAAATTCTGAATTGTCTATACACAGTAAAACGAAATATTGGGAGCAATTATAGAATGCAGGGCCCACTGGTAGCCCAGGTTGGACTCCTCCGTTGTGTACAACGCGACGGAGTCCAGGGTATCAATGTTTCCTGCCATAGCGAAAAATTTTACAACAACATTTTTTCATATTTTTACCTGATGAGGGAAGTCAAAATCTCGCTTATGTATTCCTTGTGTCTGGAACTAAAGATCGTCATGGGTTATTAAAAGTTAATGTGTCTTTAGGCAACTTATTTACAGAAAATAAATTTCAAATCCACGCTTTTGGAAGTGAACATCATGTACGAACACGCTGCAATCCCTACATGCGTGCGCGGGTACCCGGCAGCCGCGCCGGCCTACAACTGATAAGCCAGGCGCGTGCACGGTACCCGCGCACGCATTGTAGGGATTGTAGAGTGTTCGTACATGATGTTCACTTCCAAAAGCGTGGATTTGAAATTTATTTTCTGTAAATAAGTTGCCTAAAGACACATTAACTTTTAATAACCTATGACGATCTTTAGTTCCAGACACAAGGAATACATAAGCAAGATTTTGACTTCCTTCTTCAGGTAAAAATATGAAAAAATGTTGTTGTAAAATTTTTCGCTATGGCAGGAGACATTGATACCCTGGACGTCAGTCTTAATGCAATGAAGACATCGTCCAACCTGGGCTAGGCCCACTGGTAACTCTCGACTTTATTTACCCTAGGACATAGAATGGACTGACCCTAACCCCAATACCCATATAATACAGGGCCACTCCATTCTATGTCATAGGGTAAATAAAACCAAGAGCTGTTGTTAATATTGTTATGTAGCTGTAGGGGCATAATTTTAGAAAGTGTCGGCAGGTTGTGCCTACTGCTGCTGCCCTTGCTTTATAAGTTATAAGAAACCATAAAGCAAAATGATTACAACAATGACCAATAGTTTTAATGTAGTTCAAAAAAGCCAGGAGTACATTTGTTCACCCACAATTCGGGCGATTCACAATGCAGTGCGCCACCAAGCGTTCGACTCAAATGAGCCACTTTTAAACTTTGCGGTCGACTTCTTCCGTATATCATACTGTAGTGAAATATCTATTCTTCATTGTTTACGCGAGGTTTAACACAAACGAAAATGTATCCGGCAGCGTCGTTAATTAAAACCTTGTTATTTGCAGAAAGAAAAAAAAACTTTAATCGTGCGCGTCCAAAAAGACGTAAAAACTGATGAGTTCATGCAAAATGAATACCGTTTTTGAAACCGATGCTGACCTTTTCCCATGATGCACTGCGGGTATAGCAGGATTTGCGCCTCCAACGGCAGCTTCTAGGTATTGTGAATCGCTCGAATTGAATTGTGGCTAATTGTCTTTATCTTGAATCTGATTTCTTCAGGATGCTTTTGAAGTGGCTGCGGAGGAGATCAAACGTCTGAAACAAATGCCAGGCAACCAAGAACTGTTGGACACCTACATGTATTTCAAGCAGGTCACCGTTGGTGACTGCAATACAGGTAGGAATTTTACTTTAAAAACACCTGTTTTCGAAGTTGAATCAGAGACCTCTGTATTGTTGATCCAGCACTCTACCAACTGAGTTATTTAGCCCTATTTTGGAAGAGCACTAGAATGGCAACCTGGAGGTCACTTTTAAAATATACCGTACTACATGGCTCAGTTCAAGGAAAATATTGATCACAACGCTCCCACATCCCTTAAAATCTATGAGATTTGCGAGGACTTCAGAAGATGAAGCTTTGTTACTTATGGCATCATTAATCTAGATGCCTACATGTGTATTTAGAAAAAAGACAAAAGAAGTTCGCTGTTTTAACGAGGAGAATTGTAAAAGGTTTAGAAAGTTTCATATGACGAAATGTCAAGAATGAAGTGAGGATTGCTTTTTTTTGTGATAAAACGGTGATATACTTGACCCTTGATAAGTTTTCAGGCCAGTTTTGTTATCAGTTTTGTTCCCATGGTTGATTGATTACAGCGAGGCCTACTGGATTATTGGATATGAAGGGCAAAGCTAAATGGGACGCTTGGAATGGAATTAAAGGTAGGTTGCATTCACATAATAACAGACAACTTTTTTATACAGTGGCAAAAGACATACCTACTTTGAAAAAAAAATTGATATCCCCCGTCAAGAATACATGATGCTGCATCAAGAAAGAAAGAAAAATGCCCACACTTTTGCCTGACAAAACTGCCAGTTTATCTGACAAGCACACGTCTAATTCTTGTTGTTCTTGTTCTTGTTGTCTAGGAATGGCCAAGGAGGAGGCAGATCGACTGTATGTGGAGTATGTCAATAAACTCAAGGAGAAATATGGTCTACAATAGTTTTGCCTTTATAATTTTACATCAGGATTATTTTTCATTAATTTTGAAACCCAATTTCAGCCTAATTTAATTGTACACATTGTTTTGTATGTTTAGTGTTATTTAAAATGTGTCGGGCTTTAGCAGAAAATCATGTAGGAGTTCTTTGCTGTCTGTAGAAGATGATTTTTTGTTGACATTTACACCATATTAAGCTATTGGATTATCATCAAATTCTTTGCACAGTGAAAACAAAGTTATCTTGAGCTGCAGAATAATTTAGTTTTTACTTACTACAAAGTGTCGTCTTTACCAAAAAAAACAGTTGACTGCAAAATTCAACCAATCAAATTCAGTCTCTTTATCACCAGCCAATCACATGTTCTGTACTATCCAACAAAAATCCCTATCTTCCTTCTGTTAGTTTGTAAGAATATAAAGATAAATAATTTGTTAAAATAAACTTTAAATACGAAGGGAGCAAAAAAAAATAGCATTTATTTTGAAAGTTATTTGTGGGTAGATTTCAACATGACAAAGTTTAATTTTTATATTCTTTTGTATGGAATATCAATTTGCAATTAAAAATAATAAAAAAATCTCAATTGTTTGTGCAGGTAGGAGTATATTATTCATTGTCTTTAATTCCAGACAATTAAACAACCATACAGAATACATACATACTATAACATTTTTTTTTTTCTACGGAAACTTATGTTGAATATGAAAATGTTTGTCCAAGCACTGCATAATTTTCTATCAACATCAGATAATGCATTTTAAAGTAAAATCGAAAAATGTATCCAAGGACGCAAATAAAAAAAAATTATTCTTGGAAGATATTGTTTTTGACAGTATACAAATTTTGTTTACATCCTGTGATAAACATGCAGCACTGTTGGCTAAAATTAAGACGACAGGTGTGCGACATATTGAGTGACAGTCTCCAAGTTCAGCAAATAATTGTATATTTCGTGCAGTTGACCATAGAAGTAATTTGATCGAGACAATTATTTGTTCCAAATGACGCGTTAAAAATGTTGCCAATTTCTTTTGTAAGTGAATTGTTAATCTTAAAGTGTTCTTTGTTTAGCCCCAGATAAGTGCCCCTCAATGCTATTATTTTTTCAGGAAATTGGAAAACACTGAACCCAAGTTTATGAACCGTGCGTACCTAGTGTTTTTCTGCAAACAAAAGATGTCCACAAAATACTAATTGTGGACTTGCACACGTCCGATCCCCTCTCTTTAAAAGAGAAAAAATATGGGGTTCAGGTTATCTGTGTAAAAATGAAGGGGAACACTTGAGAGGGCGAACAAAAATTGAGGTCGACTTTTTTTTCTGGACGCGAGAAAAATGAGTATTTAGGCAACGTTTTCTTAACTACAAGAATACACAAAAAAACTGCAATTGCAATGCTTGTACACACAAACATTTCCTCTTCAGCTTGGGCGATGATTTGACCCCGACAAATAAAAGTAATACTGATGTCGCAAAGAAAATATTAACGTTTTGCAATAATTTAGCAAAAATCGTGGCCAAGATTTTGTTGAAAATGTAGTTCTGAAGTTGCATTCACGGAACAACACGGTAAACTCAACCAACATAAGTAAACACACAAATACTTGCTGCAATAATTCTAATTAATTGTATGTACATGGAATTATGTAATTTCATAGCACCACCAATTGCATATAGACACGACTGCACCATGTTAACCAAAATGTAACGAGATTCCTTACCAAGTTGGCATGGCAATAATGCAAAATACGTGTCGAAATAAAAATTAAAATTAAAATCAATTGACATTCAGCAATAACTTCTGCAGAAAAAATTGAAATTTATCGTTTTGATAACATCAGTTTTAAGTTCTTTGTTTAATAAATATTTACATATTTATTATTATTTCACCATTTTTTTTTCACTCCATATATTTTCCCGATATACATACTATACATATTCATAAGGCATTTTAATATTTCATTCATCATTCACAAATGGCCACTCATTGGTAAAATATCTTGGATGTCATCACAATGCTCATTGGTCAAAACCTCAAAGGTAATGTATTATTATTCATAAATTCATTTTATGCAACACGTGCCAAAAATTTAATCACCTTTGCAGATACCCATCTATTGTATTGATTCAATTCTTATTGAAGAATTTCATGTCCAATACTGCTAATCCTTTCATTAATTAATACAGTTATACATTATTAACATTTTCTTCAAATAAATTGAAAGGTGAACTGACTAAGCGCACTATAAACAAAATGTTTCAAGACAAATGAACCAATTGACTGAATTTTAATTCGGAGGGCGCAGGTTCAAACCCAGCTCCCGCCAATTTCTTTGTTCAACTTAAAAATTCAATTAAATAAAAACAATTTAAAAAATGATAAGTTCTTTCATCCCCTGCCCCCAACCCCCCCCCAAAAAAAAAAAAAATTATAATAATTAAAAATAATAATAATATTAATCAAAAAAATGAGAAATATTCACTATTTTGAGCGAATTTACAAGCATCACAAAAAATATACAATTTATTGGACATGCAATTCAAAATCCATAAAAAAAATTCACATACCAGGTAAAAAAAACACATCGCTAGAGAGTACTGACCAAATAAAACCTAAACCTTTTCTATCAATGATAACCGGTTTAACAGTAATCTAAAAAAGCAAGATCAGTTTATACAACTCAAGCACAATTAACCAGCACAGGGTTAAACCACACTCAACCACAGTTATGCCAGTGTTAACTAGCATAAACCCAAGTTTAAAAGCAAGACCTGTGTAAACCGTTTGGTTTTCAAGTGCATTTTTTTACAAAATTTCTCTTTTTCCGTTGAACTTTTTCTGTGACCCTAAACATAAACTGTACAACACAATACAACCATTTTCTTTAGAAAGCAGCAACAACAAAAAACTTTCAGAATTGCACTTTCTCAGTGAATAAAACAAAAACAATGGTCACAGAAAAAAAAATCCTTTAGGTGATCTATCCTATTTAGGGTATATCCCACCATCCCACCATTTATACAGGTTGGTCTCGTGAAGCTCAGGGAAATGGAAAAATTTCCCCAAATTCCAATAGGTTCCAGTTTGGGGGATATAACAAAAATATCAACAAAAGGAATATTAACTCACAGGACCACCAAACAGAGAATACTATCTCAATCGGGATACACCTTGCATTACAAATATATCTCATTCGGTCTTCTTGAGTGTGGAGGGAAAGGTCACCAATCTTAGTTCGTGTCCGTAGTCGCAGACCACAGCTCTACCCTGATCGGTGACCACGATGTGTCTAACTGCCTGCTCCCCTCCTCCAAGCTCCACTACCCTGATGGGCTCCCCGTGGAAAATGTCCCAAACGGCCAAATAACCCTGAAAATAACCAAAACAATTTCAGATGATGAAACTTTTCATGTACTAACTGGAACTCTTACTTTTTTATGTAACTTTACCAAAGCTAACTGGAACTTTACTTTTCCCTGATGGACCTTTACGAGAACTGGAACTTTACCTTTTCTTGATGGAAATTTACTAGAGCTAACTAAAACTTTACCTTTCTTTAATGGAACTTTACCAGAACTAACTGGAACTTTAACTTTTCTTGATGGAACTTTACCAGAACTAACCAGATTTTATCACCTCAAACTTTACCAATTTCAATTTTTAATTTCAATTTTTGTTTGCACTATTGCACCAACATGTTTCCAGTCTTGGTTTTTTAAAGTAAACATTTTTTTGATCCCCCCCCCCCACCCCCAACAGAAAAATAACAGAAAAACAAAAAAAATAACATTTTACTTGTCACTTTAATTCCACTTTAATTCCACTGAAGTAGGTACATTTCACAGCCAAATATTTCTGAATAATCGTACCTGTCCGCCAGTAACCATGAGGTCATTGGACAAAGTGCCAACAGTCCCACTGCACCCCGGGTCCTGCAGTCAAAGAAAAAACAATTTAATAATTCAAATTCCTTATTAATCTACATCCTTCTGTAGAATAATGTTCTGGATTATCCACTGACGATAAGAAGGCTTATAATCAGGGGCCAATTTCATAGAGCTGCTAAGCACAACAAATTGCTTAGCATGACAATTCTTCTTTGGCAAATACATGGTTACATACCAAATTTGTTGGCGATGTATATTGTTTCTGTTAGGAGTTTTTCGCTGGTAACCTGTTTTACTGAGCAAAACTTGTTTGTGCTAAGCAAATCATTTTGCTTAACGGCTCCATAAAAGTGGCCCCCGGCAAACCAATCGCTTCGTGCCTCTGTACCAAAAAAGCTGAAAATGACGTGCGGGGTTTGAAAAGCGTCCTCGCGGACGGGCAAACAGCGCCCTCACGCTACCACTCACCAGCTGAATGACGTGGATCATGCGACCGCGACGGCGCTTCCAGACGCACAGCCGGTTGTCCATGCCCACGCTGATCACGTGATCCTGACTGAGCGTGACAGAGAGAACCGTGCTGACGTGGCCCCACAGCGAATGGAGGCAGACACCAGACAAGGTGTCCCAGAGACGCACCATGCCATCATCCGATCCGCTGGCAATCTGGTAGGAGTTGTGCTACGGAGAAACAAAAATGAGATTATCAGATTAAGATTGTTACTACCTCTGCTAATATCTGATGGAGAAGGTTATTTATTCATATGTCTGTCTGTCTGTCTGTCGGTCACTGTGTCTGTTTGTCTGTCGGGCTGTCTGTTAGCAGGATTGTAAAACTTCGGACAGGTCAGTTAAACGATATTTACTATAAAACACAACCCCCAAGTCCACCCATTACTGATAATTCAAGCAATTACCGATGGCGTATCCTACCTTTAATGTTAACGTTTTTGATTTAAAGAATACAGCTTTATCCCATGTCTTACTTTATCTACATAGAGAGTCGTCACGCTGCCTGTGTGGCCTCGTAAGGTGTAAGTGCAGAGAGAGTCTTCCAATCGGAACACCTGAAATCAATCAGAACAAAACAATTATGCAATTAGTTTTTATAAGACTTTATCAGACCTAGAATCTTCAGACAGAATACCAGTGATTTTGTTTTTGCGGACTACCAGTGATCGCACCTTGAGCGTGTGGTCCTGACTGGCGGTTATCACCTGGTCCCTGGCAACCTGCACGTCGTTGATTGGTTGCTGGTGGGCCTGCACCGAGGCTTGCTTGGCGCAGAAGATGGCGCCCCCTAGCGGCACAAACTCTGAAGTCGAAAAACTCCGCGTTTTACCTGCAACAAGAAAATGGACCAGTTGCACAAACAATACAAATTAATTTCACAGTTCTGTAACATTTAACAAAAATATTTAAGAGAAAAAATATCAATATAATTAGTTAATTAGTACTTTATTTTCATTTCAGTAAGAATAAACTCGACAGTGAAGCTCTGTCACAGAGTTTATTCTGAAGTAAAGATGGCCAACTTTGTTCACAATGCAACACTGTAAGTCATCTCCATATCATGGATGGCTTGGCAGTTCAAACAAATTGCAAAATTGTCTACGTCAAACACTGTCAAGCCTGCGCCTGCAGCCGAATACAGTAACAGACAATTATACATCACCTGAAAAGTGGGTCTGTAACCCTGTTTTTGCCAAGGAAGAATTTTCATGCTAAGCATTTTTGTTGGTGCTTAGCAGCTTCGTAAAATTAGCCCAGATGGCAGATAAAGGAATCGCCACTGGACTTAACCCCACAACATCAACAAATGTTTTGTTTAGCTTACCTCTTTGGTTGCCGGCAACAAAGTCCCCAATCACGGCCTGGTTGATATGCACGGAGTGGTGAGTGATTAGATCCAGAAAGTCAAGACTGCCATTGAGCCTGGCGACCACCAGGTGGGTACCGATGATGCTCAGACCGGTCGCGCCGACGGGGTTATCCTCATAGGAGCCGAGAAGGAACCCCGAACCCGGGTCCCACATCTAAGACGGAATAAAACAATCATAAATGACAATCTATTATTTTGGGGAAAGAATTCCATACCTGAACATCACTAGTTGTTTCTCTACATCGACCTATCAACCATTAGAAAGCAATAACATATCCTAAAAAGTCACATTTAGCTCAGAAAATATGCAAGCATTTACTGAGAAAACACTTCAGACCAGTCTCGCTATGACTTGGCACAGAATGCTGCTTAGCAGATTCTCTTGCCAAGCAAGAATAGCCTGTGCTAAGCAATTTTTTGAACTCTATAAAATTGGCCGTGATTAACTGATACCTCTATTCTCCCGTTACTGCATCCAACTATGACCATGTGATCGCTGCACACCATGCACCAGATGGGTGGCGGCTGAACCCCGTCCAACGGCGACGTCATCCCCGCATCGCCGGCCCCGCCCTGCCTCAGACACCCCTCGTCAAATGAGAACCGGTTCTGACTTGCATACTGGGTTGGGCTTTGGTTGGTGTCGAACCCCAGACCCATGGAGCCGGCAGAGGCAGTGCGGGGTCTAAAGTTCTCCAGTTCAATGATGGTGGCGAGGTTCTGCGACCCGGACCTGCTGGGCAGGTCAGTGTACACATCGTCTAGTCCCTCATCCTCGTCCTCCAACTCGCCGTTGGCATAGCGATACTGCTCCTGCATCAGGTGAGCGTCCACGAGCGTCCGGAAGTCGTAGCCATTCCTGGCACTCCTCGGAGTCCCCCCGCAGCCGTTAAGATCGTGCTCTGTGCTCTGTGAGCCGACCGAGGTGCTATCCACTCCCGACGACAGCCTGTCATCTTGACAACTGCCTCCAGCATCCAATGAGCTCCCGGAGCTGAAGTTGGTGGAGATGGCTCCTGAGAGGTCGATCTGGTTTTGGGAGTAGCCGTTGCGTCGTTTAAACGGGTAGGTGTAAGATTTCTCGAGAGGGATGGTGTCGTTCATGGTCGGGGGTCTGAGAGGTACTCCTGTTCCCCAGGAGCCGTGACGGACTCTGGTGCTGCAGCTCCCAAGTCGTCTCCTTGCCTTGAAGTAACTGTATCGACCAACAAAGAGTTTCATTTCAATCATATTAACTTCAACGTAACGAAATACTATTCTTGATAAAGATTCTTGATAAAAATAGTCTTATATATGCGAGGAGTTCTGGCAAATTGAGATGGAACTGGGCAGAGGTTGAAATGAGGTTTTTCAAGCATTAGGAAAGAGAAGAAAATTTTTCTCACAATAATTACTACAACCCTAATATAAACTTGACTTACAGAGCTAAGGCTCTTCGTTTCTCGTTAGTTACCTGTGTCTATCAATGCAGATGGTGCACTCTCCGCTACTCCCATCCCAGACGCGGATTTCACCCCCCAAACAACAGCTGGCAATCCACGCCCCCTCACTGGATAAACATTCAATCTCCTAAACAAAGAGAGGATGTTAGTTATTCTGTCGTAACATTTTCACATTTTTAGAAGCAATAATTTATAATTTACATTACACAAAAAAATACATGAACTGGAATTAATTAAATCTTTTTTTTTTACAAGGCAGTATAATCAGAATTACTTGCAAATCAATGAAATATGCACTTATCGTCATTTTATGTGCTTACAGTCCTGGCGCCAATTTCATAAAACATGTAAGCACAAACATTTGCTTAGCATGACAATTCTTCCTAAGCAAAAACAGGTTTGCGACTGGTATTCAGCTGATTTTCGCTTAGCATGAAAAGCCCATCAATTTTGACTGTAAATTTGTTTTTACTAAGCAAGACTTTTTGTGGTAAGCACATGTTTTATGAAATTGGTCCTTGGTATAGAAATACCAATCTAACCCAGTAAGCACAGAAAACGTTCCTTATTCATGTAATATGCTACCGTTGGCAGGGAAATATCTGCTACAGTAAGTGAGTTTTTGTCGCTGATGATAAGCACGGCAACATATTGTTTATACCTGTTGGTGTCCCGTGAGAACCCACGGCACCGACTCATATGACTTCTTCATCACAACCCTCTTCAAGATGTCCTCGTGTTTTCCTTTCTTGTACCGCGCCCGCCGTAGCCGCACAAGCACCGCGCACTTGAAGAGCAAAATGACGAGAATGACCAACGACGCGCCGCTCAGGATGCCTAACGTCATGGTCATGTAGTAGTCCAACTTGGAGGCGCGGTAGAGAGGGACGGTGTGCACCACGCCTTGCTCGTCGATCCACTCCGTGTAGAAGTCAGGATCGTACGGCAGAACGCGGGAGTCCGGGTCCAAGTTGCCATACCACTTAGCGGCGCGTTCGTTCTCGCGGTCGTGGCGTAGGGCCACCGCTTCCTCGGGGTCTATGTTGATGTTGAGGTAGGAGGGAGGGAGGATGCTGATGTACCTAAAATAAGACATCAACAAATCGTTAGGAAATATAAATTCTGAATTGGGCCCGGATGTTTTCAGATGGGCATGTTTACTCTGGGGTTCTCAAACGGGCATACTCGGGGGTTCTCAAATGGGCATACTTGTTCTCAAATGGGCATACTTGCTTTCGTAAAAGTGCATGTTAACTATTAAATTAGGAGAAGCATGTTCCTGTGTTATATAAAAATCAAACTCCTTATAAATCCGGACTCCTTTTTTCTATTATTGATTAAACCCTTTCACCAGAGTTGTATTTGAGTTCATGCAAGTCCATCACAAGTCCTTCAGTCTCAAGTCAAGTCACTGGCTGTTCAGATGAACTGTTAACAAAAGCATTCTTTTGTCATTGTTCAACCAGTTAATTGTGACTGGCTTTATGAAAGGACTTGTAAAAGGACTTGTAGGGACTCAAATAAAACTCTGCCTCTCATGCGATCAGTCACTCCCCTAATTATCTTCACGTAAATATGCGCAATACTACCAACAAGTCCGGATTTTAAGTCTGAAATTCGTGCTACTCTAGCCTGTACCACGTGCTATATATTTAGAGAATTTATAAAAAGAGAAAACAGTTTAAAATTTGGAGTTGCTGCCAAACATTACTCACTTTCCGTGCAGACTCATGTTGTAGCATTCAAATAGCGCCGGCCAGTGCCATAGAGACAACTTCCGCCACAGGTCCCCCTGCTGCCCCGCCCTCCTCAAACTCTCCTGATGCTGCCACGCCCAACTATTGCCCCCCTCTGTCAGACTTCTGATCTGATCGGCGATGACTTCCATTCCCGATTTTGTCTTCGAGTCCAAATCCGAAAAAACGGCCTCCGGGGTCTTCGGGGCGGGGCCCTTCTCGAGGGGCGGGGCCTCGAGGGGTAATTTCTGGGCATCGCGCTGCAGCGTCATGATCTCGTGGAGTTTCATGGGTGCGGACTGGTTCAGTCTGGTGTCGGTGAGGTGGGTTACCAGACCAGATTTGTACATGAACATGCTGGTGAG
This sequence comes from Crossaster papposus, assembly GCA_037893245.1. Classification (NCBI taxonomy): domain Eukaryota; kingdom Metazoa; phylum Echinodermata; class Asteroidea; order Velatida; family Solasteridae; genus Crossaster; species Crossaster papposus. Next base: position 141,478 of record JBAIAA010000614.1, read on the forward strand.
TATGATCCACATGATGGATGCAGCCTGGAAAAATTCCAGAAAAAATGTTATCAAAGTATGACGGCAGGTTGAAGAGTTCAAAACAAATCTGTCGAACCTCCTGGAATTGCAACTACACTTTCTAAATATAGACAATCTGGAGACATGAAAAATAAATAAACACTTGCCATAATTAGTCTCTGCATCAGTCTGGTGCTGGCCCAGAAGTAGATAAACCTGAGCCGACGCGGGAGGCGGCTTCGGGTCGTGTGTAGCGGCAGTGGGGTCTGTACCGAGAGGTAACCCATCTGGTTCAGCGACCTGGGGGCTGACTTGGACCGGGTCATAAGACGACCTTGGGTCGGGGTCAGGGGTCGCTCTGCCTCTACTCTGGCTGCCGCAGCCAGTTCTTGACGGACGCTGTTGCGGCTCAGATCCGACAGCTGTAAATAAATCAGTGATCAGTAGCTGTTAAGATTAACTCTAAAATCCTAGATTGAATTTATTTCCATGAAAAGTTCAATATTTCCGGTAGGTGCGACCACATAAAATAATCAATGTTGTAGTCATTGAAAACAACTTCAGAATCAAGTCATTGATAAAACTATTAATAACACTTTTTTTTCTCCTCAAAATGTTCACGTACCTCCATTCTACGGATGTCCACTGACAGAACCGGGACAAAATAAAACATCTGAAGGAAAAAGTCCGTCAGAAGGCCTACCAAGGCAAAGACACAAAACTCCTGAAAAAAAACCAAAAAAATAAAATAATTTAAATACATTTCACTCTCTACAAATGCAGACGAGAGATACTTTGAGGAAAGAATTCCATCCCTGGACATCACTTGACACTGTACACAAATCTTATGAGACTGGTCCGAAAAAAAAGAAAGTGTTTTATCAGTAAATGCTTCCATATTTTCTGAGCTAAATGTTACTTTTTAAGATATGTTATTGCTTTCTGATGGTTGATAGGTCGAAGTAAAGAAACATTTGTGATGTTTGTGTATAAAATTCTTTCCCACTTTTTGTTTAGGGGGGGGGGGGGCTAATTACAATTTTAATAGCTACATTTAAGTTTGTTAGATCAACGATACCTGAATTGCTGGAACAAATGTGAAGAAACCAATAAAGACAACCACAAGCTCAGCACACAGGTTCTTAGTAATTGACCAGCCCTCTTTGCTCAAACCTGGAGGAAAAAAAGATTAATGTAAATGTAATATTGTACATCATAATATTTATCTCCTATACTTAAACAATTATGCACATGATAAGAAGGTACATAATTCACAGTTTTGAAACTCTGAAGGATTCAAACAAATCCTGAAGGGTTCTCTTGCACTAAAGCCGCAATCTCAGTCTCAAAATAAACTCCTCTCAAGCTTTCATTTAAAATTGATTATTCTTCAAACCAGACGCTGCTCTGAGTTCTACCACAACTATCCTATAGCCTCACCCTGTGCAATCCGGACATTGACGGCCAGGTGGACTGGAGTGGAGACTACTGACTTGGTGAAGACTAGGATGTTCTCTAGACCGATGATGATGACAAGATAAGGGAAAATCTCGCTATGAGGAGACAAAAAGAAAGAAAAAACACATCAAAAGTTTATAGTAAAGGACGACAATACACGTCTGTTTTCTGTTGGTATAAAACCACTTCTTTTCCTGGGTGGGAAGATACAATAAGTCAGTTCGACAATTTTTCTTTTGAGATAAACATGGCCGATATATGCAAACAAGGCTATGGGGGACGTAGTAACTGAATCTGCATTCTGTGCAATTTTTTGTGCAGTCGGAAAATTTATGGAAACCTTTGTTCACTTTTGTTTGAACAAAAGTTTAGACACACAAGACCCCTCAAAAATACTTATGTGAAACACAACAATCTCTGTCAATTTGCTGGTACCCGCTATATGCTTTTGCTCGCATATGATAACATGTTTATCTCAAAAGAACAATTGTCAAAACTGGCTTATTGTAGTAAAGTGTCTTGCCCAAGAACAAAAACACCATGATTCACACAGGGTTCAAAACTCACAACAGGTATAAAACAAGAAGATAGCCACATAATATGATCACTGAACCACGGCACTCTTATGAAATGCTAGCGGGAGTGTTTGAATGTTTAGAATTGGTGTTAGAGGTGACAGAAGAAGACGGCAATATCTTACCTTCCACTGAGGGAGGGGGTGAGGCCAAACACGAGACAGATCCCCAAAGACATAGAGAGAGATGACATGATCATTATGACTGCAGCAAATGCCATACCCCACTTGGATTCCACCATCTCAATCTTACCTAAAAAATAAATTTAATGCAAAGAAAACCTATTAGTTTTTCTTTCTGAACATTCCTCATTTATACAAAACCACTAAAACAAAGTTGTTTGTTTTGACGAAAAGGAAGTTTACTAGTTATTGCTCAAGTTCTTTAAATTGACTTACTAATTGAGAAGTAAATGTAGAGAAGCAGCAAGATGTAGATGATAATTAACGGCGACAGTTCCAGAAGACCTTTCTCATCCTGAGAAGGAAGATTTCAAGAAAAAAAAGTTTTGATGAGTCAAAATTGAAAGTTTTAATTTGCATCAGAGTAACCAAATAGAGAAAGTGAAGTTTCTTTATAAGCAGCTTGGAAAATAAAAGAGCTAGCAGCGGGAAAGAACCAACTATTTGTAAATAAATTCAATTAGCAATGTGCAAGTTCAGAGGCCTGTTTTGTAAATTGGTATTTTTTTACTGTCTACATTTGCTAGAGACTTAGAGGCTTGGTTCTTGACATCATACATGAAACTCGTTCGTGCAAAACCTTGGTGGGTAAGTGGTGTTTGATCCTGTTCAGAGTGCAATGTTCTTGTGACGCGTTCCTGCCATTCGAGCGCGAGAACCTGTTTCCTGTGTCAAGAACAGACTGCCCCAACCGAGCCAAGCTTTACAATTTTGGTTTGTCGATTCAAATTCAATACAGTAGTGGAAACCTGAGTCACTGATCAAATGACAAAAAATTATGCCTCATCGATTGCAATTTGTGTATTGACCCTTTATTAAAAAAAAAAAAATTCTTGGTACCTGATAATAAATATGAACTATCTGTTCCTTTTCTTTGACGTCTTGCTGTATGTTCCCAGCTCCATGCCGGCGCAGCAGGTGATCCCGTAGATTATCCACAAACGTCTGATTGTAGGTCTGCAAGACTAGAGTTAGGGCGAAGGAAATCTGACGCTGACGGCTGCGGATGTAGAAGCGACTGATGCCGGTGTACTTGGACGGGATCCCAAACAGGAGGTCTTGGAAGATAACAAGAAAAAGTCACTTTGAGCTGCAGTCGAGACCATCGTAAGTCTTCTCACGTTCCCCACAAGTCCAACTCAAATCTCAGAGAGTAAGGTTGGCTTAGCGGTTCTTTCCCCACCTGGGCCAATATGGGGATTGGGTTTTCAGTCCCTGCTTGATTCCATGGGTTTACCCAGGATATTCTACTGAGGTTTTCCTCCCACCTCTAAAACTGTACCTTCTTCTCATTGTCTTCTCTCTACAGGTTTCTTCAGGCTTGCTAGCTACAGTGCCTAGGGTGCTTTTGAGGGATCCATGGTTTCATTACCAGAAAGAATCAATAATAATAATAATAATAAAAATTCACCGTCTGTTGTTAGACCGGTTCATACTTTGTGCAAGATGTGAATTTGAAGCAGTTGTGGAGATCATGGGTCAATTCAAACATTACAATTGTATGTTTCAAGGAGGAACCGGATGTTATCCACCCACCTTTGATACTCGGCACGGCCTCCATGCTCCCTTGCTTCTCAAAGATGGAGTTGACCAACTTGGCGTCTTGGCGGAATCTCTTGGCGTTGTCTCCCCACACGCTGGCCGGCGAGACCATTAGGCAGTTGTGCCTGGGTAAGGAGTCCTTGCAATCCTCCGCCGGATCCATCACATACAGACAGAAGCTCCGAACTGATCTCCTGGAATACGGAGAGAAATAAGTGAAACTCCTTCAAGAGATTTTGAAGGGACGATGTTGTATTTCGGATCCGTCGTAAGCCCTTAAAAAACCTCTGGTAAATCAGCCACCTGCTTACGAGCACAGATGGCTTACCAATCACCGACCGTCGTGCTTACAGTGCTTACAGCCTGCACACAATCTCATAAAGGCGCTAGGCAGAAAAATTGCTTAGCATGACAATTCTTCCTTGGCAAAAACAGGGCTACGAACCAAATTTTCAGGTGATGTATATTGTTTGTGACTGGTATTCAGCTGGTAAATTCTTTTTACCAAGAAAAACATTTTTTGCTAAGCAATTGGCCCCATGAAATTGGCCCCAGGGCTCAATTTCACAGCACTACTTAACAGCAAGCTAACAAAATTAAGCTTAGCAGAATATTGCGCTAACCTTAAGCACTAGCGGGGATGTGATTTCTATTGTTGTGGATTTCTATTGTTGAGTGACAAGTTAAACACTACATGGCATAATTATATGGGCTCGCGACTTCTGGCTAGTAGTACTAGTACCCTTAAAAACAATTTGAAAACAGCCAACATAGGGCTGAATAGCCCAGTCAGTAGAACACAGGAATGGCATTTCTGAGGTCCCAGGTTCACATGCAAGAAGCTGCAGATCGAAGGAGAGAACGAAAACAAAATTTACCCCGCTTTGGTTTGATACTCCTCAATGTCCCTCCGGAGTTCAAAGGCCTTAAACAGAGGGGCGCGGAAGGCATCTTCTGGAATCAGGCCCCGTTGCCACGGCGACACGGTAGCGTTGACAACAAACTGCTGAATAAAGCCGACCGGTGGACCCGAAAACTGTAACCAAATAAATTGGACGGTGACAATTTTAGACCTCAAAGTTGAAAAGTATTCAAACAGTTTTAGTCTTGGTCCAAGATGCTGGTGATCAGTAGTGGATCGTGCAAGTTTATTGCTGTATAATTTCAATAAAGTTTTTCCAAAATTTGTCAAAAAACAGCCAAGACTATTAAAAGGTATGCTCAGAAATCAGGGGCCGTTATCAAATCCCAACTTAGGCTCCATCTATGGCTCCATCACAATTGCTAAATTGAATGAATGAAGCCAAAGGCGGAGATAAAGCTGGGGTTTAGAAAAAGGTCAAGGAAAGAAAATTCAGGAAAAAATAGCCCCTGGATGTATTTGTGGATAGAGGGAGTTTAGGGAATAAAAAGGGGTTTAAAAGATTATGGGAATGATCCAAGTGGAACCCTTTTTATGACAATGGCAATCTTTGACATTCAATCTTATCTGTGCCAGACAGTCACAGGTCTACATGTAGCAATGTAAACAATGTTCTGGCGGTGGGTGTCACAAGGTTAATAATGTTACATGAATCATGTGCAATAACTCAGCCTGGGTTTTCATGTTTGAAGATCCAATGTCTACCCAATTGAATAGTTTTCATAAAACCTCAATGTGGCTGGATTTTACTTTTTTTAAACAAAAATTCTGCATTTCCAAATAATTTACCATACAGTCAATCCTGCAAAATCCTTATGCAGACAATTTTGGAGGATTTGGCAGGATCAGGGTTAAACTATGCACAGTATAATATAAGAGTGAAAAATTGTCTTAAAATTTGCTGCGCATAATTCTTGGTAGCAGTAAAAAATACTACCAAGTGTAAAAGTAAACTTTTCTGATAATTTTGTTTGTTTAAGTAGTCAAAAAGATGTTCAGATACCACTTAGTTTAACTTTTGCCCCCCTCCCCCCCCCCCCCCCCCCCCCACTTACCCATCTTGGGGCCACTATGCCCTCCACCCCAGGGTCTTGGATGGGTCCCTTGGAGCGCTGTAGGGGTACCCTGAAACCCTGGACTGGAGAGGAGAACTCCATGGGTGCAGTGCCTGGCATGGGGAGGTTGACCACAGGGTAACTGTGAGGAGTGGACAAAAAAACAAAACAAGTTCCTCTTTGACTGATCACTGATCACCGTTCGCTAATTCATTTCTAATGCTCCTAGTATCATGAATTTGGGCGTGCTCCTTAACCAGTTCGCGCCGGATGACGTATATAAACGCACACATTTTCCCAAATTCAAAACGGATGACGCATAAACACGCCAAGTTCAAGTTCGGAAATATATGTCAGCAGCGAGCAAGGCCGGAAATGCGTGGGTGTGCTTCCCGGCACTATCAGCCTGGACCCGCTTCGGATCGAGTTTCGTTAAAAATAATCCCGCCCCTCGGCTAGGCGATGTTAAAATAATCCCGGCGCGAACTGGTTAACTAGTGAGAAATACAAGTTTATGGTGTCTGACTAGCGCCCCTGAACAAAACAATTGACCTATTAGGGGCACCAGCTACAATAGCTCAGTTGGTAGAGCACCGGAACGGTAATCCAGAGGTCGCAGATTCAAACCCTGTTTTAGTCAATTTCTTTGTTCGAATCTAAAAAAAATCTAATGCACCTACTCATTTTTCCTTTGTGGTTTATATGATGAAGAAAACAATCTAGAAATGTTCTTTTCTACACGAGTGTAATATACAAGTCAAACTAACAACAGGAAGTACTGCGAAATATTTTCACTTCTGGGTATTATATTGCAATGTGAAGAAAGTGAAAATGTATCTCGCATAGTATTACTTTCAATACCAGGGAGAATTCTGTACTTTATTTGTTATTGATCTCACCAAAAAAATGGGTTGACAGACTTAGTAGGATACACCATATGATTGGTAATTGCTTAAATTATCATGAATGGGTGGATTTGGGGGTTGTATTTTATAGTAAATATCGTTTAACTGACCTTTTTGACGTTTTACAATCGTGGATGCCGAAGGAAGCAAGAAAAATGGTGTTTGTTTTCAACCTGAGTCGGACAGTGATTCTTATGTTTTTAGTTTTTTCGCAATCGTCATGCTACGATCGTGATTAAAAAAACAAACATCTGAACAATTATAGGATATTTAGCGTAATCATTTTCCCGGATGCCTACAATCATTATTTACTTTCAAATAAGTAAGATATTTCTTAATGATTCGGTAGTAAAAATTGTTGATATCTGCAAATGGTGTATCCTACCTTTAAAAGAAATGTATCACATGTAGGTCAAATACATGCAAAAGTATGAATAATGCGTGTTTTTATACATACCCTGTACATTGTAAATGAACATGTACCGTATAATTGTACAAACCCTAACCCTCTCAAATCCTCTAAAATCAATATGATTTTGCACAGACCATATTGAGTTAGGGATATCATGCATGTTATTTAATACATGTATTAAACTAATATTTCATTAATTACTGGTATTTTCAGTTAGGGTTAATTCAGCATTTTATTTGTATAAGTCCAAAATAAATCATGTCCGGCAAAAATAAATAAAACAATTTGTTTACTTTAGCATTTTTGTCAGAGAAAATGCGTCTCGTATAAAAAATAAAATTAGTTATTGGCTCTGCCCCATTACGATTTTAAAGAATTATTAATTTACTTGTACGTATAGGTTTAACATTTTTTGTTACTGATAGTACATGTGCATTGCAGTGTGAGATTTATAGATTGTGTCTTAAGCAAAGTACCCAAACCTTGCACAAGACTAATCCACAAGGTGAACACACTGTTTACGTTAATGGGAATAGTTCATTCACATGTAGGTTAGCTACGGCGAGTCCCAGCAAATATAGATAAAATACGTGATTATTGAATCTTTACCCCCAATATCAAGCACCGCTCTGTCATTACGACATCGATTATCTCATGAAAGGGGGAGGGGCATAATAAATGACCAATCAAAACTAATATCGCTGGGCAGGGTGACCGGGTCGTTGGTTTTATTGAAATACAATGTACTACAAATGTAGGACAAGATTGTCGTTGGCAAGATCTTTGCACTAGTTTCAGTCTTGGGGTAATCCTGAAATGTGATTATTCGGGAAGTTACCGATTGGTTTAAACTTTTTCAAGGTCCCTTGTTAAAAATAAACAGCAGTTTCTAGAGACGAAAATCCACTTGATCAAAAATGTCAAGGTCTTGTCCAGAGATCAAGTAGGTATTTCCAACTTTTGGTAGTACGGTGCAAAACAATCCCCAAAGTCCAGGAAAAAGAAATTAATATTGAAAAGCAAGCAGTGGTACATAACAAAAATTAGAACGACAAAACACGTGGTATACATTTTTTGTCTTTAACTGTTGATCAGGAAGGGAATTATCTCGAGTATAATGGCCGGGGAAATTTATCCAGCGAAATTTGCTGTAGTACCGGTTATGAAATGAGTTATGAAAAAAAATATTTGACCTTGGGTGTGGCCTTGTGTTTGCTAAGTTGTTTTCAAGTTTTCCATATTTACAAAATTTCAACATCTGGTTTTTACACAATATTAAAAAAAAAAGGTTTTGTGACATCAGACCATTTTTTTTTAAAGGTTTAAAAAGGTTTAAAGATGTTTTTATTGCAACTTTCAGTCTAGTGACGTCATCAATATTTCTCTTCTCAACTTGTTCATAGCATGAAGCTGATTAATACATGTACATCAATGTTCAAGTGATTTCAGCAAGCTTCGGCACACAAAGTAACTAATTATTCATTTAAAAACATTTTTGTAACCTTCCGCTAGAGGGTGCTATAACATTTGATGACATCACCGGTTGTCAACGTCAACTTACCTGGCGACGAGGATCACAGCGCACACAAACGTAATGACGGCCCACGGATGGGCGGAGCAGAACTGCCCGTGCTTGTAGAAGGCGTCGGCCACCAACGCCTTGAGACGTTCTACCACCATGACTGCTACGTGTCGTCGCGCCTTGCGTCGTTTACTGGCATTGTTCAGGGACGAGGGCGCTGTCAGGTGATCGCTGTAGCAGCACGCAGCGTAACTCACTTGCTTTCTGAGTGAAAGAGACAGGGAAGTTTATCACCCTCAATTTTGTTTAAGCTTTAATTAATACAACTTCAGTCCAAATATGTAATGCAGTGAACTACATATAGGAAAATGTGCATACATTGTACAATGTAAAAAACACACTTCAGATAATATCATATGAAGCACGATATGTGGCAGAGAAAACCCCCCCTCTTTTGTGTTGCCCATTGTGTTCCCGGAATCTCAGGAATTCTTTTTAGGTTTCAAGGGGGGATGGGTTAGGTTACAATAGTGTTGAGTGCGTATAAAGTATAGGGATAAGAGGGGGGTACCCTCTGCCACATATCGTGCTGGGTATAGATAAATTAATCATGTGAGTGAATACTTAGCCCCAAAGCCAAAAATTAAAAATATAAAAACACTTGTTTTTCAGTGCAACAAAGCATGAATTCTTCACAAAGCTAAACAAAGCAATAAAATATAAACTACAAAACAAGTACCAGCATGTATGCAAGTCAAAATCTTGAAAAAAAAATTGTTATTGATTTTGTTTTGTGTAGGTTTCCTGAATTGTTATTGTTACTTTGTGCTCACTCTTTTTACTGAGGGTATGAAATAAATGTGACGTGCACATGCCTCCGCCAAAATATTTCACCAAATATTCCTGAGTTTTTTATTTCAATAAATATGAGGCCCAATAAAGGCAAGGTTATCCAAAAAAAGAGGGGGGCACACAATTCAGTGCAGTGTGTTAACTGCATTCAAATTTTATGTTGATAGTATTCAAATAACTGACAATTGTGCTCTGATTATTAGCCTTATCTATAAACCTCAACGAAGCTACTGAAAATACGAGTTCAAAGGCTGACAATACACAACTTGAAATGTGCTCAGTGCATACATTCGCATTTTTGTATCACTGTGGAGACATGGCTTTGTTCTCTTGTACAAAATGGTTAGAAAGTCGAGCACGTTTTTAAAAATGCTCCCATTTTAACCATAATTTTTTTCCTGGGTTGAAATTTTGACCCAATATACCCTATATTATACCCTAACACAAACACTAACCCTAACCCACATCCTAATCCTATTTTTTGAGTAATTTAAGTAAAATCCAAAAATCTAATTTGTGAAATTCCCAGTGGAGACCTATCCATCTATAGAAATTTACCCTCCGGAGACGTTTTGTCTCCATTGTAGTTGTACACATTGTGTTCATGTCTCCAGAGGGTACGGTATTTCACACCACATGTGCATGACCCAGTGAGCGAAATCAGACTGTTTGGACACAATAGACCTAGCACAATTTTCAGCTGTTGAATATCCACTGTGATTGTAGTTACACAAAGCACAGCACAAAACCTGTTCCACATGAATAATGGTATGTAAACGTCTGATATTTGATCCTAATTTCACCAGATATTTGAGTACACAGTTGTGACAGTGATGGTGGTAACAATTTGGCAAAATTGAAAATATTTTCCATTAGAGAATTTTAAACATTTTTATTTTTTTTTCCTTGAAAGATTGCACTTCAAACCCATGTTTATCACCTTTTAAACCATTGCTATGACGTCACTCCATTGTTAAAAGTGTGGATTCGTATCTACGAATCGACCGCTTTGGACAAAAAGTGTGGATTCGTATAGCGAATCGACCTCTTTGGACAAAAAGTGTGGATTCGTATCTATGAATCGACACTTTGGACAAGTAAAGTTAGGAATTCGCAGTTTTAATCTCAACACTAACCCAAAGCTTGATTACGTAAGATCCTCGAGAACCCTGCATGCAAATCAGGCGTCCAATACATGCCCACAATACCAGAATGCATGCCTTTTCATGTCCACTCAACTGAATGACAGTTGACGCAATGGTTTAAGTCAGAGAATACACTCGCAAGTGTGGATTCGTATTTAAGAATCCACTCGGCGCTTCGTGCCTCGTGAATTCGTAATTACGAATCCACACTTTCTCGTGTATTCTCCTATACATCTTTCAACTACAAACTAAACAATTAGAACACAATAATTGTTTTAAGAATGTAGTATCCCGATTCCCAACGCTACTTCAACAGTTTTGTACAAAGTCTAAAGAAAGTTGAGAAAATTATCTAAGCATTTCCTCACAAGATTGGAAATGTTTCTCAGTCCCAGATTCACGTCTTTTCAACATTTTTGCAATACATCTATGACTGACTTTTATTGAGATGCTAACAACGAAAAAGTGGCGTCAGATTGCAACATTCTTTCCAGTATTTTTATTTTTTTGCAGTTTTTATAAATCAAAGCAATGAGTATAATATAAGATCTCTCCGACGACTGCTGCAAAGATTGTAAGAATATTTGGATTAACACAAACTGAAATAGCTCAACTTGAAGAAAATACAAGTTCTAATACCAGTACACAGATCCTACCTAATTAGGATATTTTCAAACCAAAACAATGTACCTAACTGTCACAATACCTGGTGTATTTGTTTGTCCGCGTCCTACCGACCAGCTTTAACTGATGCAATTTTTCAACCATCCTGACCACGAATCGTTTTCAGAATCCACCAAAACAAAATCCGTTTCCTTCCGCAAAGCGTTTCACAGAATGCAAACTTGGGCGGCGAGCGACAACGCTTTAAACTTCTTGACAATCGTCAATTTTGAAAGTGGATCAAGAACAAGAGATATGCAACAGTGCACGTGGCACGTCCACAAGTTTGAACAAGGCAAAGACCTAGTTGCAAAGAGGTCCAGCTAATTCTGAGGGCAGACTGTACTAGTACAGAACGGATAATGGCATAGAAGTGCAGTCAATTTAAGAGTCCCCTTTTTTTTAAAAGGCAGAACAATGACTGTTTCAGCTCAACTGACAAGGACTAGATGCACAATCCTGACACCCAAGACATCACCACACGTTCAGCAGCAGAATCCTCACTTCAAACACAATCAATAATGTCCTGCACACATGGCCTAAAACTCATTCCAGAGTTCAATATTTCATGTTTCGAAGCAAATTTTTGACAAGGACACAGGAGGATGACGAGAGGTACAGAGTGTAAAAACACAACTTCTAAACTAGACAACCTGTGACGGTGAAAATAAAAGAACTCTCCAACTGCCAGTGGTGTAATGTCATGACTCGAACATAAAAGCACAAAGCTACACAATGCCCCACAGTCATGCCGCAATAGTTGCAACTTTTGTATTGGTCGCTACATGTCAGCGTTCCGTCCAGGGAGACCACAGATTGCACACATAGATTATGTAATTGATTTGTAATATCGAAACAACAACACAATAGATCCCAAACCCTGGGCCAGTTAAAAGTTGAAGAGATTTTGGAGAGCATTGTGCAACTATGTTCTTGCACAATCCTAAATTATGAGAGATAAAAATGGTCTGGATCCTGGAATTACGTGTACAAATACCTCACCAAAGAATAAAGGATAGAGATAACATTGATCAATAATCTGTCTGGCTGGACTTGAGTGCCGTTGTTGGTGTTTAGCGATTGTACTCTTATAATCTTTGGTTGAGGGAACCCTGGGATGGGGAGGGTGGGGCACGGTGTTAGTACATGTACCATAATAGTATTATAGCTAGGGTAGGAATGGGGGATTGCATAATGCCACCAGGGACATGAGTCCTTAAGTGGCCTTGATACCAAATGTGACCCGCTCTGCAAAAATGAGTCTGATGTCGCAAAATACATTTTTACGTAAAGGGCTGTTTATTGTCTCAGGGGTGATTTTTCTTTCAACAAATAATATTTTAGTTTTAAAGCGTTTTGGTTTTTCTTGACACCTACATGTATATTTTCAGATCTGATCGAATGAAAAGATTGTTCTGATCCCTAAATTAAATTTAATACAGGTTTTGTCATTCTCTTACCACAGCATCTGATGAAGCACTACAATTGTTAAACTTCATTTCTTCTTAAAGACATTTGGAATATCACTGAGAAAAAGCAAATTTCCCAAAACTGTAAAAGACTAATGCATTACACAACAGAGTTGTGCCATATCAAATAAAAGCTTATTTCCTGCTCTTTCTGAGCAACTGTAAAATTAAAAAACAAAACATGTTTAACACATTAGACTCATTTTTGTAGAGTGGGTCACAAATATCAGAATAATCAGGCCTGTGATAAAAATCCACATTACACGGTTTGAGTGATTTAATTTCAACATTAGAGTTAGACAGTTGAAGGTTTGAAGTCCCACACAAGTAAATATCAATCTCCATTGACAATAGAAGGAATAAGCTATTAACCAGTTCCGCCGAGATAAATTTGACATTCACCAGACTATACTAAACTGTTACTAAACATCTACTATACTAAACTGTTTAAAATTACAAAATCTGGTGTCATTAACATTGAGAGAATTAGACTTTAGGTTAATAAAGTCATTTGAAATGATAAAAAAAAAAATGGTGCCCGTAGATACACAATCGCCAAACTAATCATAGTATCTAACCCTAACCCCCTAGGCCCTTTTTGCTAGCAACCATCCTCAATCCTCCAAAATCCTCATTTTTTTAAAAACCTCATTTTTTTAAAACCCCATCTAGCCTCAATCCTTAAAAATCCTCCACACTTAAAACAACATCATGTGCCAAAATCCTCATTATGATTTTTTGAAAACCCCACAGCCTCATTCCTCCAAAATCCTCATTTTTTGAAAACCCTATTGTGCCTCAATCCTCAAAAATCCTCCACACTTGAAACATTGTGAAACAACATTGTGCCTCAATCCTCAAAAATCCTCATTTTTTTAAAACCCCATACAGCCTCAATCCTCAAAAATCCTCCAAAACTGTAATGAGGATTTTTGAGGATTGAGGAGCGTTAGGGATATTATAATTAATAGTAGCATCAGGATACATTTTTTTCTAATCACTTAATCCTGAAAAATAACGAAAAAAAGAATGCTTAAGATTAAGTCATTTATAGTCAGTAAGTGACAGGTCTCGTGGCACCGAAATCCTCAATATTTTTCATCTTTTTTTTAGTAACTGTCGTTCTGTTACAAGTGAATGCACGCTTTGAGGTAGGCCTGTGCTTTTACTAGTTTATGTAATGTGGGTTTAAAAATGGGGGGGGGGGGGAGGGGACTATTTTTCAATTTCAATGATTTTGAAGAAAACGGAATTTCTGCGCCCGGATGTCTGGATGTAAATACGTAATTACGTTTTTTCTCCAGCGCTACATCGAATCTTCGATGTCGTAAGCTGAAGTTGCTCAACTCAGACCCTCTAATTCCACGCGGTCCTATTTCTACGCATTTACACTTGATTTACGTTTGCAACACGCCTGCGTGCATGAGCGTTAGGTGCGCAGATTACGGAGGGTCGAGGATATATTAAGTTATAGATTATGCTTGAATTGTTACTGCATGTAATTTGTTGTTTGTACTACGTCACTTTTTGTCAGTACAGACTACAAATTGTTGTCTGTACTGACAATAAGTGACGTGGTGTCATTGTCATTGAGAATGAGATTTTTAATTTAAGGTATATTTTTTTATGTGCTGGTTTGTTGCCGCTCGTTTTCTAAAATGATGGCTAAATATCGTTGATATTAATAGAATATTATACCAACTTACGTTTCAGACTCTGTTCCTTTTGGAACCACGGAAGAGTGAACAAAATCACGTTTTGTTCATACCTCTCCACCGTTGTTCATATCGACCATTTCCAAATCAACAAAATAAAGTGCGAAATTGAACTTCAAAAGGGCGCCACCAAGATAAACCTGGTATCCGACGACAAACTCGCTGAAATGCATCGAATTCACAGAGTACCACCAATATGCTCACCAGCGGCAATTAAAAAAGGGGAGGTGCTGTGTATGGGATCCGGGAGAATAAAAGTAGGGGGTTCAAAAAGTGGTGGTTTTGTTTACGTACCAGAGACTTTCTGCTTGTTTTGGGGCCGCTTAGAGGTTACCTACAGAAAGGGGAGTTAGGGGAGGGTTAATGTTTTGGGTTTGTTTGGTCTCAACCCAATTCATAGTTTGCAAGACGTCCTAATCTTGCGCGCGCCGTGGTATAGAGGGCGCCATGACTTTTGAATAGAACGTCTTGGCTATCTCATACTCTCTGGGCTATCTAGCTAAACGTGACATAATTTCATTTGCATGCGGTGTGACGTACGTGCAAATTACTGGACGTGCACAAACTTGACCTATGAGTTGGCGTTAATTGCCTCCATCCTCTGTTTAACATGATTTAACAGGGAGGGGGCGCACTTCAAGTTTACCGTACGGTCACCTGGGCTGCGTTCCACTTACGCGAACTGTTTGCGCGAACGTTCGCCTACGTTTTGAGCTTGCGTTAGTTGAAGTGGAACGATATTTTAAAAACTACGTTTTCAAAATGGCGGCGCCCAGTGACAGTGATATCGTTTGGTTGGCTGCTTTTTGTCCAACTCATTATTTTTATTTAAAAGATCCCTGTAAATGCTCGAAACAATTCACCGTTTATAACGAAAAGTATGAAACGTAAATCAAAACCGTGAAAAGAACACTGCCGTCTGCCAACCTCTTCGCCATCTTTAAAATACGTCACTGGCCAACAGCGAACAGCTCGGAATGTCGTTCGCCGTTTTCGCTAACGTTTGCCAACATAATTGGCGCACATTGCGTTCCACTCATGCAAACAACGCTAACGTTGGCCAACGTTGGCAACGTTCGCGTAAGTGCAACGCACCCCCGGCCAGGGGTGCGTTCCGCTCAAGCGAACGTTGCCAACGTTGGCCAACGTTAGCGTTGTTCGCGTAAGTGGAACGCAATGTGCGCCAATTATGTTGGCGAACGTTAGCGAAAACGGCGAACGACATTCCGAGCTGTTCGCTGTTGGCCAGTGACGTATTTTAATGATGGCGAAGCGGTTAGCAGACGGCAGGGTTCTTTTCACGGTTTTTATTTACGTTTTACACTTTTCGTTATAAACGGTGGATTGTTTTGAGCATTCTCAGGGATCTTTTAAAGAAAAATAATGAGTTGGACAAAAAGCAGCGAACCAAACGATGTCACTTTCACTGGGCGCCGCCATTTTGAAAACGTAGTTTTTAAAATATCGTTCCACTTCAACTAACGCCAACTCAAAACGTTGGCGAACGTTCGCGCAAACAGTTCGCGTAAGTGGAACGCACCCCCGATACCATACAGTATTATCAGAAAGCGTTTGCGTTGTCAAGCAAAGGCAATGTCTGTACGTATCCAGACGCGGATCTAGGATTTTGTTAGACGGGGGGCACAACGAAAACTAGAAAAGTGCGAGCGCGAAGCCCTTACGGCGTGGTGTCCGGGGCCCGCTTAAGGGCCTCGAAAAATTTTGGATTCTATATGCTTTGTGGTGCAATCTGAGGCGATTCCTGGCCTCTTTCCTCTGATTTTTTTAGCAAAAGTTTTCAAGATTAGGCCTATATGGAGATAAAAAGGGGAATTATGCAGATTATAAATATATTATAAATAAATTAAAGTTTATATATGAATGTGGGCCACACCCAAAACTGGAACATGCGAGAATATTATATAAATATTTATAGCAAAACTGTCGCTAACAACCAACCAACTAACATTCTTACACAAGGTAGTTCACAACATAAACATTCATCCAGATATACTGCAATAAAATGGTAATTGGCGGGAGGGGACATTACTGCCAATTCAATGGCCACATGTCCAGGCGCGGGATTATTTATCGAGCCTCGATGCCACTGCCAGGTAGTCCGAGTATCCGAGGTTAACGGAGCCAGTGATACCATGGAGCTATAGCTCCATGGTGATACCAACGAGCGGCTAGATGCGCGCCAGGCGGGTTCAGGTTGTCCACTGCGGATAACACCAATGTCCGTCCGGCCTCGCTCTCCCACACCCGTTCAAATTGTCCATGCGAGTAGAGACCCTGAGAGGGCTTCATGTGCATGGACAATTAAAACGGGTGTGGGTCGCCATCTGGGGTTCCGGGGATGGATAACTCTTTTTAGTCAGTATTATATTAATATGCCAAGAATTAGACAGCAGATCCTCCGATCCGATCCTCCTCCCTTCCTTTTTTCCACCTCCCCTCTTTTTCCCCATCCCCCATTTTTATTTTTTAAACTAATTTTACCCGGGGGGCACGTGCCCCCGCGGCCCACCCCTGGATCCGCGCCTGGTATCTGTATCAATATGATCAACATAACGGGCGCTGTTGTCGACATAGTCGTATGGCTCCCAGACCAAATGCTTCTGACTATTTCTAATGAAAAATTAGGGCCTTTTTCCAAACCCCATCTTCGTCCCCATTTTGGATTCGTAGCCCATGCTGTTTGGGTTTGGAAAACGGCGTAGGACTGGATAATTTATGTGGCTTGGAAGATGAACAACATTAAATGCTTCGAGTAGTAAAACTCCCGAGATGATCTATGGAGCATTATAGTTTTACTAAACCACGAGATAAAGCATTCAATGTTTGTTTTATCACATCACACCCTATTTATTTCAACTAATACAATTACAATTTATAATAATAATATTTAAAATGTACATTGCGCCCCTTACATACAAAATGATAAAAGGCGCAGAACACATGATAAAAAGCACAGAATGGAAGTGCATTTATTTCATTCTCTGTTATCTGTGTACATTTAGAGCACATTTCGTTCTAGAATATCTTTGTATAATTAATGTTACGTTACTTTTGTAAATAGTTTAAATGGCGATGATGCCATTTTCTCAACAGAGGGGAGGATGTCACGGGAATAAAAAGTACACCATTAGTTTTTATATTTACCCTGTAAATACCTTTATTGTGTTAATCAGTTTCTCAATAATATTCATTTCCGTTGACCAATCGGCTTCGCCGTTTGTACTACAATAGACATTTGAAATACGGATTTCCGTTAGCGCCATTCCAATGCTATAACTGGAGCCGAGAGAGAAGACCTTGTCAGTTTATAGTCTCTCTCCCCCGTATTTTTCATCTACAGAATAAAACATAAATAGATCTAATGAGTCCTCTTTCCATTTCTAAACGACTCTCTTCAAACCAAGGGTCACATACCTGTCTCGTTACACATTAATATGTTGTGGGTTCAAATCCTCCGTCTGGTTTGTTTGTTTTCTTTTCTTTTTTCGAATTGTTGTCTTCACTACTTTGTGGTTTTGATGGATTTGTTTAATAAAGCCCAATAAACTGACGCGGAAGTAAAATGTGGATGAATTTATGGACCTAAATGTGTATGGAGTTTTGTGTATATACGTCAGTTTTTCATGACTCTGGTAGTGTGTAGATATCAGACGGAGTTCATTGGATTAAGTTAACGATATGCGGTACTCTGATGGATAATGTACCAGCCTCCTTGTCCAAAGGTTGTGGGTTCGAATCCTCCGTATGTTTTTTTTTCTTTACTTTTTTTTTCTTTTCCATTTCTACTTTGTGGTTTGGGTGGATTTTGTACGAAGGGAAAATAAAGCCCAATAAACTGACGCGAAAGTAATTTGTGGATGAATTTATAGACCTAAATGTGTATGGAATTTTGTGTATATAGGCAGCTTTTCATGACTCTGGTAGTGTGTAGAAATCAGACGGAGTTCATTGGATTAAGTTAACGATATGCGGTACTCTGATGGATAATGTGCCAGCCTCCTTGTCCAAAGGTTGTGCGTTCGAACCCTCCGTATTTTTTGTTTATATTTGTTTGTGTATTTTTTGTTATTTTCTTTTTCTACTTTGTGGTTTTGTTGGATGTTGTACGAAGGGAAAATACGGCCCAATAAACTTATGCGGAAGTAAATGTGGATGAATTTATGTACATGTATCTAAATTTGTATAGAATTTTGTGTAAAATTGTTCTTGTTGCATATAGGGTGTGCATAATTATAAAATGGTTGTACTGTACAATAAATTCGGCAGCTTGTAATGAATCTGGTAGTGTATAGATATCAGACGGAGTTCATTGGATTAAGTTAACGATATGCTGTACTCTGAGGGATAGTGTACCAGTCTCCTAGTCCAAAGGTTGTGGGTTCGAACCCTCTGTATTTTTTGTTGATATTTTTTGTTGATATTTTTTGTTGATATTTTTTGGGGTATTTTTTGTTATTTTCTTTTTTCTACTTTGTGTTTTTGTTGAATGTTGTACGAAGGGAAAATAAAGCCCAATAAACTGACACGAAAGTAAATGTGGACTAATTTATGCAGCTAAATGTGTATGGAATTGTTTGTATATACGGCAGCTTTTCATGACTCTGGTAGTGTGTAGATATTAGACAGAGTTCATTGGATTAAATTAACGATATGCGGTACTCTGATGGATAATGTACCAGCCTCCTTGTCCAAAGGTTGTGGGTTCGAACCCTTCGTATTTTTTGTTTATATTTTTTTTGTATTTTTTGTTATTTTCTTTTTCTACTTTGTGGTTTTGTTGGATGTTGTACGAAGGGAAAATACGGCCCAATAAACTGATGCGGAAGTAAATGTGGATGAATTTATGTATCTAAATTTGTATAGAATTTTGTGTAAAATTGTTCTTGTTGCATATAGGGTGTGCATAATTATAAAATGGTTGTACTGTACAATAAATTCGGCAGCTTGTAATGAATCTGGTAGTGTATAGATATCAGACGGAGTTCATTGGATTAAGTTAACTATATGCTGTACTCTGAGGGATAGTGTACCAGTCTCCTAGTCCAAAGGTTGTGGGTTCGAACCCTCTGTATTTTTTGTTGATATTTTTTGTTGATATTTTTTGTTGATATTTTTTGGGGTATTTTTTGTTATTTTCTTTTTTCTACTTTGTGTTTTTGTTGAATGTTGTACGAAGGGAAAATAAAGCCCAATAAACTGACCTGAAAGTAAATGTGGACTAATTTATGGAGCTAAATGTGTATGGAATTGTTTGTATATACGGCAGCTTTTCATGACTCTGGTAGTGTGTAGATATCAGACGGAGTTCATTGGATTAAGTTAACGATATGCGGTACTCTGATGGATAATGTACCATCCTCCTTGTCCAAAGGTTGTGGGTTCGAACCCTCCTTTTTTTTTTTGATTTTTTTTTTGGTATTTTTTGTTATTTTCTTTTTTCTACTTTGTGTTTTTGTTGGATGTTGTACGAAGGGAAAATAAAGCCCAAAAAACTGACGCGAAAGTAAAATGTGGATGAATTTATGGGCCAAAATGTGTATAGAGTTTTGTGTATGGTAATATTAGAAGCTTTATACTTTGTGAAGCAATTTTTGCATCGCCCAAACTGGTAGTGTGTAGATATCAGACGGAGTTCATTGGATGCGGTACTCTGATGGATAATGTACCAGCCTAGTCCTTGCCCAAATTGGCGCACATTGCGTTCCACTCATGCGAACAACGCTAACGTTGGCCAACGATGTACGTTGGCAACGTTCGCGTAAGTGGAACCATGGAGGATTCCTTCTTATTCCTCCATGGTGGAACGCACTCCTGGACCTACTGGCCTATTTTTGTGTGTTTTTAGGCCTTTTTATTGTTCCATAGTCCAATAAAGAATGTCTTTTATGTTCCAGGTTTTATCTTATTTCTTTTTTCGAAAAATTTAACTGTGGTTCTTTTTAATTTAAATGCGTGGTAGCTCATGCCGCATATATAATCTGATATCCCTAGAAATATATTTCATCCAAAGGGAAATTAGCTCAGGAGGCCGAGGAGGGGGTACAACCATGGAGGAATTCCTTCTTATTCCTCCATGGTAAAACCATGGTCAACTTGCGCAAGACTCGATCAGTATCATGTGATTTTGCGTTTCAGAGTTTCCAGGATTTGCGGGGATAATCAGTTCATGGAGCTAGGAAGGAAACAGTTCCGCAAAAGGTGAATGGGCACATGTTTTTAACATATCGTCATTTCTATTTTTAGGCCGTGTCCGAACGGACTTCCAGAGCTACGGCTACGGTATTGTCAAGCCTGTTCACGCGTAGTTGTAATGGGAAAATAGCCATAGACAAAATATTCGGACACGGTCTTACTTTAATACGTCACAATGCAGACGTTTGGAACGTCATCAATGACCTTTACTGACCATGCGCACTGTCGATGTATATTTCGGGCATTATCACAACACTCGATCTAGAACAGAACAAGCTGCCTGTGCATGCAGAACAATCAAACTATTGCTGAAATATTTTTCACGTTTTGGATGTTAGAATGGATAGAATCGGTACCCGAAGTGTCTTATTAACCCTTCTTCTTGTATTCATTACACAGGTGAGTATTTAAATAATGTTACAGTCGTGTTAGAGGCAAAATTAGGCCCTTGATGATAGCCGATTTTAGTGTCTTTTCCCCCGGCCCCGCTAATCCAGTAATCGTGACTAGACAATATTTTTAAGCTTAGGCGCTACCGCCGGTAGTTCGCCTTCAAGTTCAATATGTCAGTCACCAAACTTACTTATCAATCAATTTAATGGTACCTGATTAAATCCTTCGAAATGAGTCTAAATAAAGTACCAGTTTCAGGTATTACTTCAGGTAATATTAATATGATTGTAGATCATTAATTTGCTCTTCATTTTTTCTAATTTACAGATTGACTTCTAAAAATATACAGATGATTGTTATAATTTAAAAAATAACTTGATTGCTTTCATTGATTTCTATTGAGCAGAATACTGTTAAAAAGTTATGTAATCAAAAGTAGCTCTGGTGACTCATGGAGGAATAAGAAGAGCAGTGACTTGTACCTAAGGCTAAAGTCCAAATTTACTAGAAATGTGTCGACTGTCGTAAAGAAAAAAGAGAATTCTGCTTTGCACCTGTCGTTTTGGAATGATAAAAAAACACCCTTGACTCCAATTTTACCAGAGCTTAAAGAGTGACCCACTAAACTACATAATCACTCTTATTTGTAAACAAAAATCTATTATTTAAAGTCTCAATTAATTCTTTATATTTTTTGGGTTTTTTTATACCAGGTTTATGGGGAATTGTGTTACAACACCGACAATGTCTAGTAAGTATCATCATTGTCATGACGCTGAGTCTTCCCAAACACCCTAGGCCTTTTTGCTAGAAACCATCCTCAATCCTCCAAAATCCTCAATTTTTAAAAACCTCATTTTTTTAAAACCCCATCTAGCCTCAATCCTCAAAAATTCTCCACACTTGAAACAACATCATGTGCCTCAATTCTCAAAAATCCTCATTTTTTTTAATCCTCCAAAACTGCAATGAGGAATCTGGGGATTGAAAAAAGTCAATCCTCCAAAATCCTCATTATGATTTTTGGAAAAACCCCACAGCCTCATTCCTCCAAAATCCTCATTTTTTGAAAACCCCATTGTGCCTCAATCCTCAAAAATCCTCCACACTTGAAACATTGTGAAACAACATTGTGCCTCAATCCTCAAAAATCCTCATTTTTTTAAAACCCCATACAGCCTCAATCCTCAAAAATCCTCCAAAACTGCAATGAGGATTTTTGAGGATTGAGGAGCGTTAGGGTTGTACAGGATATTATCGATAATAAAAATACTGCATTTTGTGATGGGCCAAAAGTGGTCGCGGAAAGTTATCAGTGCCAGCAATGTGTGACATTCTGCTAATAAATTAAACATTACGTCGCGGTAAAGCAAGGTCCCAGTGGGAACTCGTAGTAGAATTTATACGCGAAGGCAAGTCGCGGTAAGTTTCCGCGAGGCCGTGGCATAACAATTCTAATGGGAACTCGGCTTGACTCTACATATATACTTGTACATAAATGACACTTTGTGTAACGTGAACTTATATCAACTATGGAGTGGGACCCGCAGAAAAATATATGTGTTATGCTCGAGTTGTACCTCAAACGACCTACAGCTTTACGTTCCATCCGAAGGACAAAGCAATAGTGGTCAAGTGCCTTGCTTAAGGACACACATGATCTCTGCTCATTGCGCATGTCGCCATCAAGGATCTTGGGAACTCACCTCGCGAGCAGGATCCATTAAAATGTGATCTGAATCAGCTTCTCTACTCGAAACAAGCAGGTTCTATGACATCAGCAATACTCCTTGACATGCTCCGTGATGGTTATAACAATCGGCATCCCCCAGAAGTACTTCAGCCCTCTTAGCCCAAATTCTTCAAAAAATCTTCAAGGCAGGACCGCATGTCCCCCCCAAAAACGCACCCAAATATGGGATGGATTGTTATCATTTTTGGAAGGTTAGAAAAATGGTTTGGTCATTGGTTTTTCCCGATTTATCTTATTCCAGTTGTGACGGCGACACGGAATATTGCTGTGGTTCTGATTGTTGCACGAACTACAATAATGACTTCTACTACAACGGATTTTGGAATATTTGGTATTTCTGGTGAGTGCGAAAAACGATAATTTACAAAATTTGGGAAAAAAATTCTAATCGATATGTCCCAGTTTCTGAACAACTTGAGACCTTTCTGTGGTAAGCACTTTTTGCCAACCACGGATCACAGAAGGTCAACACTGCAAAATTGAAGAATAATTATTAAGATTTCCAAGGATAGCATTGAGGAGTGGTTGAAAAGTACATGATAGCTAACAATTGCTACTGTACCAAAGCGAAATGGAGCTCTATTATATACAAATGACAGCTTACGTTGTGGGCTTTCTACCATGTACATATCTCAATTTCAATATTTGTTATATTAGATGACTGATTAATAATTGTCAATTGATTAGGTTCATCATCTTCTTCATCTTGATGACTTGCTGTGGTGGGTGTGGTTTCTACCGTCGTCGACAGGCTTACCTGTCCCAGAGGAATACCACCATGATTCGCACCCAGCCCATTGTGGTCCCACCACCCGGGCCCCAGTCCCAGGGCATCATAGGAGCCTACCCAGCCCAGCCGATACCACAGGGTGCCTTTCAGGGCCCACCATCTTACAATGAGGTAAGGGAGGGGGTACATTGGGGAGTCAGGTTGGCCAGTGGTTACTTTACTTGCCTTTCGCCGATGTGGCCGGGTCGGATTCCTGGCCTGGCCCACATTGATTAGGTTTCAGTCCCTGCCTGAATTCCGTTGGTTTACCCCAGAATATTTGTAAGGGGTTTTCCTCCTACCTCTAAAACTGTAATGTTTTCTCATTGAGGATTCCTTGATTTCAGTACCAGAGATAATAATATTAATATTACTGATCTCACATATGCCTTAATTACTTAAATACTTAATGCTAATCGTCCATAATCCTCTGGGGGGATTTAGAAGGATGTCTGGTGCCCAGCATTGTCCGTGTTCAGCCATGCATAGCCGAGTCTTGCATTATGCTGGAGTGTCATCGGCACTAATAGTTGGTGGATTTTGAAGGATTCAGGCAATAGCCATCCTTTCCACTAAACAAATTCCAGAAATAACGGAATCCAATTTGTACATGGTGGTAACATGAGGATTTGGCAGGATTGGTAATTCCAAGCTGGAGGGCCTAGTGGTTACAGTTACAGAGTTTAGTTTTAGAGTTTGATCTTCAATTTGTTTTTCTTCTCCCTACAGGCTATATCTAAGCCGTACCTCTACCCCAAATCAGAGGCAGTATACCCACCCCCGACCGTGCCCGTGAATGGAGCCATGCCAATGCCCCAGCCTGGACCGATCTACCCACCGGACGGCGCCTACCCTAACCCAGCCTATCCGCCTCAATCGACCGCAGCTTACCCGCCTCAACCGAACACCTACTACCAGAGCGGAATACCCATTCCTCAGCCCGAGGGGCCAGTCAGCCCCATGCCCGCCCCTCCTTCCTACTCTGCAGTGACCGTGGGCGAGGCAACTCAAGCGACTGCCCCACCTGCAGCCTCATGAGTCTGAAAACACCAATTCCTATTTTTCTTTTATATCAAACTGTGAATGAATATTAGGTTCATTATACAGTCTAAAATTTTTTAAAAGACTAATATCCCCACTTTCTACTGTCAATAGGTCTCTCTCAAATGACGTAATTTCCAACAGATTGGCTGTGTCGTATTTCGAACACATTCTGAGCAACAAGTGCACACGTTTTGAACATTTTCACACTGCGCAAACTAAGCAGTTGCAGTTCTCTTATAAGGATGGCTGTCTTTGAGAGAGATCTGTAAATAGTGTTAAAGTATTTCTAATTTTCTTACTTTATTCTAGTATAATTTAGTTTAATTTTAATATTCAGCCCATAATTTTGTTTTACCTTGCTCCTATACTTTTCCCTATTTTTAATTCTTAACTTTTTTGGTCCCACGACTACGAAAAAAAGGAAGGAAAATTGTATTGAATTTTTTTGTTATAACAGTGTTACACATTGCCATATGTAAATCGCAGGAGTACTGCAACTGTACTTCCAATAGCTTAGTTGAGGATGGAGTACGAGTGTAGGGAGTACAGAACATGCCAACTAAGGCTTATGATGCTGTCGGCGATTATCAATGCTAATTACTCCTAAATAACTCCAAAAGTAAACTGATTTTTCTTATTTTTTTCGTACTGTTCTACTTTTTTTGCTAATTTTGCTCGAAAGCCTGACCAAAGTAATTTCAGGCAACATGGTGTAGAGGGTTTTAATAACATGTGAGAATATGGAAGTTTGAGAATAATTTTAGACTTTAATAGTTCTGTGTATATAAATCTCAATTTCTGATGGGGAGAAAATCCCCTCTATTTCATGAACATGCAACACCCATATAATCTCCCTATGTATGTACTTTTAATTTGCATCTAATCATTTTAAGATATATATTTTTTCACTTGAAACTTGTAAATTAGAACAGGTTACATATATACTGTACTTTTTAAAGATCGTCCCTTGGTGATAAGTTTGCATAAACTACAGCAAATGTTAAATGAATGGAAAGTACCTGCTTATTGAAAGATTAGTTTAGATTGTATTTATAATCAGAAGTGTAATCATCTGGTTTTTTCTTCATGTACAACGTAGTACAAGGCAATTTGGTTTCGGTTATAGTTTGGCAGTAAATAGTCACTTGTAGCCATTAAGACAAAAAGTCTGCTCAGACACAATTTTCCATTACAGACGGACATTTTACATCATTGTCACTTATAGCCAAACTAAAATCAGCTCTCGAGTACAGTTCAATTACAAAATGTCACCTTTCACATTTTTTACTATAAGTGTTTGCGACATATTATTCTTTTGTTCTGTGTAATTATTGCATTTTAAGTATCCACATGTATGTGTATATATCGGGCAAAAGTATTGTACAAAATGATAGATTTGGTGGTTTGGTTTTTTTAAAGGGGGGGACGAAAAAAGTTAACAAGCTGGAGAGCACGGTGGATTTTGTAGGATTCAAGTATTTTCTTGCAAAAAAAATCATGTGGACTTTGTATAGAAAGTAGTTAACCAGTTTGCCTCATAGAACGTTTATACACCGGCTCATAGCTGGTGGGTGTGCTGCCTACTGGCTTGGGTCGATGTTTGTAAAACCTGCTGCAAACTGGTTAAAAATGATTAGTTTACATTTACTGCGGAGTGGTTCAATCATATTCTAACTCAAATTGCTAACATTAATTTTGTTTTAATGCAATCCATTGCAATGTAAATCAATTGTAGCATAAGAATTTTAACACTGTATGCGTACTCTTTAGTTAAATATTATTGATATATTCAGACTTGGTCAAAAACTCGTTTGTTTGTAGGGGAAAAACAAAGTTACACTCTTCGGGATTAGCTATATTATTTTGCAATATCTTTTTGTGTTTGTCGAGGGCTCAGATTCCAACTTAGATTTGTGTTTTGTGTGTTCATTTACTGCAATACCCCAGACTGAATTTGGTCCTGAATTCTGGGGCCAGCTTTAGTTTGTCGCCTTCTTCTAGCATAATTATATGCAGAATAGTATAATTATATGCAGAATTGATGGGGGAAATCTCAATAACAAATCCTTTCATACAATGTAATTTTGTCAAATCTTTACCAAAAAATTGTGCAAAAGATTGTTTTATTACAAATTGAATAATGCAGCTTGTTTGTATTTTAGTGTTCGTTTTTAAAATAAAACTTGGTGTATTGTATATTAATGTACATGAATTATGCGTTGTCATTTTTTAGTTTAGTGTGCTTCAAGAACGTGCTATTTTCTAATCTAACCTGGTTGAAGACCGTTTGGAAATTTAAGAGATATACATGTACAGTTTAAGTGAGAATGTGAGAATAATTCATTTAGAAACTTTGGTCTTTGTACAAAAATGTCGATGTGCCAACCAGTGATAGAAACCAAGGTTTATACCAAGCTTGGTGTGTGCAACCCATGTACAATGAGTGTTTACCCAGAACGTGTACCCATTGGCACCCAGTACCTATAACCAGTGTACACAGTGTGCACCTAGTTCCACCTTAAGTCACTGCAGGATCAAAACACAATGTATATCCTTGGTATTCATGGTTTGCCTTCAATGTGCAAGTTTTATTTATTGACATTAGAAGTGGCTCTACAGTTACATGGACACAGAGCTGCTAAGCAAAAACAGGTTACCACCAGTAAGTGTGATAAAGAGTGTACACCGTTTTGACTGTTTTTCTGGAAAGCAGATTTATTTTGCTTAGCAGTTCTGTAAAATATTCCCTAGTAGTCTATTATTTCAAAAACAAACATATGCCTTAGCCGTGTCACATCATGAAGATGCAAAACACAGCAAGGAGCAAGTTCGGGTTGACTTGTCGTTGCTTTGAGACGTCAGCCACATGTGTATGACTTTAGTCAAACGATGGTCAGGTGTCCTGACTCCCTGTTGTGGTTTATGATACCCACAGCTACTGCAACCCTTTCTCCCATGCTCCAGTCAAGTAGCCCAACAGTCCTTTGAACGCTGGTTAAGGATAGGCGACACCCGAACTTGCTCATGCATGTTCAGGGGCCAATTTTATGAGCTGCTAAGCACAAACATTTGCTTACCATAACAAAAATCTTGCTCAGTAAAAACAAGTTAGCAGCTATAATAACTCCATGTACTTTTCATGCTAAGCAAAAACCAGCTGAATATCAGTCGCAAATAGATCACCTGAAAATTTGGTTTGTAACCCTGTTTTTGCCAAGGAAGAATTTGTATACTAAACAATTTTGTTTGGGCGCTCCATGAAATTGGCCCCAGCTGTTTTCAAGTTATCAATTTAACTACAACGGCGCCCTCAATAGGCCAGGCATGGAGCCAATGACAACTGGCATACTTCCAAGAAAATAATTGACTCATTTACATAAACATGAAGGTGACTTAATTTATACACTGTGAAAAGATGTAGGAAGTAGAAAACAAATCATATATCATAATGAAGAGATCACACCAATAGACGTGCATAATTCACATGCAAATTTATGCAAGTTATATGCAAATTTATACAATGATTTGCATGAACAGAATGAACTATTTATGTAAAGCTTATTGTATCATTTCATAAACCATAGAGTAATACGCCAATGTGAATCTTTGTATTGGAAGCAACACCAGAAATGTGGTTACAACTAAAGATACTAACATTGAAGCAGTCAATTATGGCATGATAAAAAGGCACACAAAAGCCCAGCAAATTCCGGTTGGAAATAAGAAAAACAAAAACCAACTGGGCCCAATTCCATAAAAGCATTCTAACTTAGTATATTACTAGGTTCTAGCAAGATTCCAAATGCCTAGTTGGTTGCTTGCTAGCAATCAACTAAATCGCATTCCATAACACCATTCTATGAAACATTCTTACTAGTTGCTTGCTTGCAGCTTGCTAGAATGGTGTGGGGTTTGAATAATCGCCAAAGTACATGGTCAGTTTGAGTTAACAATAGGGAAGGAGTTCAAATCAGGTCATGATGTGGGTTGTATTGTCAATGCATTGCTATGTACCCTATTTAGGGTATGTACATTTGTATCGGCATAAGCACATGTTTCAGAAATGGCTAATTCAGAGGGTGTTTCAACTCAAAAAAGGGGAAAGAAGCCTAATTACTTGACTCAGGAAAATATGTTCCTTGCAGAGCGCTATGAGGAGTTTAAGGTTATCCTTGACTCTGCGCATAAGGATGTCAATACAAATTCCCAAAAGATGAAAGATTGAAAGTGACTTAGAATGATGCTACGGATTTAGACATACCCCAAACCTATTCTAATTTTAGCAAGCAACTAGGAACCTTGCTAAGCGTATAATGGTTTTATGGAATATATTTAGCAAGGAACTAGAGATAGAAAGGAAGTTAGCAACCAACTAGGCTTAGAATGCTTTTATGGAATTGGCTCCAGGTATTTAAAGGTAGGATACACCATTTGTAATTGCTTGAATTATCATGAATGGGTGGATTTAGGGGTTGTATTTTATAGTAAATATCGTTTAACTGACATGTCCAAAGTTTTACAATCATGGATGCTGAGAAAAGCAAGATAAACGGTGTTCGTTTTCAACCGGCGTCAGGCAGTGGTTTTGTGTTCATGAAAGTCGTCAACAACTATATTATGCCATTGTTTAATGAAAGCCGACATTTACAAATCAAAATAATGAAATGCTGTACCAAAATTGTAAAAAAAAATTAACAGTTTAGGGTGGGAAGGTCCAAACAAAATTGGGATTTTTTCCATTTGCACGAAAATGTTTCAAACAATTTGCAATTGTTCAATAGCCAAACAAAAAAACACCAATAATCCGGAAAAAAACAACAACACTTATGTCAGTGGTAAATTGCTTAAATGCTTATAATAATTTTTGTACAAATTCTTTTTTCTTCTAATGATCTTAAATACCACCAATCCGTACCTCCAAGTACCGAATTGGGGAAAAATATTTGCTGCTCGTATTCAAAGTAAGAAACTACATACATGTATACGTGTAATGCATAATTAGTTTTTGCGTAAACAATTCACGCGAATATTACGGTAAGAAAGGAAGAAGTGGAAGAGAAGGAGGAGGGAGGAGGGAGGAGGGAGGAGGGAGGAGGGAGGGAGGGGAAAGAGCAGTGGGAGATAGATTCTAATGCATTGTTGAAGATGTCCGACACTTTGCACAATGAGCGTGCAAACCAGTATGTTCATGTACTGCATAATCCTCCCGAGGAAATCACAATAGGCGAACAATAGATCCTTTCAGTCCTCAGGCATTCGCCTTTTGTTGAATTTTGTTGAAGTGTACGCTAAGTCTATGGGGCTAGGTTATAGTACAGAAACAAAGGGAAACACAATAGGGTAAAACATCGCTTGAGGGCGCAATAACTAGCCGTAGGCTCTGCAGTAGCTGCGTCCGAATTCCATTTGCCTTAGCACCTACATAGACGTAGCTCTAGACACTCGTTTCGGACACGGCCTTGGTCTCCCAAAATGTTACCACCCACATTTTTGGATCCATTTGAATAAATAAAAACAAACTTCATTGCGATCTAGAAACCTCGTAATACATGCAGTATACAGTTCAATTCAGAGAAAAGTTTCTAATATATTAATCCGGTCAACTATCACTGCCCATTAAAAACCATTTCTGACCAATCGATTTGTAATTCTTCCTTAATCCTAAACAGGAAGAACTTACACGAGGGTGTTCAAATAAACTGATTTGAGCAGAACGATGACCGCCAGCCAAAATCAATTAACACTGTGTGTACATTTTGACGGGAACCAGTGAAATACACCCAGATCAAATGTTCTGCTCATTATAATATAGCCTCAAAGATTTTCCCCAAAATTGCCAATATTTTTTTTTACAAAATTCTGGCCGAGCGGATGATCACATTTTTATAGGTTTACTCTGAATCGTAGAAAAAAAGAGTTTTCAGACTACGTCGACTCTGTTTTTGCGATCGTCCGAAAGAAGATGCTGCATCGCACCAAAAACAATCACAAGCCAATCGGGAGTCGTGTCAAAGTTCACGTGGGATGAACAACATGACAAAGAAAAATGTTTGTCACTTGTCACTTTTGACGACTTGCGAGGACGTGTAACGACTCTGCTGCCAGGATGCCCTTCTGCTGAGGGTTGTTTTTTGTCGCCATCTTGCTAGTCTGGGTCCTCGGATGGACTACAACACTATTACAGTACCATCTACTGAAGCACCAGTCCAATCTGTTTAGGTGAGAAATCATAAAAAGAATACAAAATCTGTTTACAAAACCTGGCAGTTTTTTACCTGGCAGTTTTTTACCTGGCAGTTTTTTTACCTGGCAGTTTTTTACCTGGCAGTTTTTTACCTGGCAGTTTTTTACCTGGCAGTTTTTTACCTGGCAGTTTTTTACCTGGCAGTTTTTTACCTGGCAGTTTTTTACCTGGCAGTTTTTTACCTGGCAGTTTTTTACCTGGCAGTTTTTTACCTGGCAGTTTTTTACCTGGCAGTTTTTTACCTGGCAGTTTTTTACCTGGCAGTTTCTTACCTGGCAGTTTCTTACCTGGCAGTTTCTTACCTGGCAGTTTCTTACCTGGCAGTTTCTTACCTGGCAGTTTTTTACCTGGCAGTTTTTTACCTGGCAGTTTTTTACCTGGCAGTTTTTTACCTGGCCGTTTTTTACCTGGCCGTTTTTTACCTGGCCGTTTTTTACCTGGCCGTTTTTTACCTGGCCGGTTTTTACCTGGCCGGTTTTTACCTCGCAGGTTTTTACCTCGCAGGTTTTACCTCAAGGTTTTACCTCAAGGTTTTACAGAGTTTTATGGGGTAACCTCAGGGTGAAAGCCTTTACCTGATGGGGTTCCATGCTTTTACACCGCCAGTTGTACAGGTAGTATTGCAAGTTGCCGTCGCCGATGCCAAACTTCAGCTTCTCCAGGAATGCTTTGTTCTCCATCAGGTCAAGGGCGTTGAAGACATCAAAGTCATCCTGAGCAGAGCGAAACAAATTTAATGAAGCAAAACCGGGTTCTTAGATGTTGCTTTTTTTGTTTGGTTTGTTGGGGGATGGGGGTCGGGGGTTGGGGTTAAATATTAGCTTGAACCTACCTGTTTAGCCATTGTGAGGGCGTTGTGCATAAGGTCCACTATACCCGTCTTGGTGCTGACGTTGTAGAAGGAGTAGGCAGCCTTTAGCTTTTTGTGTATCGGGTGGTGCATAATGGAGGACGGAAGGGTGTAGTAACTGATGAAATCTGTCACCTCGCCTCCGATCTGAAAAAAAAAGAAGAAGGAAAAACAGCATTCTCCAACTGTACTACGGCCAAAGTGTGTTACTGGCAGCCACAGCCGAGTAGGGCGGTGTTCAAATCGCATGGCTATGGCTAAAAGCCACATGTGTAACTGTGGCAGCCACTGGCTAGCGGCGGCAGCCACTGGCTAGCGACTGCAGCTACTTCCTAAAGACTCGTGTGTTATTTCTGGCTGTAGCCATGTGATACCAGTATTCTCCAACAAGGTGATCTAATGTTTAAGACCAAGTCTCCGTCCTCACCTCTAAGATGTACGTACTAATGATCCCTTCCCTGGGTGTGAACCAGTGGGCAAATTCTTCCTGTAAAACAATAACAATATATAGGATTAGGGTTAACCCAAAAAGGCCTGGCTTTCCAAACAAATCCCTAATTTTGTTCTCCAAAAGAGCTTTTGCAAAAAAATTACGACCTCGCTTTTTTACTGAATTGTAAGAGCCCTCCTGTTGCTTGCTGCTGACTGAGCCACCGACTGGCTGACCACTTGCATGACCGAGTCTTCAACAAAGACACTGGGAACCTTTGACAGAAGGCTCTATATCTCAGTTTATAGAGCACCGGAACAGCAATCTGGAGAACACGGGTTCAAACCCCACTTTTGTCAATTTATCTGTTGAAATTTGTGGACTGCATTTGCTTACTTCGTTGAAGACCGGGGCGAGGGAGAACTTCAGCATGTAGGTTGTGAAGAGCTTACAGCAAGCGGGGATGTCTTCTGGCTTCATGACCCGCATGTCAAGCTTGGGTTTCTGAAAGGAAAAAAACACATTATAAAGTACCTTAGGAAAAATAAAAATATATCTTTTTTTCATCAAAAGAACAGTTTAAACACCTTAAATTGTGGGGACTTGGGAGGACTTGGGAGGACTTGCGGAGGACTTGCGGGGACTTGCGGGGACTTGCGGGGACTTGCGGGGACTTGCGGGGACTTGCGGGGACTTGGGAGGACTTGGGGGGACTTGGGGGGACTTGGGGGGACTTGGGGGGACTTGGGGGGACTTGGGGGGACTTGGGGGGACTTGGGGGGACTTGGGGGGACTTGGGGGGACTTGGGGGGACTTGGGGGGACTTGGGGGGACTTGGGGGGACTTGGGGGGACTTGGGGGGACTTGGGGGGACTTGGGGGGACTTGGGGGGACTTGGGGGGACTTGGGGGGACTTGGGGGGACTTGGGGGGACTTGGGGGGACTTGGGGGGACTTGGGGGGACTTGGGGGGACTTGGGGGGACTTGGGGGGACTTGGGGGGACTTGGGGGGACTTGGGGGGACTTGGGGGGACTTGGGGGGACTTAGGGGGACTTGGGGGGACTTGGGGGGACTTGGGGGGACTTGGGGGGACTTGGGGGGACTTGGGGGGACTTGGGGGGACTTGGGGGGACTTGGGGGGACTTGGGAGGACTTGGGAGGACTTGGGAGGACTTGCGGGGACTTGCGGGGACTTGCGGGGACTTGCGGGGACTTGCGGGGACTTGCGGGGACTTGCGGGGACTTGCGGGGACTTGCGGGGACTTGCGACCCTCGCCCCTAGATATATACATAAATGACAACAAGTTTTCTTAAGTAACTTACGTCCGGCAGCTTGTACAGCTTGATGGTGCGCTGTAGTGTCATATTTCTACCTATGTGAGAGAACTTGACGTCAATCAACTTCTTTGGGTTCAATGACCGATGCCAGTACCTACAAAAGACATGCCAAACAGAAGAAGAAAAAAATTGTTGACTTGTTTCAATCCTACAGCCTCATTCAATTTCACAGAATCTGCAAACATCTCTATTGAATTCCAACGACTCGTGGCTGCCAGCAATCTATAAAATTGTAAACGAACATTTTAGGGTGCCTAGGACATTGTACTACACAGCCATATGTTTGACAAGCGGTTTCGTAGAGTTGTTCTATTGTAATAGAAAGAAAATAGAGGCGTTAGACTAGGACAGATTTTAGACGAGTGGCCCTAAAGATACTTCTAATGCTCTAGTACAAAATACTGGTAAAAAAGATGAATGAAAGTATTAGTTTAACAAACGAAATTGACAAGAGCGAGTGGGATTCGAACCTGCGACCTCTAGAATACAGTACCTCTACAACTGAGCTATCAAGCCCTCCTGCTCTATGGTAAGTTCACAGTCTCCTAAATTACCTTTGTTTACGGTACAATAGCCAGATGCTAAAAGAGAGTTTTAAAATCTGAAACAACTTTCATCTGGATGTTATCAATTTGTCTGTTCAGTACCTGCAAGTAGAGACTGGCTTGGGCAGGACAACTCCGGCCGTGTAGACGGCCTGAAAGATGCCCTGATGGTGCACCCTCCGTGTGATCTCACGGATCAGGACCGGAGCCACGCGCTTCGATCGTAGCTTCTTGTGGACGCAGAGAAAATTGATCTCTACCATTCGCTGTTGTCTGCAAAGGGGAAATCAAAGTCAACATCATTCTTAGGGGAGTAAAGTAGGCGTAGCGGTTCTTTCCTCGCCTTCCACCGCTGTGACCCGGTTTTGAATCTCGTCTGGGCCATTGTGTGGATTGGGTTTTCAGTCCCTGCCTGATTTCGTGGGGTTTTCCCAGGATATTCTTCTGGAGTTTTCCTCCCACCTCTAAAACTGTACCTTCTTCTCACTGTCTTCTCAATCCAGGTTTGTAATTCTTACAATGCTAAACAAAATTAATGGAATATACGGCAATCAGGTGAAGAATGGTGGAGGTTGTCAGATAGCTGAAGCTTGAACCTGGCTAGTTCATCAAGCGTAAGTAATTGAACTACAGAATACAGGTGCCATTTTTAAATGTATACGTCTTGTTGTATCTATTCCATGACCCACCTGTTGAGGGTGCTATTTACAAATGTTCATGACAAAGGGTAGTTGTGAAATCTTGGTTTTGTCTCCAGCTGTGGTTTCGGTACTTTTACACTGTGACTCAGTTAAGGTTTCTGTACTGCTTCAGACAGTACATATAACATAACGCCCAGTTCAGGTTTCATGATTCTGGATCCAGAGATGAAGCCAAAGCTGGCGACGAAGCACAAATTTCAAAAATGGCCACGAGTGGGATTCGGTTCAAAGCTTTTTGACCTCGATGCACTTACTTTTCAAAGATCTGGATGGTGGCTGGTACCCCGCTGATAAAACCAACTAGTTTGTTGTTACCCGCGACTCGGACCCCGCAATGCCACTCTTGTAACCAACCAGGTGGTGTTAGGGCCCTGTACGGGTGAAGACAACAAAAAGTTTTTTGCAAAACTGTTGTTCTCTGCAAATTTGTAAAAGAACTTCCTTTGGTTTGTAGTCAACATATGGCTCCTATCATATTCAGATTTGTCCTTTGAAAAAATATAGATTTTTTTTAAATTTTCTAATTTTTCAAACTGGCTGCATTGTTTGTTAACCTACCCATATTTCCTCAAAGGGCAATCTGCAATAGTCCTATAACCAAATATTGTTCCAAATTTCATTCTTGTATCATCAAATACACAATTCTTCCAGATATTTCGCCTATCTGCTATTTGTTTTTACCCACCAAATGAGGAAGTCTGCGGAGTAGTCAAAGCGGAACATGTTGTCGTCATCTTCTACGTAGTTCTCGTTTAACAGCGTGTACAGCTCTTGCAACTGCCAGAGAAAAACACCACATGGTTGGTTTATTGATGAATTGATTGACTTACAGAAAAATGGCTGCCAAGCTTGTGTCATGTTTTCTTTAACCCCAACCCTCCAGGGTATTTTGGCTATAAACCCTGCCAGACGCATCAGATTGCATACTTTGTCACATTGACTTGTGTGCGGAGTGCAGCAAGGTCAAGCAGTCACCACAGATGCACTGTGCTGGGTCTGGCTGGCAGGGTTAGGGTTCAAACATGTTTTTTCCCCCACAATTGTTTTCAATGAAGGCTAAAATAATCTTTGTACAATGGTCACAAGTAGATTTTACTTTTTTAAACTGTTCACCCCATAGTTACCTTTTCAGGGACTTAAATTTCACCAAAATATCAAAATAGATTAATTTTACTTTTTATAGCACGTATTATTTGAATCATTCCATCCATATATTTCTGTTCACCGCTTGAGTCGCAAAAGCAAGACCACCCCCATTTTTGATAATGGATCATCCATTTGGTTGCCACTTACAATGTCTTTATCATGTATGTCCAGGGTGTCCCATACAAACTGCGAGGGGAGCGAGAAGGGCTCGCTGCGGATGTCTGCCTTGTCTGGCTCCACAGCTTCATTCACAGCCGGCTCAATGTCTTCCCCTGAGAAATTAAAAATCAAGACTCTGACTGTCACTACTGCTGGGTTCAAATTTGGCATGACTTGTGAAACATAGGGCTCGGAATATTTATAGTTTTATAACCTAATTTGTAGATTCAGACAGAAATGTACATACCCAATTTGTTTTTGATTAATATAAAAACAAACCTACCACACTGTCTATAAATTTGTCAGTTTTCAACACATTATTGGAAGAAAAAATAAATAAAACAATATATAAAAATTACAAGAGATGCTTTGAAAATTATGAGATACCTATTTTGGGCACTGGCTGGGTGTCCCAGAAGTTGTAAACTTTCTTCTTGGCATCCTCCATGTTTTTAGCCGGTCCTTGGTGGACAAACATCTCCATTGCCCTCTGGAAATCACGCAACTTGGCCATGGACAGTTGGGCATTCTGATAAACAAATAATAAAGTAACCACATAGAGTACTCATGGAGACATGGACACATTAAGAAGTACTTCCAATCAAAATATCTGCAATGACAATCCCTGAGGTTATAATATTAGTCATGCTTAGTTCAAGTTTTTTCCATTGTATCAACTATCTCAAAGCGCTTAACAATTATCACCCTGTTCATCAGCGCTCAATCGGCCTCAACCTTCACAGGTACCCACTTATACTCCTAGGTTGAGAGAGGCAATTGTAGTCAAGTGTCTTGCCCAAGGGCACAAACGCCATGTTTCTGGCAGGGTTTGCACCCACGCACCATCGTACATAAGTCAAACACCGTAACCACTAGGCCACGGCATTTTACACTGATTGAGAAACTGTGACTCTCGTATAAAGTATCAAGTCCCAAACCTTTAAGTCTGAAGCATTTGATGCTACGACAGAGCCTTTTTCTTGATTTTCATCTTCTCCTCCTTTGTCTTTCTTCTTTTTCTTCTTCTTTTTCTTGTCTTTTGGTACGGCCCCGCTCCCGGTGGCATTTGTCTGGGGTGAGGCTTTAGTGCCAGAGGTGGAGGCTCCGTCGTTTTCGTCTCTGTTGTTGGTCGCCACCACTGCTGTGTTGTTGGCTTTTATTGCATGGTTAGAAAGGCTAAATGAAATATTAACAAACAAACAAAACAACAGAAATTGACAAAAATATTACACTTTTGGCTGAACTATAAAATGCAGGGCGCATGCAGGGCCCACTGACAACTCTCGGTTTTATTTACCCTATGACATAAAAAGGAGTGGCCCTGTATTCCATTTAGCGTATGCGCACATGTTTCAACAGTGTTTTTCATTTTCTTCAACCTCGGAAAACAACACCATAAATTGCACTAAATGGAGCGCGTGACCACGTCAAAGTCTGGTCCCGGCTGAATAATAGTACGTCTCTCCAGCCATATCCATTTTCACGTGAAGGATTCGGGGCACAGTGCGAAGATCTTCCAAGAATCACCCCCCCCCCCCCCCCCCCCCGAACAAAAAAGGCAACTTGTGTATGTAATGATCAACAATATTGGACTTGACTTTTTTTCATCAATTTTTGTGTGTGCTATTTTTGTGCCAAATGAACTTGCGGTTTTTTTCGTATAATATATTGTGTTTAAAATCCCTCATCAGCGCGTGCCGTCAGTAACAACGCCACATTCACGGGTCTAGCGCCGGTAGGCGGGGGCGAGTTGACTTTTTGCCAAAATTAACCACGTGCCACAGCGCCCCCAAAATTAGCACAGTCATTCGTCATCCGGATTGATTCACTTCCCCGTCAAAAACAGATCCGAATTTGACATCAATGCCCTCCCAGTAAAATTAATTTCGGTTCACAAAATAACCTGAAACTTACTCCTTCTTAAGAGCGGCTGCTTCGCCCTTTTTGCCGTCTACTGCCTGTTTCTGAGGCCGGCTATTTTTCAAGTAGCCATAAATTTCACCGTCTTCCTCCGCCATGATGTCGATTTTAGGCGAACCTCGTTCCCGGTGTTTTTTAATAACAGGTTAGTCCACGCCCCGCCCCATAGAAAAAAACACCACAATTCCTTTCAAGAAACACTGCAGCACAGAGTAAACAGCGGCGGAAATCAGACCATTTCATTCTCTCTCTCCCTGGTACTCGGTAATTTTCCCATGTTGGATTAATAGAAGGAAACCAGCCAAATTACCAAGCAGTGTGTTTTCATAGCGACCGGAGACGCAAGACTGCACAACTCTAGTAGTTGCTCAAAATTGTTAACTTTGTTTTTGATAAACGTCAATATGGCGCCCAATTTGCACTGTAAGTGGAGGGTTTATTTCTTTTACATCTGTCAAGATGTGTAAGCTTTTCCATTTTTAAACGTTGTTAATGTGTAACTGAGTGACACTGTTTACACTGTTGTAACTTCTAAAGTAAACAGTCGTTTGAATTGTGTTGCAGATTGCCTTAACCAGTTATGATATAAGCAAACATGTACATCTCACTCAGCTCTTTAAAAACAATTGTTGCAAAACATTTTTTGTTTGCTTTAGTATTATTAACAAACGGATTTGGCACGGAATTGTTGTTGCTTTGCTTGCTGTGAGGTTTATATTATAAAACCTGGAATTATATAACTCTAGAAAGCTAGCTGTGGAAACTCGCATATATATTCCTATCTTATGAATATTCAACAGTTAACAAGGAGGAGATGGAGGCCTTGATCAATATGTTTAAGGATCTCGGCAAGGCCAACCCGTCCAGACCAGAGAAGCTGGAGAGAACGCAGGTCAGGGAACAGCTTCATGTCCAGTTTGGAGTGACCGACGACATCATTCTAGACAGAAGTACGAAGGTTTAGGTCGCCCCAAAATGTATTGGCTACGGCTCGAAATCCCAAAGTTTGTAATACTATGTCATAGCCAGGTAACAGTCTCTAAGGCCGTGTCTGAAACGAGCTTCTAGAGCTACAGCTATGGTATTTCTCGCGTAGTTGTAAAGGGCGAACACCTGGACAATAGCCATAGACAAGAGTTTCAGTGAAATTATACACATTAAGCCCCGCCCCTTTAGTTTTAACTAATCACAGCTGTGACATTGCTGCCTCTGGATTTTATCTTAGTTTTTGTGAATAAAGTCTTGACAAAATTGCATGATAGAAAGTAATTGTGGAAATGTTGTGGTTGGTTTTTATTTGAAAAAATACAACTTTTTAGAAAAAAGAAAAAAAAGACGGTTCTGAAAAGACTGCCGGTAATAAACATATTTCGATCATCATCAGGAGAAGTTTTAGACTCGGTCTCTGTGAGTTGATTTAGGTACTTGCTTTAGGCAGAAAGTACAAAATGTCTTCCTCCCCCACCCCTTAATTTTTTTTGGGGGGAGATGTAGTGTTTTGTTACCACACAATCTGATTTTTGTTTTTACCGAGGATCTTAAACTTTATATAATTCAAGCAGATTTTAATTGTTTAGGAAATACATGAATAATGATAGACATGGTTTCTTTTTTTCTTTTCAGTTGTCAGAGTATTTGACTTGGATAGTGACAACTTCGTCAACTTGTCTGAGTGGCTCCAGGGATTGTCGGTGTTCTTAAGAGGGACATACGAAGAGAAAAAGCAGTGTCAGTTTTAGTTGCGATAATCGTAACACTCCATCGACGGTCGAAGACCGGAGGGTTACGAGACAACTCGTGTAAAAAAACGGGAAGTTGCAATTTCGACCATTTTTGCCAGACTAGTCACCAGATTTGCCGGATTTTAACCACTTTTAAAGATCATGACACACATTTCAAGAACACAGATTTGATCTGCAATGTGTAATGACTCCGCTCATAACACTCTAAACATCATTGAGAAAATATTTTGGGGAAAAAATGACAAAAACTTACCAGAGACTGAGCGAAATTCTAACCAAACGAGGTTTACAGCACTTCGGAACCTAGCAACAATCTCGACCAATCAGCGTAAACCAAGGAAAGACAGACGCCGCTAACCGGCTATTCCCGCTTGCGGACTCACTGCACGGGCTTCTAGAATTCTCTCTCGGCGCTCAGTATCACCATCCTCCATGGTATCACTAGACATTCTATGGGCGTTTTCGAAACTGTTGCTTCGTCTTTGGCTTTGGCTTCGCTTCCGAATTCCGAAATACTGAGAAGCAAATAGAAATGGAAGAAAATTGAAATAGTCTAACTTTTGGGTTTTCATCAATCGAGTGAATGTGAACCCAAAAGTTAGACTATTTCAATTTTCTTCCATTTCTATTTGCTTCTCAGTATTTCGGAATTCGGAAGCGAAGCCCAAGCCAAAGACGAAGCAACGGTTTCGAAAAGGCCCATAGAATGTAGCAGTGAGACTAGTGAGACTGAGCGTCGAGCTAGAGAGAGAATTCTAGAAGCCCGTGCAGTGAGTCCGCAAGCGGGAATAGCCGGTTAGCGGCGTCTGTCTTTCCTTGGTTTACGCTGATTGGTCGAGATTGTTGGTAGGTTCCGAAGTGCTGTAAACCTCGTTTGGTTAGAATTTCGCTCAGTCTCTGGTAAGTTTTTGTCATTTTTTCCCAAAAATATTTTCTCAATGATGTTTAGAGTGTTATGAGCGGAGTCATTACACATTGCAGATCAAATCTGTGTTCTTGAAATGTGTGTCATGATCTTTAAAAGTGATTAAAATCCGGCAAATCTGGTGACTAGTCTGGCAAAAATGGTCGAAATTGCAACTTCCCGTTTTTTTACACGAGTTGTCTCGTAACCCTCCGGTCTTCGACCGTCGATGGAGGGTTACGATTATCGCAACTATGTCAGTTTGAAATATTTTTGTTTGTTTTAGATTTCCAAATCTTTTAAAATCTACCAGGATTGGGGAAATTTGATGAAACAATGAGGAAGGCCAGGCCTGCTAACTTGTTGATCACAGTGTAGAACAGGAGACAAATCTTCTTGCATTTTTTATTCTTCTTAAACAAGCAGTCTTGTGTGGTTAGATTTTGGTGGATCCAGGACTTGCACAAAAAAACACTTCTAACTTTCTTTAATCCTACACAGTCCTCCACTGCTCAGGAAAGGGCCACAATATTTTTCATTATGCCCTGTGTGAAATAATAGTGGTGGGGCTCCACTCTACTAAAACCATCAAAGTTCTAACAAAAGCCTGTTGATGGGTTTTGAAAGATTAGGTTTGGGTTAAAGATAATTGATTGATCTGGTGCGTATTACATGGAGCTGCTGAGCACAAAAAAGTCTTGCTCAGTAAAAACAGGTTACAAAAATGACTACAGGTTTTCCTAAAAGTTCCGTTATAAGTAAAATTTGTTAAAATTTTTGGCCTCTCCAGTCTGTTTTAAGGTTTACGATTTGAACGACGACGGCTTTATCACAAGAGAAGAGATCTTCAACCTTCTTAAGAGCAGCATGACTAAGCTTCCAACGGAGGAGGACCCGGATGAGGGCATCAAGGAGCTATTGGAGATCACCATCAAGAGGATGGTAAGAGGCTCGAATCCAAACCCAGTCAAATCCCCTGTCATATCTCAGACAAGTATATCCGGTGATGGTTTAGGTCCTAGCCTGGTGCAAGTTGTAGGAGTTAAAGTCCTTTTTCAGATTTGAGATTATCAGTTTCTTTTGTTTTTGATGGTTAGGGGTTCGAATCCACACAGTCGGGTCTGTTTGCCATATCCGTGAGTCTCTTTCTGATGTTATGGTAAATTAGAGTGAAAGAACAATAATATATTTGAATTCATTCTGAGTCCGAGTCTTTTGTTTATCCTCTGATTAGTATGTCAATCAAGGTCTCTTTCCGATGGTAAGAGGTTCGAATCCAAATCATCTCCGATTTCACATCTTGTAGTGGTATGTCTGTGGTTATCTCTTGTGATGCTTGCAATAACATGGAGGAAGTTCAAATTCCCACCGAGAACAATCATTGGTCCGTCAATAATGGTTCTATTTCCTGATGGCAAGAGGTTCGAATCCAAACTGGAACCTAGTTATTGCGCAAGTGCATTGGTAAGGAGGACGGAGAAATCAACTAACGGTTGAACCACTATTGTACTCAACCTGGCTCCGTGTGCCTTAACATTTTCTGTTAGTTGGCTGAGAAGAGGAAGACTTTTATTTGAATTGTAAGAGTATCTTTTTTAACTGTAGGATGCAGACAAAGATGGAAAGATAAGCAGAGATGACTTCTCAGAAGCCGTCGACGCGGACATCCTCTATTTGGAGCATTTTGGATCGTGTCTCCCAGAGCCCAAAGTGAGTAGTGCTGGTCTTAACTCAAGAAGCACTTCAAGATTCTATAAAATTGAAAAGCACGGACTTGTTAAAGAGTGGCACAGTGGTTTTTGTTGGTAGAGGGCTAAGTCCAGGGGCCAATTTCATGGAACTGCAAAGCACACAAATTTGCTTAGCACAAGTCTTGCTCGGTTAAAACAGTTTACCAGCCAAAGCTGTGCTTTTCTTGCTAAGCAAAAACCAGCTGAATACCAGTCACAAAAGATATACATTGTACATCACTTGACAATTTTGGTTTTCAACCCTGTTTTTGCCAACTGGAAGAATTTTCATGCTAAGCATTTTTAGGTGCTTAGCAGCTCCATGAAATTGGCACAGATCTCAA
This sequence comes from Crossaster papposus, assembly GCA_037893245.1. Lineage (NCBI taxonomy): Eukaryota > Metazoa > Echinodermata > Asteroidea > Velatida > Solasteridae > Crossaster > Crossaster papposus. Next base: position 184,121 of record JBAIAA010000614.1, read on the forward strand.
ACAACCCTGATTCTGCCTTGGAATATTCTTACTCACCATTACTTTCCACTTTCTACAGAAAAGAGAATTGTGGTAAAATGTCTTGCTCGAGGGCATAAGTGCCACAATTTCCTCAATTGACTTGGTAATGTTTGGGGATAATTGTATGATAAAGCAGTTGTAAAGGGTTTGAAACTGGTTAGCGGCAGGAATGATTCGTAAAATTAAAAGGTTTTAAATTTGTCATTGTCTTTTCTCTTCAGGTTATCTGTTAAGTACAATTTTCTTAAGGAAGTTTGGAATTAAGAGTATTAGGAATAACCAAGTTAGCTTTTCTCCACAGGATGTGAAGGCGTTTCTTAAAGTGGCAGCCACATACCCACCCCACAGAGTGTCACATTACTAGCCTCCAAGACAGTAATAAAATGTTGGTGCTCCATTAGATATTGACCTGTAATGGCAAACCAACTCACTGCACAGCTTCCAAATTACTAATCAGTATTAATAACACAAGGAGTGCATTATGCCATGTACAGTTTCAGCAAGTGGGGTCTACATATGCTGAAACACCAACAGAATTAACATAAAACCAATTTTGCATACCCTTTTAATCCTAAATTCAAAACTCCATCAATATCCATCCCCTATTTGGGGGTAATTTGACAGATAATGGATTTCAATTGATTTGGTCCCAAGGCATTATGCAAAGAAAGTGAGTGATGGATTTTGATGGACACGGTCTCCTACGTAGTAAAACCAAGAAGACAATTAGTGTTCATTGAAAAGTTTAACCTTTTGTAGAAAGCAATACGTGTATCGTATGTTACCACAAAATTCTCAAGTCCCAAATCTTGGTGAAGTGTAAATATATCATCTTGACATTGGTGTTATATTGCGCTTTGTCTCAAACCACTTTCGTTGTCTTTCATAATGAAATTGTTGAAATTGATTTGTAAAGATTAAAGTCGACCCACTTACATGTAACTGAACTGAACATGGCAGAATGCTCTTTTTCTATTAAACACATACCGTATGTGGCACTTTCATTGCAGCTCACGCTTCGATAAACCATACCATGATGGAAAATGATAATCATCAAATCTTCCACAGTTAACCTTAACCCTGCCGAACCCCCTGCCGAACCCCCCGCCGAACCCCCTGCCGAACCCCCTGCCGAACCCCCTGCCGAACCCCCTGCCGAACCCCCTGCCGAACCCCCTGCCGAACCCCCTGCCGAACCCCCTGTCGAACCCCCTGCCGAACCCCCTGCCGAACCCCCCGCCGAACCCCCCGACGAAACCCCCTGACAAACCCCCCGACGAAACCCGTTGACGAACACCCTGACGAACACCCTGACGAAACCCAACAAAGTTTGTTGATTGGTTTTGATGGATGCTAAACAATCGAGCCCTTGAAGGCCGATAGATGTGTTGGTTTAATAATTGAGGAGATGCGAGGAGAGCAAACTATAGCAAGTTGGGTTCTGTAGGATTCGGGAAGGTTAGCTAAAGAATGCCAAGGAATTTAACACTTGCTCTTGTTTACACTCCAAAGCACTTCAACAGTGGCCCCCCAAAAAGCCTTATATTTTGTACATGGCACTCCAAATAACTCTAAGGTATGCCGTAGAAAACTGCAGGTCAACAAGGTCATGCTAAGTCTACTGTGTATATCACACTGACAAGCAAAGCCACATGCTCATTCACTAACTACAGACGTGCCATTCACTGTACATGCACAGAATCATTCAAGGCACTGCAGCTGGAGTGACTGGGCATGTACATGTTGTACCAATGACTTGCTATAAAGAACTCTCATAGAGGAAGGGTTGAAGAAGTCGGACTGTATATAGTCACACAGTATCATCGACTGCAAAAGAAAGACCAAATTGCATATTGTATTTGCATCGTCTAACCATGGAGCTATAGTTAACAGGGTGTAACCTAGAACAGTCTCTGTTCAGTTTGGTAAAGGCAAATAAATGACAAGCAATTACCAATGGTGTATTCTTCCCTCTAACTGATAAAGTGTGGGAGAAAAAAACCTTAGATTCAATCAGAGCCTATTCCTTGTGTTAAAAAAAAGTCCTTTGAAAAATCGTAAATGAAAGTTCAAGAAATATCAAAAAAATAGGTAGTTTTAGAATGAAAACAAAAAAATTTGATTCAGAAATTTAAAGTACATGTATTTTAGAAACGATTGCTCACAACATGTAAAACATACTGCACTTTATGGATACCAATGTAGAGATATTTTAGAAGTAGACCTCGATTTCATTAGCGGACCAGCGGACGCCCGCAGTTATTGGCTGCAGTAATTTTCACGGTGCAAATCACAAAACACACAGCAGTATACAGATCCAAGATGCATGGAAATTGGTTTTAAAAAAAAGAACTAATTTCAATGTTTCATTAAACATGATCAGTTATTCATCAGTATATCATATTAATATTATTATATCATTTAAAGCAATTTCAAGACTTTTGCTTGGTACAAAAGAGCTAATAACTATCTTGGAAAAGGTTTATGAATATTGCATGTATACCATCTAGTAAATCTTCAGACCTAACACTAAAAACAAAACCAAGGATTATTTTAACATCGGAACGAAACTCGATCCGAGGCGGGTTCAGGCTGATGGTACCGGCAAGCACACCCACACATTTCCGGCCTTGCTCGTGACGTGTTTATGCGTCATCCGTTTTTAATCTGGGGAAAACACTTTGCATTTACATACGTCCTCCGGCAGGAACTGGGTGACTGGTAGCAATAAATAATTTTTCATTTGGAAGAAAGGAAATATTTTCACAAAAATGCTCCGACAAAAGAGCTCAATAAACAATACGTATCATTGCCAGTCAAATCTTTTGAAACCCTAAGGCCAAAATAAAAGGTTATGCTTCCAATTACATAGCATTTGAAATAGGCAGAGGTGGGGGTGGGGGGGGCACTTTTTTATGTCCACATTTTGTGTAGGTGTTTATAATTATGTAGTCAAGGTTTTAGTGGGCTTTTTTGTCCCTTTTTATTAATTTTTCCTGGAAAAGAATTAGGGTTGGGGCCGATTAAATAAGGTTACCTGGAAGCAGAATTTGTTGATGAACGTAATTCTTTTAGAACTTAAGTCTTTGAACTTTCCCAAATCGATTCATAGACTTATTTAATTAATGTTTCCCCTTTTCCTTTTTTGACAGGACGTCGAAAGTTTCATGGAGTCGCTTGGCAAAAGAACCACAAGCAACAACTAATTAAAGATTGCCACCAATTCCACACACATTATTCCCCCACGGTTTACTTAAAAATTAGAAATAGGAATGCAGCCAGCAAGCCAGGAAAACCCAGGTAACTGAATTTGAAAATTTTCCATCAAAATATTTGAGTTATTGAAACGAAACCAACAAAATGTTGGGTTTTATTTTATCCATAGTTGCCACAATACTTCTGGCATAACTGAAGTGTCAAAGAAGTGTGCAGTGATAATATTTCAACAGTTGATTTCACAAAACTTGATGCAATGGCGTATTTTAGCAGTTAATTGTGATCGTCCTAAGCTAGAGTCTGTCATTGCACAACTTTAGAGACGCCTTAGTTTAGAGTTTCCAGTGGTTTTATTTTAATCATTCCCAAAACCATAACTGCCTCAGTAATGCTACCACAATTCCCAAAATTTGTGTAGGCCTATGTCTGGGGTACCGTACCAAAAACCGCTGGTAATGAGAATTGCATTCCATGATGCAAGTTCCACCAATTTCTGATAATTCAAGCATTTACCAATGGTGTATCCTACCATATTTCCTTTCAGAGTGGCATTGTGATTTAGTGTTGTGTGTACATAATAATATTTTTGTATTGTGTACATGTTTCATTGATCTTAGATACTAGATAAATTAATACGTCCATAAAATTTTTCTCCGTCCACGAAATAAATATATATTGTAAATATATATGTATATGCATGCACATTGATTTTCTGTACCTAAAAGGCTATTCTACTTGGTCACAAGAGGGCGCAGTAACCATGCTCCGTAAAATGAGCTGTGGAAAGAATCTCTGGTCTTTCGTATTGTATTTGATAATGACTTTATTGAAATATAACCTCTGTACATATCTTAAATTTTTATCAGTTAATTGTATTTTACCTTTCATGTCTATTTTAAAAACTTGATCCAATATTGCTAAAAAGTTACTTCTTTGTAAATGACATACAAATAAATCTCTGCTTCATACAAGGATCTCCACTCTAAAATAAAATTGAGTGTTTTTTTGTGCAGTGCAAAAACAAATCTTTCAAAATCTGCCATGCTTTTGTCGATTTTGTAGGATTGAGGGTCCATTCACTATTAACGTGTGGCTTTGTGTCGGGTGTAAAGTGTAGAATTTTGATAGTAAAAATGAGGGCATCATCTTTCCACTTAACTCCCAAAAAGTTTCAAAACTCACAAACGAAAGTAAAAAAAAAAGTTTTAAACCTGGAAACTCGGCCATTTTATTTTCGGACAGAATGCGCTACTTTAAAATCATACCCTGTCTACCACAACACTGTATAAACAGCTGAAAGTGGGCATCGTGAGTGGGTCCCGACTAGTTTCTGTTCCCTTCCCCCACTTGTGAAAACAGACTAATCCTGCGCCCACTTGTCTGTGGGTTTGTTGTTGGGGGACGGTTGGTGAAGGGGGGTGGGGGTGGTCTCTTGAGTACAAGAAGAGGGCGGCCTGGGCCGGAAATTGAGGATTGCTTGGGTACTGAGTGATTGATTTTAAGGGTTTTAAAAACAGGGGGAGGGAGGGATGATATTCTTGAGAGTGTTTGTGGTTGGTGGATAGTTTTTTGGTTGGTTTTCTTGAAGTAGTGTGGGATGTAATGGAGGGATGTAATTTTGTAAATGGAGGAATGAGGGGAAGGGGGGAGGAATGGGGGGGGGGGGGGGGGGGGGGGGGGGCAGACCAGTGGGTACAATACCAGACGCTTCGTCATGTCTGTTAGCAAAGGACACTTGAATGATATCTTAATGATATTCTTGTGCAAGAAGTGAAAACCGTTTTCTGCATTTCGTGAATTTCCAATCCAAATAAATTAGATGGCCCTTTGTGAAACCATTTTGTTTGTAAGTTTGCAATTACCCTCCTAAACCAAAATGTTTATTACCTACAAAAGTCAAAATGCCATTTTGAATTGATGCGCACTTTTGTAATGTTTGTACTGATCTGGCAAAATAGGTTTCATTTTTTTTCCGATAAAAATTATCCCGGATTTACTTGGGGAGACTTCAATCAACACATGAGACCTTTCTCAATTATAAATTGATATCTTCCATTTTTTTTTAGTGTATAATGCCAAACCGATCTTTCCTAAGACCTGAACAAACTTGTGGGTTTTACTCAAACTCTACTTTCTTTAAAAAAAACCTAAACTTTTTCAAAATTTTCCGGGCCATCCCTGACTCGAGATCATTCATTTCTTGATTGATTCTTAATTTGTCTCCTGTGAAACACACATCCTCAAGGTAACCATTGACAACGACATTTGTCAGTGCTTACGATTGTCGTTATCGTCTCTCCGCACTGCCATTATCATAGCGTTGCCAGCTACCCCATGGGGTGCAAACAACAACGATGGAGATTGCTAACGTAAACACAAAATCTGCGAAAGGCAATGGAAAACCAATTAGTCTATCATGGGAATCGCAGCCTTTTAAGATGGGGGCGTATTGGCTGAACCCCCCGGCTATTTCAGGGGGGAAATGTTTAGGGGGTTAATTGTGCTCTTAACTATCGCAGGCTGCTTTTATTATTTTAGTGAGCAAGTAAGGGTTTCTTAAAGGTGGAATAGACAATTTGTCATTTTGTTCCCTTTTTTTTTCTCGTTTGGATTTTCCCTGTTATGTATCGCAATTTATGAGGCGTTCTGTCAAAATGAGACGGAACTGGGCACAGTGGGGCGTAGTTGAGAAAACTACTAAATAATGGCAGATTTCCCTAATTTTTTTAATTTATTTATATTTGTAATCTTTGGCATGCCTACTAACTATATTTTGTTAAGAAATAGTATGTAAGTAGTGGAATAAAAGTGTTTTTAAGGAAAAACAATTGACATTTTTCAAAGACCTTTTTCTCAATATTTTACTTTTGCGACGTTGATAAATGCTTGATAAACTTTAAACAGTCGCAACTTATTAATGGAATGTCCGATTGAAGCGCAACAAACAGTAATGTAAGGAGAATTTTATCTTCTTTCCTAATACCTGAAAAACCCTCATTTCAACTTGTTCCGTCTTATTTTGTCAGAACCTCTCGCATTCGCCTGTTAATATGGGTTGGCAACACAGCTGTATAGTTAGTGTACGACCCACTCTTGTACATACTTTACTTATGTTCAGGGATGTAGTCAAGTCTATCACAAGTCCCTGTAAGTCCATCACAAGTCCCTGTAAGTCCATCACAAGTCCCTGCAAGTCCATCACAAGTCCTCCAGTTCCAGTTACAATTCAAATCACAAGCTATTCAAATGAGCTTTGACAAAAGCATTCCTTTGTCATTTTTCAACCAGTTACTTGTGACTGGCTTTATGACTAGACTTGTGCAAGGACTTGCAGGGACTCGAATACAACTCTGTTAATTTTTTCATGAGAGCACACTGCGTTTGTTGTGATATCTTTGTGTCTGTGGTTCTCAATTTCAACATATCTGACCACCCACGTACACTCCTGCCTACTTGACAGAAATAATGAGCACATTTTGAGAACAAAATGTTGATTTAATTTGCTCCATGATAACCCTTAACCTGTAGTTTTAAAGTCAAAAACTTTATTAAAATCTTCAGTAAAAAAAAAGGGAATGTCTTCATCACAGCTCAGAATACCTTGTCATTTAATCTCTGACTATAAGTGACTAAGACACGTTTCCAAGCCCTCCCCCAAATTAATTTTTTGGTTTCTTTTCTTTTTATAACTCCTGATTTTTGACAAATTCTGTGGACTTGACTCTTTCGCAAGCCAACAGAAGTTACTGGGTAAAAAAATGCTCAAAAATAGCTTTCTGAATTTGAACTCTTCAGCAGGAAGCCTCACGTATGAATTACCTGTTCTTGCGCAAAATGATTTGCTTGAATTTTCATCTTGTGAAACATTGACATTTGAACACCCCAGGCACATTTAACCGCCGGGGTTCATGTGGTTCCCCTGGGATGAGAACAGCTAAATGAACATCTGTGTATCGGTAGGGATCGCCAGTCCCTGTGAAGGTCTTGGTACCAGACACTGACTAAATAAACAGACTCCTATGTTTGAATTGACCCAATTGTGGGAGAGCGCCAGCAGTATTTTTCTTAATATTATTTTCTCTCTCTGCTAAATTTCCAATGGGGTTTGGAGATGACCGGGAGGGAGGGGAGATACCGGGAGGGAGAGGGGGGGGGGGGGGGGGGGGTGCACCCCCTTCCCTCTACCCCCTTGGCTACGCCGCTGTGTGGAGGGCTCTGCTTTTAATTGGAAACTAAGTTTTGCCCACATTTCCCAGATGGCAAAGCGGTATCGCTAAAGGGAACATTTCTGTGGCAGTTTATCAAATTTCAGCCCTGCGCGGTCTGGAGAGGTTTGGAGGCTCCAGGGGGGAAAGTTCCTAATATCCTGGCCATGTTAGGTCATGCCATTTGCCAGGAAATTACTGAACATGACTAGTTCATTAATGTGACAACATATTGTGCCGGAGAATGTATCCCAGTGTATAAACGTCAGAGAAAAACTTCAGTAAACCTGTTGCAAGCAATGGAGCTAGCACAGAAACTAAAAACAACTTTTAAGTGTATTTTTTTCAAACCAATTGTTTTCTAACAAAGTTGACAAACTTGTTGGTTTGGTTTTTCAATTTTTTTACAATTGTAGCATTGCTTTCCAACTTTTTATCATATATTAGTGCATGTTGAAATTACATTTTTCCATTTTAAACAAGCATGTCAAAAATAAATTGCTGACAATTACAAAGTAGTTAAACAATGGTGACTCACAGTGAACTAAACAAACTTGGAAATAATTCAAAAATGTAGAGTCACACCAAAATCTTTGGAAGGCGTTTTATTTCATAATCAACAATTTGTGTTTATTGAAAGCGTGTGACGGACTTGTGACGGACTTGCAAAGCTAATAAGTATAACACTAGTCTAGGTGATGTACAACAACTGAGGTTCAGTGACCACTCTAACCTACTGCTCCAAAAACCCTACCTATTTTGTCATTTTCGGACCTCTTGTACAAACCCTAGCACCTGAAGTAATGCGTCGAACATTTTATTCACAAAACACAAATGTTTTCACTTTCAAACACATGTAAAAAAACATCCAAGTGTAAAAAAAACACCAAAACATAAGGTCAGGACCTTCGAATACACCCAAAATCACATTATTTGCATCTGGATAAATTGAAGTTGGCATGGCCAAGACTAGAAGTTATCCAAAGCGTAATTGAAAAGAGTCGCAGGTGAAATGTGGGGGAGGGGAGGGGAGGGGGGGAGGGGACACAGGTACCAGTGGGATATATCATGCATAGGTGAAGTAAGCATTTTTTAGATGTAAGCAGGGGTCTTTTCTAGCGCACCTCAATAACATACGTACATACCATGTTTCCAATAGTTACCATACATACCGTGTAAATCATTTGTCGAGTCTGAGTCTGCTATTGTATGGTTCCATGTGAACAGTCTGGGTAATCCATTAATGTTACACTCCGGGCACCTGGCTCACATGTTTCAGCCAAAGTTAATTTCCAAATGATGGCTGATTTACTGAACTTGAAGTAGCAAGCTCTGGCCTAAAACATTTGCAGGTTTCGTCGACTGTGTGGAGTAAACTGGGCTTTCAGTGACATGGTGTGCGTCATTTATAGGGCAGCCACACCGTGCCGGCTAGCAAGCTCGCGCACAACAGAGGGCGCGCTCTATTTTTCAAATTAATGGCGGGAAAGATGCGCATTTCTTTTAATTAAAGCATGTTTGAAGATGAAATAAACTTTAAAAGATGGGTTAAAATAAAAGGAACTGTTCCCTTTAAAATTAAAGTACTTTTCATTATCTGTCCCGAAGAAAATCACAAAAACATGTAATGTTGGCAATTCTTAATCAAATTTTGTTAATTTTGCCGCTTCTATACTATATTAATGTATGTGAAATGAATAATTACCCAGTTCTAAATGTACAGACTCGTTAATGTTAAACTTAATTTTATAAATTTAAAAACCACATTTCAACCAACTTTCATCACTAATTTATTTGACCATGTCCAAGTACTTTGACTGTCTCAAGTCTTTAAGTTAAATTACAAGATGTAATACTATAAGAAAAAAATGGGGGGTGGGGGGGGGGGGGGGGCACTAAATAAGGAACAAAACTAACATTCTGAATACATAATGTCTGCCAATTTGTAGGGCTTGTGATTCAAAAATCATACTTGAAAATTTTTAAAACAGCAATTGCAGTAGAGATTGTACACAAATTTCATATTTGGAAAAAGAAAATGTTTGAAGAAACCCCCCACCCTCCAAAAAAGAACTTCCACATCTGGTAATACTTTTTCAGATCCCATTTTTATGACCCTCTTTATACAACTCTAATGGTGCAGTTTGACTAATAATGGCCCAATAATTACGCCACCCACCCAACAAGTTGGGCACTAGACACGTAACACTGTATGACGGCAAATTTTATTTTATCTTGTTGTCATTTACACCTTCCCTAGTGATAAAAATGCTGAAGCTATATCATTGAAGGAACTAATGAGAGGGGTGTGGGGGGGGGGGGGTACACTTATAGACCAACCTTGGCACAAACATGACCTAGACCACCTGTTAATCAAGAACAGGGGTGTAGTTGTGCCACAATAGTTGTAAATCAGCATATAATTGACATGCCAATTAGATGCTACACCAAAACACAGCCCCCCCCCCTTGACGAGCCAATAAGATTCTACACCAAAACAAAGCTTTTAGCTCAGTGAGGAATGGCAATCACCTTTTGGGCTTGAAGTTTAAGGATGTATAAGTTGTGCCTTTTATCTCAGTGAGGAATGGCAACCAACCTTTTTGGCTTGAGGTTGATGGGTGTATTGTGTCTTTGGGCAGGTTATTTTACCCTAAGTTGTGCCTTTTAGCTCAGTGAGGAATAGGAACCACCTTTTTTGGCTTGAGGTTGATGGGTGTATTGTGTCTTTGGGCAAGGTATTTTACCCCAAGTTGTGCCCTTTAGCTCAGTGAGGAATGACAACCAACCTTTTCTGGCTTGAGGTTGATGGGTGTATTGTGTCTTTGGGCAAGGTATTTTACCCCAAGTTGTGCCTTTTAGCTTAGTGAGGAATGACAACCACCTTTTTGGCTTGAGGTTGATGGGTGTATTGTGTCTTTGGGCAAGGTATTTTACCCCAAGTTGTGCCTTTTAGCTCAGTGAGGAATGGCAACCACCTTTTTGGCTTGAGGTTGATGGGTGTCATACTGTGTCATTGAGCAGGTAATTTACCCCTCTGTGTGCATCTCTCCACCCAGGAGAGGGTATCATATTTTAGGGTTGCTTTGTGTATTGTGTCCTCAAGTAGTAAGGTAGCGCCTCTTCCCACCCAGAAGTGGGTATGGTTTTAGGGCTGGGTACTTTGTGTCTTGTATTTCAAGTGAAAATTATCTTCTTTTTAGCAGTTGCTAAACATTGCAAAACTTGGCCAAATGTTTATCAAAATTATTAAAACACGAGTCTGAGAATTTAGAACAATCAGATTCTCAAAAACAACCTTCCAAAATCATATTGGAAAGTACAGAAGTCACACGAAAAAGAAGAAAAAAAGGGAAGATTTATTTCTTCAATTTTCTGACTGTGTCTAGACGCCTCCAAGTCAATTTGGAGTAGGGCAAAGGTACAATGTACTCAAACGACCCATTTATGGTGACTTCCACACCAAGGGAGTTAACACACCTCCCTGCCAAAAAAACGGAAGAAAAAGTCCCATGGCTGATAAAACAACACAGCGAGACTTAGTAAGCCATGATAATCACCACTAGGCCCTCCCAACCTTCAACTCCCCCTCCCCCCCCCCCCCTCCTCTCTCCCCTGAGAACTCTTGAAACTAATTGCCAGGTAAAGGGTAACGGCACTTAAAAGTCCCCTGCAAAAAAAATGGTATAAAGCCCGCCAGACAGAAAAATATACGGGTGATGAGTGAATGGGTTTCCCCAACTTGAGTTATAGCCAAGTGCCTGAATAAGTCACGAAGGACCGGTGAAGTCACGAAGGACACGGCTTATCACTCAAATAGGGGGAAAAGTTACTGGTTTTTTAGGCCAAATCAGAGTGATAAACTACAACATTGTACATGTCATATGTCATCTGTCGAAGTTGGCGCACTCACTCTTAACTTTTCTAATGTAAGTTTTCCAACTACAAAACTTGAGAATTACATGAAGAGACAAAAGATATAACAACGTTTTATAAAGCAGCACTACACCTTATTCACATTGAAGCCATTGAATCGCACGTAATTTTGTCGAGCGATAATGTTCGCGTATTTGTAGGCGCATGTATTTTTATAAACCAACGAACGCGTTTCTTTTACGTGACAAAGTCGTGCGCCTTAGCGCGCTAATAATTTCAAAAGTCGCGCAACCATCGTGCACTATTTTGTTTGTTTACACGCTCATGTGCGACATTGCAACAAAATCAAGGTTTTTTTATGCATTCTAATTATGCATTTCTATTTGTTTTAATTAGCGCATCATTAATCAAAAATTTGACATTATCCATTAGAACAGACTGGTATTAATTTGTAATTAACCTAATTTCATTACTTTAATTTCTATTTGCAAGTTCCCAAAATAAAGATTTTACTTCACTTTTAATGTATGATGATCGATCGTGAATAAGGTCTATAGCTCCTTAAGCAAAAACAAAACTTAAAAATTAAATAAAAAGATAATTAAATACACTTATTTTCGCTGCAACTCAAATTTCAACATTTATGGGGAATGCGAGTATGGATGTCCATGCATCTAATAAGACTGGTTAGCATTTTTGAAACAGCACAGCACAACAAAAGACAAACTACACACTGAATGAGCAAAGAGTTGTGTATAAAAATGGCTTCAGAGAAAAACAGTACAGGAACTATGTATCGTTCCTAGAAGAGAAGAGAGTATAGGAAAGACCAGTGGAGGCAGGACAAATTTGTTAGGGAAAAAAAAAGGAAGAAAGTTTGGCGTTATGATTTTTGTTACTGTCATTCAATGCCTAATTTTTTTATGAAAAACACACATGCCTAAAGACTTTGCTTTGCAACTGAGAGGCACAAATACCTACACAGGTATCCGATCTGTCCACACGGGGTTTTGCCAAAATACAAGGCGTTATTTGTTCTTCGGTCTGTATGTCGACACGTCAGACGGTATACCAGATATGAGGATTATCCCCACACCGGACACCCAGACAGACAAAATCCCCATGCAGATATTTGGTTACGGGACGCAGGCTTAGTCAGAGCGTTCACCCACGGAATATGCCGCTAGCGGGCTCAAAAATCTGAGAAAAGGTTCATGGGAAATTAACACTAAGTGCTGAAATGACTGAATCCGTCGGAAATATGGGAGATTTGACAGAAAATATTAAAATCTACCCCCACAAAAAGGTTGGTTTGGATTTTAACCAATGATAGAAAAACTGACAAAGATCACTTATTTTCTAAACGAGGTTGGACAAAAACATTATACAATGAAAAGAAAAAATACAATCAAAGTGACATATAACAAAAAACAAACAATATTACAGATCGAAAAGAATGGATTAAAATGAAATCAGAAAAAAATTCTTAAACAAACTGCAGCAAGAAATAAAAACTTAAGAAAATAAACTTGCAAAAAAAGTTCAGATTTGACCATAGAGCAAGGAACAGTTCCTTGCTCTATGATTTGACAAACCGTGAAAACAGAGTTCATGAACTACATGCAGTGTTGTATTCCCTGACTTCTGCTTGGCTTTTTGCCACACAACATCCATACAATCCAAACATTCTTGCTTTTCTTTTTTGTTGTTGTTGACAAGAAACTGGTAAAATAATCTAAGAGGTAGTGCCACTTTTTTCTAAGAAAACAAGCAAACAAAAAATGTGGATTGAATATGCATTCACATGAAGTATAAGCCGCGTCCGAATCTCTTGTCTATGGCTATTGTCTGGGGCTATTGTCTATGGCTATTGTCTAGGTCTTCGTCCATCACCACTATGCATGAGCAGACTGACAAGAGACGTAGCCATAGCTGTGGAAGCCCCTTTCGGACGCAGCATAAACTGGCCTTATAAATACACTTTAGACTTAATTCACACTTCAACATGGAACCAAAATATTTTCTCCTGAAGCTTTCCAAACAATACAAATAATTGTTTTAAAGATATAGCTTTACCCCCCCCCCCCCCCCCTCAACCATTTTTGGTGGTAACATAGTGATAAAAAAATGTTTTGCTACGCTAATTTAGGAGCCAATAAACACACAAGACCTTTAACCAAGTTGTGAAAAGATGTAACACCATGTCCTTTTCAACTTTCGATATAAATTGACAAAGTTTTGACAAGTATTATTGAACAAGAAAACAGTACTTCTTTTCAAACCTTTTAGAGTACAAACTTTTCAACCCAACAGCAATTTTCTAAAAAATTAAAACTTCAATCTTAGTTTGACATTGTCATCACCTTCGAAAACTTACACAAGTTGTTTTCATGGACAAACCACTGGAATTTGCCCATGTGCTTGGTAACTTGCCAACATACCAGAAGTTTCTAAAACCATCCAAAATACCACTTCCTACAATTGATAAGTAACGAGAAAATGATGGGAAAGTAATGTTTTAGTAATGTTGTACTTTAAAGGGACGGTACAATTATATACCTTTTGCAACTATCCAAAATGTGACCAACCAAATTATTGTTTAACTTGATGTAAAGATATTATTGACTCCAAACCCTTTCTTTCTGGCAAGCTGTCATTTTGAAGAAAATAATGCAAGAAGTCTAAAAATGCATACAACATTCAAAGAGCTCAAACTTTGTCAGGTTAGTTGTCAAGCACCACTCTTTAGATTGTGAACACTTTGTGCAATGCACAACTGACACATGGTACACTAACTTTTTTTGTCAAATTAGGAAAGGATAAAAGAGGCTTTTACACAAACAGAAGCAGCTTGTTGGGAGCAATATGAAATTATGGCAAATTTTAATTAACAATTTCAGGAAAAAGTGCCAAAGGAGGCCCATGTATTTAGCTTTGTCTGTTTGTACTGGTGGGCTCTGAATATTTTCCCCTGTAAGGAATGACTAGAGGCTATGAGAGTAATCATCTCGCTGTCATTGACGCTTGATTTTCTAATCAAATACTTGGGAGGGCTAGCTTCCTGAGTGAGGGGGAGCTCAGAGCGACGAATTGGAAGCGCCTTCCTAATCTCTCTTGACAAATGGGCGGAGACGAGGGTTTGATTTGCTTGGCGGTTGGGGTCACAAAAAACTGTGTTCCAGCCGAAAAACACAGGTTGGGCCACAGGGAGTGGGTCAGTCACCCTTTCAACACAAGGTGGTTTGAAGGGGGGGGGGGGGGGTATTTTGGGTTTTGGAGACTTATACCTGCGTCATGACTTTAAGGAGGTGGAAGGGGTGGGGGAAACAGGATAAAGAAATGGCCTTGAAATTGGTTCAGGACCTCAGGTGTTTTTTACCCCCCCCCCCCCCTTGTTTCCTTTTTAATTTCTGTCCCAAGGCCATGTAGCCCTGGCCTTGGCTGTGAATACTGTTGGGTCTAGGACACCATGGCTTTAGGGGTCAAGCAAAACTGTGCTGATAAAAGTCTGCTTTGCGGTCAGTGTGGGTGTGTGTTTGGTGGGAAGGTGCTTAGCATGGAGAGCACATGTAGGTGTACTTCAAAGAATTGGTGAGATACTGGCTTGGAGGTTTTTGTTAATGGTGATGACTTACGTACAGGTGTTTCTTAAGTTCATTAAATGGCAATGAACTGTATTCTAGAACCAACAATAATACAGTATACTGATGAAACGATAGGGAGGTCTTCGACATTGGATCGCAAACGATAAGTCTAGTAGGCAGAAGTTATCACAAGTTACAACACGGCGGTGTAATCAAATCAGTCATAAGTCAAAACAAGTGGCGAGGAATGAATAGTTATATTGTCGCCACAATTCTTTTGTTTACTCGATGTCGAACATTAGGGGAACTCGTATATCTTCCCTATAGTTTATGCAGTTTATTAAGAAGGGACAAATTTATGGTTTATTGCATGTTGCTATGACGGGCTTCCCCTTTTGTGACGTCATGCCGACCTAGAGAATAGAACTGGTTGACTTCTGATTGAGACTTGTGATTGACTTGGAGACGACTTGTGATTGACTTGAGACTACTTGAGATAAATAATAATAATAATAATAATATTTATTGTTCTTATATAGCGCTTTCAATCGTATCAATGATCTTTAAGCGCTTTACAATATCATTACCCCGTTCATCAGGCCCTGGACCACAGGGCAGCCGTTTATAGGCACTCAATCGGCCTCGACCCTCACAGGAATACTCCTCTAAACTGATGCCAACCATGGAACAATTAAGGTAGACCTTTCAAGAATTCTCGAGGGTCCCTCGCCATCTTGATCTCCACAAATCTGTCCTTGAACACCCGAGAAGGAAGATTAGGAACTTGCGCAAAGGAAGCTGCAGGTAAGCCTGGCTGGATCAGGCAAAGGGTGGGGGTGGGGTGTGGGGGTGGGGTTGGCGGAGGGGGGGGGGGGGGGGGGGGGGAGGTCAGCAAAACTATGCCAACAGGGTGAGAGGAAGGGGGACCAAATTGGGAGGAACAAGTGGGAAGCTTGGGGACTGAAATTCGATACTCTGGCCCAGAGTTGCTTTATCATGGGAACCTGAGAGGTCGGCTGAAACTGTGTCAGGCGAGCCAAAGGTACTCAAGGTCAAAAAACGGCATGGCAAGAAGAAACCAAAAAGATAAAGAATTTAAACGACCCTGTAATGACTTCAAGAAAACAAAGTCAAACATAAGCATCTCAAAAAAAAGTCGGGGAAAAATATGTTTCTGTTCAAATAGTTTTACAAAGCTGAAAATTCTTCAGAAGCAAAGAAACAAAATGGAATAGAACAAAAATGAAGGTATCAAAGAATATGAGCATTTAAAGTAGATGTAAAATGTCTTTCTATCCTTGACACATAACTTACACCTTGACTGAAGCTCTATGAAGAATGTGCATAGAGCATGAGCAGTGTGAAAGTACAAAGTAACAAATAACCTGAATCCACCAAAATCGTCATTTCGATAAAAACCCAAGTAACCTCAATCCTGCAAAATCATCCAGCATTAGTTTAGGCCTATTATGACCTGTTCCTGCATTATCCTCCAGTGGCAAAACAAAACAGACGCCCTCAATCCTGCAAATTCCTTCGATGCATCAACTTCCAAGCAATCAATCCTGTAAAATCCTGCAATTTGCAAAGAGGATTTTGAAAGAATTGGGGTTGTTAGGGTTAAAGGACTTTTTTTACAGAAATAGTTTTGGTTTAAAATAACATCACTTAAGACCCTTGCACCAAAGGCGTTAGCTTTCTACCCCTGGCACGGAATAAATTAGGATCCAGTTTTTCATCAGTTGCCAGTTTGGGTCATGAAACCAATACCAATCCTGGATAGCTAATAACTCTCAAACATTTCAAATTGTAGTCAGATGTGTTTACAAGAGAAGGCAAAGATGAATGCATTATGGAGCAGACAGAAAGGGGTTAAATAGTGCAATGCCGAGTTTCAATCGCTGGCCATTTCTCAAGATTGTGGCATTGTATGGAGCTCGGAATGTTATAGCCGCAGAATGATGTTCACACCAAACGGAATGACTCCAACATTTCGATTGTGTACTTTTGTGGTCTCAAATAATACCCAATGATTGTATTTGAGAAGCCAAAAAAAGAAACATTGTTGGGTCAAAAAGTTTTTTTTATAGGGTTCATGAAAAAAGAAAGTAACTTCAGACTTTTCAACTTTCTACTTAAAAAATAATTTTAAACTATTGCTTGCATGTACATTGAAAAAGGAAATCAATATTATTGACAAAATATTGCAACAAATGTTTTTATGTCAACTTTGCTTTAAATTAACAACATTTCAGTAGGTTGAGCACCGGTACAGCATTTAAGAAGTTGGAGGTTCGAATCCTCCTTCTGTGACACACCGAGTGTTCAATGGACGGATAGATCCAAAGAGTTGCAGGTCAAAAACCCGTCCTTGTAAATTTTCATCGCAAAAAAAAAATCTGCACTACGTTTCTTTTGACAACTTGTGTCTCAAACCTCACAGGTAATGCAAGATGTCAGAGCTTCAGGGTAATACCTGGGAGTATTCTATTTTGGAAAGTTTTGGTGGCAATGAGCAAGTTCCCAGCCGGACATTTTCAAAATTGGATATCCTCTCTGAGGGGTCGGAGAGAAGTGGGATGCTTTCGAATCCAAAGAACTAGTGCGGGTCAGAGAAATGCTTAGTGTAGGGTCCTGCTTAGCAGTTTAGCAGTGCTAAGCTAACTTAAGCTGGGAACCTGTTAAGATATAGTACATCATGTGTAACTTTTGTTTGGCAACCTGCTAAAACTTTTTTTTTGGTGCTTACAGCAGCTTCTCAAAATAGAATTGTGAATGATGAAATTACAGTCAGGCATCAGACTTTTAACAACCGTTTACAATAGTTGTTTGAACAAAAATTGACATGCCAAGCCAACTTTTGGACGGTATAGTGCATTGTAAATGCATGTGACAGTTCAACATTTGTTAATTGTGCCAGTTGAAGTTTATCTGAGTAGTTTTTGTTTAATTTAACCAACTGATTTGTAATAAGAACAGTTTTGTTGTTCTTCTTCTGTTTGTACTTTGTTGACATGATCACGAATTCAACTCTTTGGGGGGAAAAGAGATTGTTTATTCAATTTGCAAAGTCTAGCGAGGTTTCTTCCAGGAATGGAAAAATACAAAATACCGGCACAACCTTCCGAAATGAAAAAAACAAGATATAAACTTGTGGAATGTACAAATATGATATCATGGAAAGCTAGGTGTGGATGGACAGTTAGGCACATCTGGTTGGGGAAGGCCTAGGCTGCTTAATCTTGACAAAACATGGGCAGTCACGAATGTTAATAATTTACCAACCTCGGCCCCCTGGGAAAAAAGTGACTTCAAAATTCTCAACCCTCGGTCTCCGCACCCCATAATTGTTTTCTTTTGGGGTGAATCGAAAATTAGGTGAACCTTTGTGAGAACACAAAATAAACTTGACACTCTCCTATCTACACATCTTGACACATCTACACATCTCGTCACGATTTAAATTCTTTAGTGTTTTATTTTTATAATACAATTATAATGCACTTATTGCAGATATCGAAACTTTTTACTACCAAATTATTACGAAATATCTTACTTATTTGAAACTGAATAATGATTGTAGGCATCCAGCAAAATGATTGAGCTAGATATCCTGTAATTGTTTCAACAAATTGAATACGAATTTTAAAAAAGGACATTATAAGAACCACTGCCCGACGCCGGTTGAAAACGAATGCCGTTTTCTTGCTTTTCTTGGTATCCATGATTGTAAAAACTTTGGACAGGTCAGATAAACGATATTTACTATAAAATACGACCTCTCAAATCCACCAATTCAAGCAATTACCAATGGTATATCCTTCCTTTAAAATGGCCAAGCTTTCTACATATTCATTTATATAACTCAACATTAAATACAAATTCCATGTGGAAAATTAACAATATTAATTTTTGCAGAAAGATCACTTCACAGAAAACCAAGGGTATTGCATATAAATGCAATATTGTTTTACTCTACGTGTATTTAATCCTCATTTTAGTATAAAAAACTGAAACAAATCAGTACTGAAAAAAGGCACTTTACAAGAACAAAACTTTGTGACCCACTGGCCCGATTAGGTTTAAAAGGTCACGGTGGTTTTATTTATAAACAACAGTCACTATTTACTTTACTGAGGGGGCACAACGAACTATTGGATCAGTTTCAATGGCCGATACTTCATCCTAGTTTGACCAGATGATATGACTGAGGGAACCGAATGCTTGACCAATCAATTGCCGCAGGGCCAGAGTGACATTGATAAATTCTAACGATTATCTCGTCAATGACGCGGTATCGTAAATCCCCCACTGGAACGAGCCCGCGGCGCGGAGGTCTTCAGAGGAAGGGGAGGGGCTGGTGGGATTATGAGACCAAGCGATTGGGTAGGCCTAGGGTGGGCAATGCCCTGTGTGTCTAGAGGGAGAAAATCTTTTGGGGGAATTCCATACCCAGGGGTTAAATATACCACGAACTGCTTGACCGAAGTGAAATGGAAAGGCTTCTATATCTGCACATCACTTGACACCCCATGTGCAAACCAATATGAAACTGGTCTGAACAAAATTCCAAGTGTAATTTTGGCTGGCTTTTCGATTATTTTCTGAGCTAAATTTGACTTTCTGATGGCTGATAGGTTGAAGTAGGGAAAGTAAGTGATGTCCGTGTATGGAATTCCTTCCAGTGAAACATCTATTAAAATAAGGAGCTACACGAACTTGAAGATATAGATGTTAAAAGACACAGCCAGACAAAAATATACACTGTACACAATTTCAAAATAAATATTTTACATTTCGGTTTTTACGATTTATTCATTAAAAAGCTTAGGGCTAACCCTAATTTGTATTGAAAGGTAGGATACACCATTAGTAATTGCTTGAATTATCAGGAATAAGAGGATTTGGGAGTTGTATTTTATAGTAAATATCGTTATAAACTGACCTGTCCGAAGTTTTACAATCATGGATGCCAAGAAAAAATTAAGAAAAACAGCATTTGTTATGTTGTTCTTTTCTTTGGTGTGATCTGGTGGTCCGGCCATCAGGATTTTTGTTTTTCTTTATTCAATTTTTCGAAAGAATTACAGGATATCCAGCACAATCCTTTTGCTGGATCATGCCTACAATCATTATTTACTTTCAAATAAGTAAAATATTTCCTGATAATTTAGTAGTAAAAGAAATTGACATCTGCAAATGGTGTATCCTATCTTAAAATAGATGGATTAAATAATCACTTAGTGATGATGGTGACATAAGGGTGACGGTGATGAAATAAGGGTGACTGTGGTGATAGGATGGTGATATTGAAGGCCTACCACATTATAACAGGGTTGCTCTTGTATTTCTCGTAATCCTCCCGTTTGAAAAACGACAACTCCGTTTCCGACTCTGAGCACATACAGACAAAAGTTGATACAAAGTTTTACAATCCAGTAACGAATATATGCGTAATCTTATACAAACAAGACCTTTGAGAGAATAGGGATGGACAGGATGTCAGCCAAAATTCTTCAAGGGGGGAGGTTGGGGGGTGAGGAAGGCCTACGTGTGCATTGAGCCCACATTTGACTTGTGAAAAGTTACCGAAATACCCACCAACACTGGATTCTGCGAGGGTTTCTTCTTCGCGAAGTATCAACTGCTCATCATTCTGAGTGTTAATAGCGGGATCACTCGTCTACAAAGGAATCAAATAATGATTGCAATCAATGACCTAGGAACTTTTCTGAAAGTTCGGGCAGACAAATTTCTGATGCATTCTCAGGAGAAAAGAAGGCATAAAAATGAGATTTATTCACCTTGGCTCCAAAGGCTTTGTGTTGGATCTTCAACGTGTCGTAGCTGTACAATTTAAACGGGGGAGGAAGTCCGGTTCTCGTCTTGATGTCTGTCGAGGACAAAATGCATCAATTTTTACAACACACCGACAAGATGCACAGCACCCACAACACATCCAAAACATATTCTATATTGCAAACAAGGTATACATCACTGTGATACGTACGAAGCAAAAGAGTGTCACTCAACTTGAGGTGACATTTCATTTGTGAAAATAGATTTGTTTTTGTACGCTAACATTTTTCTCGCTCTCGTTAGGCGAGTCAGGTTGGCGCAGCAGTTCTTTCCTCGCCTTTCACCGCTGTGACCCGGGTTCGAATCCCATCTGGGCCGATATGTGGATTGGGTTTTCAGTCCCTGCCTGATTCCGTGGGTTTTCCCCAGGATATTCTTCTGGGGTTTTCCTCCCACCTCTATAAACTGTACCTTCTTCAAATTGTCTTCTCGCTTCAGGTTTCTTCAGGCTTACGAGCTATTAAGTGCCCAGTGCGCTTTTGATGATAATGACAATGCAAGTCAGTCAATTAGATATAATCCGATCGTATGTCGTTTTTAAGTACCACTTGATCATCCAGTTTCCTCACGATCTGCCATCATTCCAGTAGGCATGCATAAAGAGTAGGGTTTATTTTCGCTTAACCCTAACCCTCCCAAATCCTCCAAATTCCTCATTGCAAAATGCAGGATTTTGCAGGATTGAGGTCACTTGGAGTTTGATGCATTGCAGGATTTTGCAGGATTGAGGTTACTTGGGGTTTTACCCCTGCAGGAATATGGAGGATTCAGGTTATCAGGCTGAATGTGACACACAAGGATTTTGCAGGATTGAGGTCACTTGGAGTTTGATGCATCGCAGGATTTTGCAGGATTGAGGTTACTTGGGTTTTTACTGACTGCAGCCAGGGCAAGACTGCAGGATTTTGCAGGATACAGGCTGTATGGTCACCAGTGACCAATATTGGAGGATTTTGCAGGATTCAGGTTACTTGGAGTTTTAACAATTTAGGAATTGGAGGATTTTGCAGGATTCAGGTTATGTGTAAGTAAAAATGGGTAGGGAGTTAGGGTTAAATTAATCGTGAATTCCTCACCAAAATACAAATGGCATATTGTTCAAGTGGTACACTGGTTTTTGGCACCACGTTTTTTTTTCACGGTTTTCTCATTGCCAACTATACTAACTACGCACAGTAACGATAATTGCCAAAACTAACTTTTCGGTGCCCGGATTCTGACCGGTCACGTGGATCAGTAAGAGAGTCCATTACCAACCTGTTTTGACAAATTCTATAAACTTCTTCACGGTCATTCCCGGTGAGATGTCTCTATAAACAACGTGCTTGATGTTTCTGTGCTCAAAGGATCGGATGAGGCGGACAGTAAGAATAATGGACGATGACTCTGTTGCCATGGTGAATGATGATCGTAGAAACTGTCTCGACTATGCGATTGTCACCGGCAGCATTTTGGCAATGCATCGTACATTTGTCTGAGGAAAAACAAAACGTTGTTAGTTTTTTTAAACTCATGCTCATCATAGGTTAATACAATGCAACGGCTACATGTAGGCATCGGGGAAAATGAGGTATCGGGGAAAAGGGTGCATCCTGACACAGCTTTTGGTTCATCATAAAATTATCTCAATGAAGGACATGAATCTGGGACTGGGAGTGAGAAACATTTCTACTAATTTTGAATTAAAAAATGATAGAAAATAGGCTCAAGGGCTCCAATGTTCTCAACTCTCTAAAGCTGTTTGTTGAACCAACTACCATGTACACAACCCAAAGGGGAATTAAGTGATATCTTTAACCAATGAATTGTATGAACAAATGTGGGGTGGTTTTCATCAGCAACAAATTAAACACTGTCTGTACAATTATTCGCATTTTTGTGTCAGTACACATACACCCACTCTAAATACACACAAAATAAATGCAACAGTTTACCGAGTTACAAGGGTCAATCGAATGGAATCTATGTTTGAATTACAAGTTAACAATATTCTAACGTTAGATATCAGACAGCATTGCTGCTAAAACGTGCTGCTAAAACGTGCTGCTAATTATGATTTGTTATTGTTAAATTGTGTCAAAAATTACACAGCAATTTTTTTCTCAAAGCACAAGATTTTTGGTTCGTCTTATTATTTAAAGAGGGGAGTAAGTTATATTCAAATTCCCTAAAATTAAAATTAAATTATCTGCGAGTTAATTATAGTAATTTTGATATCTGATATAAATATCTGATATAAATTGGCAAATACAAGGTTGCAATAAATATTTATTTAATAATGTAACACGGATTTCAAACTTTCTCCATTCGTTATCCTGTTACCTAATATATTTTGGTACAGTCCACGCGGATTTTATTTTTCAAAATGGCGTCTCACCCGTACATGTCCCCTGCTGCAGGCCAACAGCAGAGATTTCCACCACCAAATCAGCCAGTTATGAGAAGCTACCTTCAAGGAAACTATCCGGTAAGTGCCACTCGATGTTTTAGTTTAATAATTATTTATTTTCCTCTATTAATTCGACTTTAGTGGGAAGGTTGGCTGATGGATTTACACGGGTAACTTGTTGTGCATTGAACAAAGGCAAAACGGTACCCACCTAACTTGATGTTGAACCAATTTCGTGAAATTTTTAAGTTGCTGAAAATTTTAACTTTTTTGTTGTCTTGTTGATACTAGTACGATTTAACTACCTACTTTATCTTGCATATTCCCTTTTTGTCAAGTGCAATTTAGATTTATTTTCTAACAAAATGTTTCACGTTGTCAAATAGATGTCACCTCAATTTTGTCATTCATCATTAGAGTAGACACTACTCACGACACTATAGCTCAACAAATGTGGTTCAAATACTGGACTTTCTTCGTATTACAAGCCACACAGCGGCCATATATAAAAGGTCCTGAAAAATATTCGGCTGCTATGCAGGCCTACATGGATATATGAAGAAAGAAAGGGTACAAAAACCACATTTTTGGGCTTTTGTTTTTACTTGATAATCATTCCATACTTAGTAGTAGTAGTACTGACCTTGTTAATGTTGCAAAACTTTGGGATTCTGTATCTTCAGACTAGACGTCTAGCTAATCTTGTAGTTTCCAATACAATTTTGTATTTTCCATCAAAACAAACGCAAGCAAGATGGAGTCATGCACAAAGATCGCTTAGCGCCACTAACGACAGCTTTGGTCGTACATATCGAGCATCTGCCATCAAAACTGCCGTTGGTGGTGCTAAGCGATCTTTGACACCATTGACTAACTTGATAATTCACCTATCCATCCTTTGGCTCTCTCACATCCAACCCTCCCAATCTTGAAAAGGACTCTTCTAAAGTGTCCACCACTGGTCCTACCACATCACATTCTTCTTCTTCTTCGGGATCTACACCCTCTTCATCATCATCTTCCAAGCAGGTACCCAAACTGCTGCTTTGAATGTACCCATGCATCAGCTTAAAAAGAAAAAGAAAAAAGAAAGAAAAAAAGCCATTTTACATTTGCTAACAAACTCCCAAAGCCATTTTTTTTTTCACAAAATACACCATCTCAGTGACAGTATTCTATTATTTTAAACTGCGTTTAACCAGTTCGCGCCGGAGGACGAATATACACGCAAAGTTTTCCCCAGATTCAAAATGGATGCTGCATAAACACGTCACGAGCAAGACCGAAAATGTTTGGGTGTGCTTCCCGGTACCATCGGCCCAAACCCGCCTCGGATCGAGTTTCGTAAAAAATAATCTCGCGCCTCGGCTCGGTGATGTTAAAATAAACTCGCCGCGAACTGGTAAACCGAATATTCAAGTGGTCAGGACTCATCGTTGATCACATAAAAGCGCTACCTCATGGAATGCCTTTTTCTGTACACAATGCAAAAGAAAACTTGCATACACATGGTATCAGAAAAGCGTTCTATACACGACCCCACTTATTAACTACATGTTCTTTTGAAAAACGGCCAAAAAGTCATCCTTTTTTAGATGACCTCAGGTTTGGCAAACCTAATTAAATTGCATGATAAGGCCAAGTAAAAAAAAAATGTTTAGCATTTTTTTTTTTTTAAATAACAAAGGAGGGGTTAGTTTCGCGAACACACCGACGAAGATCAGAGAACTTTCTAATATTGCTACGATAAAATAGGTTTCCTTCCGAATAAATAGAGATAAATAATGACCGATAAAGTTCCTGACTTTATTTATCATAAACAGTTGATATTTCTTCATTTTTTACCTCATTTTCCTTAAAAATAAAAATCCAGGCGGCCTCCAAAAAGGAAGCGGGCGCCGGGCGGGGACGCTTAACATGTTGTTTTTTTACTTGGCCTAATGTGAATTTGTTTTGATGGCAAATTTAATTGGTATAAGTGGTGTTCGTGTATAGAACTCCTGTTATCACACTGTGGATATTGGACATTTATTTGCATTGTGTATGGTTTAAAAAACAAATGCATGGATGTCATGGTACAAGCTACAAAAGGTCTTGCTTTTGATTTCTTTGTTTTATTGCTTTATCCAAGAAATGTTGAAAGGAGTAATCTTGGAGAGTAATTTGATTGATTTGTTTTTATTATTTGCTGACTGAAACACAAGTGTTTAAGCGTATGCACATGTATGCAAATAAAGCAGTAATAAAAGCCGGGATTGACTTGTTTTGTTGATGAATTCACAACTAGCAACATGCAGCTTCCTTCCCAAGCTAACACAGGTCTGACAAAAAACAATTGTGAAGTAAAATGCTGAATATATTGTGTTTTGTATCCTGCCTAGCAACAACAAAGTAATACTTGTAAATTGTTGCCTAAAATGTACAAATATTAGTGAATTTATTTTAGCACACAGCAACAGGTGTATGTACGACTGATTTAATTTGAGCATTGAGTTGCTGAAAGTAATGGTACAATGTACATTTATATTTGTTACTAATGCAAAATAGATTTCTGTTTCATTTCCCAAAACATGTTAGTTTTATTCAGATTTGTACAGCACATTTTATACAAGTGCAAAGTTTTTTTTATTTACCAGAAATGCGCATATGCCACTATGCATATGTTCATCACAGTTTAGTTTTATTTATAAATGTCTTTGTTATTTGTTCGTTAGTGATTGGCAGCATAATCTACAATCTACAACGAAACAGTGCGTTTAATAAAAAAACAACATTTACAGTCGATATAACTGTGTAAAACATAAATACATTCAGTCAAAATTTATAAAATTTACATGTATCTGATTAGAATGCTTACAAAGGCAGGGGTGTGTTCAAGTGGCAAGTCTACATGTACACATGTATGTTATCACAATCAATTTTAATATTAGCTCTGTACAACATTTACAATTGTCAACATAACACTATTTACAATGCATAAAAATATCAATTTTGTTTACAGACTTTGGTATAAATTTGTTTTAAATGGGGTAAAATGCCTTCATATCTGCATAGTTATAAACAAATAAATAAATAAGGCAAGAACCAGAGTGAAGTTCATTGAGTTACCTGAACTGTTTGGACACTCGGTTTTTATAATTTGCGTAGTTTCGTGCACTTTGCTGAAATCCTAAATTGGGGTAAAAACCAACGCAGTGCTACACATTGATTTCCCCAGATTTAGAGATAATTTGGGTTTTTTTCTGCCAGATTCCACTTTAGGACGTTTGGCAAACGTAAAGCAATAGTTGTTGGTTTGCTTTGCAAACAATGAACAAGCCATTATTTTCAATTTGACCACTTTTTTTGCCAGTGAGATTTTGGTTTTGTGCTCAGCCTTGCCCCATTATTTGTAATGCCTCATCTTCCCGTTTGTTCATATCTCAGACGTCATGAACATAAACAACTTGAAACAAATACTTTACTTCAAAGTGTTTACACATATTAATTAAAAAAATTCATATCGGTACTCTACTTTCCACCTTGCTTTTCCAAATTTTGGATTCGTCAAAAATATTAGTTGGCCGATATTAGGTATCGGTACAGGAGCATCCTAGTAAGAGAGTTCAGTGCTCTGGCAGATCTCTCCTCTTGGTGACAATGTTGTAAGGTTTTGGCACCAAGTCAAAGTGGATGTTGGGATGTAAGTGAACGTCCTGCATCGTCTCCGAAGGCCACTCAAGTCTGAATCTCTGGAGGAGGCAGGCGCTGAGCACGAAGATCTCCGACTTGCCAATGTTCTTCCCCAGGCACGCCCGCTGCCCCGTGGAGAACGGCATGAAGTAGGGGAACTCCTTGAGGCTGCGTAGCTTCCCGTCCTGGTCCAAGAACCTGTCAGGATCGAACTCGTAGGGTTTGTGCCAGACATTCTGGTCGTGGTTGATTGCCCAGAAGTTGGCCATCACTTGTGTACCTGCGATACAAATTGAAAAATGGCAAAAGGTTGTTTCAAAAATGTTGTGCTTTAAAGGACTCCTTCTGATGTGTTTCTGGGGGTTTACTCGGAATAAAACCACTCTTGTGCTGCATCAATCAAGCGAAAACCTTTCTTTGGAAGCTTGAGAATCTTCATCCGGATGCCAACAGTCAATCAGTAACTTTTTTGGAATTGTACTGTAAATTGTTCAAACTGAAGATAATAACATTTATTTACCTTTTGGAATGTAGAACCCATCCACTTCTGTGTCCATGACAGCTGCATGAGGAACTCCCAGCAGTGATAACGAACTGTATCTTAGTGTCTCGTAGATTGTTGCACCTGCAAAGACAAAAAGAAGTCGAGGAATTCACGATAGAAACCAACAAACCAGATTGTATAGCATCATTTAGTTGCCATCTATGATTGCACAAACATAAGGCTGATTAGCTAATCGTAAGAATAGTCAGTGTCAGAAATGTCAGTCTCAAGAATTGAAATTGAAGGATAGAAGGTTTAGGTGTACTTACTGAGAAGTGGCAAAGTTTGTTCGTCCTCGAGGGATGGTCGACGACTTCCGATAGTCTCGTCAATTTGTGATTGGATTCGTCTCTGCACGTGAGGAAAAGCCGCCATGTACAAAAACACCCACAGCAATGCATTCAGCACTGTGTCTGTACCTATAAAGATAAAAGAAACACACACTATGATTAAAATAGTGTTGTTTTTTTAGGGTACTAAAATTACTTTCTTTCTTATAATTCTAAGAACTACAAATATGTTACCGAATTTGGAAATGTTAAGAGAGATTTTGTACTGTTTTGTACTTTTGTAAATTTCCGATTGATAAATAATGACCAAGAATCATTGAATTTACAAACAATAAAGACAGAAATTGATTACATCAACAACAAAAAATAACACTCTAATAACATAACCCTTCTTCTTGTTTACACTCTAATGCACTTTAAAAGTGCCTTTAAAAGTCCTATGTTTTTTACATAGCACTCTAAATTACTCCAACGAATGCCATATACTGCAGGTAACTGCGTTATTCTATGAGGCCACGGTGTGTAGCAAAGCCCATTTCCAATTTAATACCTACAGAAGTGCTCTTCATTGCACATACAAGGAACCGTTCAACACACTACAGCTTGAGTGAATTGGCATGTACCACTGTAATACAGTGATTTGCCATCATAGAGGAAGGATTAACTTTACCTGCAAAGAAAATGGTCCAGATGTTGGTTGTGATGTGTTCCGGTGACAAGAGTTCCAGCGTTTGGTAATCTTCTTCCCTCTCTGCTTTTTTTGCCACTCGGATGAGTGCGTCTACCATGTCTCTAATCGACCCTTCCTCGTACGTGTCAATGTGCTCTTGGTACAGCTTCAGCAAGTGATTGTCTCGCTTGTCCTTGGCTGTCTGGAGTGCTTCCATCCAGGGGTTGGGAATGCTCCTGAGCCAGGGGATCAGGTTGATGGGGTGGACTGGCGACACCCCCTTCATGATGTCGTGGGAGTAGCGGAAGATCTCCTTGAGCTCTGCCTCTCCCTTCTGGTAGCGTTTCCCAAAGGCGATGTTGTACAGCACGTTGAGGGAAGCCAGATTGGTGTCCTCGCGGGGGTCGAAGGGTTTCCCGGCATACCCTTCAAATGACTGGATGAGGCTCTCCGCTTCGTCGGCGAGTTTGTGCCCAAGGCTGGTGTTGCTAATGACCCGGAAGGCATGCTTCATGACCTTGGTGTGGATCCGGAAGTGCTGCCGGTTGGTGCAAGCCATGAAGCCCTTGCTGAGGAAGAAGTCGATGGAGAAGATCTTGGGACGGGAGGTGATGGCATCCCCGCTGTAGGCCTTCTTGACCGTCTCGGCCTGGTTGAGGATCACCACCCGCTCCCGGCCAAACTTGATGCTAAACGTGGCCCCGTATCTCTGGGCGGATTCCGTCAGGGACAGGTGGAGTTGCTTGGGGTTGATCTGGAAAATGTTGCCCAGGAGAGGGAGGGACCTGGGTCCAGGAGGAAGATGCAGGACTCTGAAGAGGTACTCCTCTTGAATAAAGTACAATAGGAGGCAGATCAAGACTGTTGTGGCAGCGTAGAGCAATACATTCAGGATCATCTTGCACGAGGAACGTTGACTTGAACAAAATACTGCACAAAGAAAACAAAAGTAAATTGGTGTAAAAGTGCACCAAATGTGTGAAATAAAATAAGGACAATAAAGTATATTTGTTTTTTTGTTATCCCCTCGTACAGGAATTCAAAAAATGTTATCAATTTAGTGATATGGTAAATATCAATTTTGTATCCTTTTCCTACTTGTAATCTTTGGTAAAAGGGCAAAACAAAAGCAATCTTCCAGTAAATAAAGATAATCATCTCACCTACAAATTCTGCCAGTTGCGTAGATTTTCCTCGGTGGAGTGTGCAATTGCAGTCGTAACAACCTGGACTGTAAGTTCAACCACTCAGTTAGTTTAAGATGAGCAGACACCAATTGATGCTTTCCCCTCCAGGAGCAGTTACTTATGAATTCAGTCCCACCGTATTCAATCATTTTTAAGTTAAAGAGGGAGGAAGCCCTCAGGTCCTGTGTAAACCACGACATCATCAGCATCAACATCATCATCATCATCATCAAACAAAAAAATGTGGAGGCGGTACCAGGGGTGGGGGTGATGGGCTGATAACCACTGAGTGACATTTTATTGAAGGGGTGTTGCCAATGAACAAGTGCAAGGTTGGAGTCGGTGAGTGGTGGCTGATGACTTGTAGTAGAAACATGTAGAAAGGTCAGGGTCGGGAATTCCTTGGTTGATCACTGCTTCCTGAACACACACACACACACGTGAGTTCTACAAGGATTTGGCATTGTTTCTCACAGGGCTGAGGCTTCGTGGCTTTGTAAGGCAGGCCTGGGGTTTATGCTTCAGGTAGCTAACAGACAAGGTGCTCCTTGCCTATTCAGGTGTGATGATTGGGGTTAGAAATGGGGGTGTACCCTTTAAAGGCTCTGCCCCCAGGCCCCCCCCCCCCCCCCCCCCCCTCTCCCCAATTGAGGGTGGCAGGACTCTACCTGTGCAGGCGGATTAGTGGATTGACAGATTTGGGGATTAAAGGGGATTGGGCAGATTGTATCTTAGGGATCTAGGGCCTCGGGGATCAATCTGTTTTGTGGCTCGGGTTGGAGCCTCAGGCAGGTGTGGGCAAATTCTAATTTCATATATATATTTTTCATGGAGAATTTTTATATATTTTTTAATATTTGTTGGTAGAGTTGGCACTGTATTTTTAATGTGGAGAGCCCACTCTCTGTTTTATTGGTCTGTTTTATGAATCAATGCTGATATTGTTGACGTCTAAAATTTAACTCTTTTTACAGCTGTTATCCTTTGTGTTGAAGAACCGCGCATCTTTTAATCAGTTCATTTTCATCCTTCAGTTATAGATGTTCGTGACCAATTAAGTTATGAGTTTTTGTGTTTTAAGTTTTGATAAGGAGAAATGTAAAAGGTAAAGATAAACAAATTTGAGAATTGATCAACTGTACCTATAACTATTTTGTTCTATTAATCTTCTACAAACATAGCTTCGGAAACACTTTTTTGTTGTTTGTTTATTTGTTTGTTTGTTCGTTTGTCAAAATACCATTGAGGTAATTGGTATGCTAACGCATACATGTACTTCACTAAAATGAGACATTGAATACATGTGTAATTTCTGCATGTTATACAAATTAAACTGGTTGTGTGTATTGTAAGCTCTGGCAAAATGATTTTAAATATCTAAGCTTCCTTGCTCTATGGTGATACATGTAGCTAAATGTTTAACTGTTTGTTTTTGCATTAACTCTAACTACCGTACTGAATCCATCAATTTTTAATACAGAATTTTTCAGCTAGCACTCTGCATTTGGTCAGAAACTGTGGCCTCTGGTCAAGTGAAATACTGCCCTCTTTAGTTGGTTTCTTGTGCAAAAACAGACAGAGACCAGTTTTTGCAACCGTGACCACAAACTTGTATTAAATGGAACAGGTGCGTCACTTCAGCAACGTAAAAGCTCAACTATTGACCAAAGCTGAAACATGTTTGTGGTCACGGTCAATAAAACACACCCCTGGTTTAAGTGTGTTGCTGCCCTCTATCTCTTGAGCTCAGTTAGTCTACCAGTATTTGACACAAGAGGGCAGCATACGTACTTTAGTGGTGCCCATTCTCTGCCTAGCCTACAGTGTATATGTACAATGTACATGTACCTGTGTTGTATTGGGTCTTTGCACCAAATACAGAGGGCGCTATGAGGTACCTGAGGTGTACATGTATAGTCTATACAAAATGTACTTGGACCATTTCCAACAACAAAAGTCTTTATATGCACTGAGCGAGCAATATTATTACTTGGAGGAATATTACAAAGCCATGTGTTAAATGTGTTAATATAGACCATATGCATAGAAGCCATCTTAGAGGGCAATGCTTTTGCATGTCATTGAACCTGATGTGCATTCATTGTACACAATATGCCCTCTAAGATGGCTGCTATGGATAAGGTCTATTGCTGGAACACTTCACATGCCTTCTTGACCAACGCCTAAATCACGGGGAACCAGGGAAAACGGGGTCCTAGCATTTTAACAAGACTATTTATTCTACCTTTTGGCCATGTTTCTTTATATTTTGTATTTATTTATTGTAATCTTTAAAGAAGGTAGTCCTTTTCAGTTAACAAACTGCTTTCCAAAGGAGCCCCCTAATTGGTTGTATTCATTCAAGTTTTTTAAGGGTTCAATGGTAACCAGCCTAGAAATCTAACGTTTCATAATGATTTTTCAATATATATCGGCATACATGTACCGGTACCTTAAAATTCTCAGATTAATTAGTTGTTGTGTTGCAACAGAGGGGTTAATTTTCCATAAACAAAACACAATATACATACTCGTAAACACACAATATATTCGTAAACACACACACAGGAATACATACTGTACCATAGTTACCCTATTTTATTCACAAAAAGTCAAAGTCCTGGTGAACATTCAAAAGATTACCGCCTTTTTTACTTTTTTTTTTTTTATAATGAAAAGTGTGAATACATACATGTGTACACATATAAATCTAGAATATAGTGAGAGCTGATTTTTGACAAAAAGACGAAAACATAATTACAGAAATAAATACACCTAAAAAACAACAATTTTCACCAATTATTCCGTTATCCTGCATATTTGCATAATGTCAAAATCAAATTCCCATCAACCAGGCTAGCATTTATGCCAAGCCTTACCAAAACAAAATACAAACGTGTAATAATGTCCGGATCAAAAGAAAAAAAATTACCTTTATAGATAACTGATGAAAATTACAACCAAAAATTACCCAAATGAAAAAAAAAGTTTAAGGAAATCATACATCATAAATAACCCATTGTTAAATCTAAGTAATCGCCAATTACCAAGCTTGTACTGATAGTAACTTTAAAAAATGGTTCACAAAATTGTTTTGTCAAGATCCATAATAGACACCATCACTAAAATATGATTTAAAAAATTAAGGAAATCGTAATGTGAATAACTCATGTGCAGTACATAATATATTTTTCAAAGGAATACATTTTGCTGAACATAATCATGTCAAACAAACCCCAGAGTGTTAAAAAAAAAAAATTGAACACTTTTTTTTCCAACACAATATGCTAAAATCTTTTCCAAATTTAAGCAATTGTAAATTATATCATCGGCATATATACATTTGTTTGCATTTTGTGCACATCTGAATTGTGTGTTCAGGATTAATAGGGTACAATAATACACATAGTTCAATTTACAATAAATATATATGGCAAATTCTCCTGATTTAAAATACAAGTGTTAAGGTCGCTAAAATATAGATTATGTACAATCTGTCTGATGGATATACCTTTTGTTACAAAATTAAGTATTTTTCCCACCACTGCGTGTACATACACAGAAATATTCTACATGAATGTTTCTTTAAAAGTTGACAAAGTTTAAAAGCAAAACATGAACACAATTTAAATATAAATCATATCTTTTCAAACATTTATCGGTATGCGAGGAAGTTGAGGTATTTGGGGAAAATTGAGTTGATGACTCTTTTACTATTTAATTAAATAACGTGTATTATAATGTAGTTCTGAGAATCGAAAGAGAAATGTTTGCATTTAGGTTTCTAAATTAGTTGAATAAAAGCTGGTAATAAAAGCTGGTACCGGGAAGCACACCCACTCATTTCTGGCCTTGCTCGCTGCTGACAGACATTTCCAGTCTTGCTCGTGACGTGTTTATGCCTCATCCGTTTTGAATCTGAGGGAAACTTTGCTTGTATTATGTCCTCCGGCGCGAACTGGTTAACAATGTTGAATATTTTGTGTTTGTACAACATAAAATACTAACTATAGGCCCAGTGTGTAAACACTGCCAAAACGAAATGGTAAAATGGAAATCTACATGTACTACCGGTATGTACGTCATAAATATGACTTTTA
Source organism: Crossaster papposus (assembly GCA_037893245.1). NCBI lineage: Eukaryota > Metazoa > Echinodermata > Asteroidea > Velatida > Solasteridae > Crossaster > Crossaster papposus. Next base: position 217,734 of record JBAIAA010000614.1, read on the forward strand.
GTAAAATTTTGGTTATCATCTTAAAACGAGACAAAACACCATTGTGTATATTTAGAATACAAGCCTTAGACTTAGAGTACAGTAATAATTACAGTGTGTCAGCGAACATTGCCTGTAGGTACAAATGTACATTATGTATACATGTACAGAAGTTACAGAACCTAATTAGACAGTTTTTCTATGTAAAACGGAAGACAAATTAACATCCACATCATAGCCCTGAAATTTCAGTGAAATTTGCAATGCCAGAATTTTATTTGAAGAATTTTTTTATTTAAATAAGAGTCAGTAATTGTAATGAACCTGGAAGTTTCAATTGGTGCATGTCGCTTTGCATGTCACATGCAAATGCCTGGTAACCCCTTTTTTTTGCTTAATAGCAGGTATTTTCTGTGCTTATAAATTCCGTGCTTAGCCACCCCACAGTCTTATAAGCATAACAAATTGCTCAGCAGATTTGTGTGTTCAGCAGAAATCAGCTGGGAATTCTTTACAATTCATACACTGAACGGGAAATTTTGGTCGGTGATTCTGTGCTTGGTTAGCGCCAAGAAACCCATAAACCCTAATCCCATTGGTCCTCTAGGCTACGAACCATCCTCAATTTGTTCAGTGGAGGGGTGACCATTGCCCCAATCTTTCAATCACTGCTATGGGTTGAGTGAGTGCTGATGACAATCAAAAGCAGTGCGGATGATATTGAGCATTTAATGTAGGGTTCCAGTGGCCTAAACATAAAGAATGCTGGGTATGGCCAACAACCTTGCCCCCATTGCATCTTCCAAACATCAACTGGCAACTTTTGCCATTCATTTTCAAATCCTCCTAAACTACAAGGAGGATTGAGGAGGGCTAGGGTCAATTAACACCTCAAAACTATACCATGACCTTAAATGTACATCGCCCGCTCCAGGGCCCTGACCTCGTAAGGCTTAGGGATGAGAGAGACGGAGGCCACGCCCTCCAGGTCCACCTTGGCATTCTCTGGAAGCTGGAAGCTGAATTTATGGAGAAGCTTCCCCAGGAGGAGGAACAGCTCTGACTTGGCCATGCCTTTACCCAGACAGCTGCGTTGTCCCGTGGAGAAAGGCATGAAGTATGGGAACTCGGACATGTTGCGAAGGTTTCCCTCGGTGTCCAAGAAGCGCTCGGGTAGAAACTCGTGGGGTTGGTCCCACACTGCCTCGTCGTGGTGTACAGCCCAGAAGTTGGCCATGACTTGGGTTCCTATTATACAAATTAAAAAAATTAATAAATAAATTTAAAACATAAATATATAAACAAGGCAATACATACATCTTATGTTTAAAAACGGGACAATTTTTTTAATGGACAATTATTCACATCTAACATGTAGTTTACGGCAAATACAATTTTTAACATCTCATTGCAAAATGTATAACTGTGCACAAAGTGATCAGATGCAGGTATCACTTTTTATGTATAGCGCCCTCTGTTGGGGGCAGTTTGGCATTTCCTGTACCTAATTTACATCCCGGATCGGAACTTTCTGCCAATGACTGGTCTTCACAGTCTACTGGTCAATAGAGGGGGCTGTTATTAGAGGCTGTATCTAGAGCTGTAGTTTGTTGCAGAAGATAAGTTTTTACATTTTGTTTTTCTGACAAAATACATGTAGTCTGGTGGCTTCGAAGTGGTTTATTATTTTGTAAAGATCTTTTTGACATAATCAGGAAACTAGACCAAGATGGCAGAAGACAGTTCATACCTTTAGGGATGTAGTAACCCCTGACCTTGGTGTCCACCGCAGCAGCGTGGGGAACCCCTAATGTAGTTAGGGAACTAAACCGCATTATCTCGTAGACTGTGGCCTCTGTACAAAAAAAAGAGATTTCAACAAAAAATTGTTAATACTGGTGTCCAAGTCCTTGGATTGTCTTTCTTCTCTCCGCTAAGTCTTGAGAAGGCTTTTAAAGCATCCAATTACTGAATTAGGTACAGGGTTATATTTTATTCATCTCCTTTGTCAGAAACAAGTCTTGTGATTTGTTCTTTCTGTCTGTCTGTGTTAAGTTGTGAGAAAACCTCGGTCAATAATGCCCGAGGTGAACAAGGTTTTTGCAGTTGTATATGGACAAGACTTTGATCTGTATCCTTTCAAGGTTAATTTGTTGGAGGAATAATTTAAGAAAATGAATTTATTGTGGAAAAAAAGTTTATGCAATTTTGTCCCTGAAAAGGAGACAGGTTCAGTAAAGTAGTTTATGAGAAAAAGGGACATGTACATGCTCAGGTACATACACCCATTGTACTACATTGTACTACATTGTACTACATTGTACTACATTGTACTACATTGTACTACATTGTACTACATTGTACTACATTGTACTACATTGTACTACATTGTACTACATTGTACTACATTGTACTACATTGTACTACATTGTACTACATTGTACTACATTGTACTACATTGTACTACATTGTATTACATTGTACTACATTGTACCACATTGTACTACATTGTACTACATTGTACTACATTGTACTACATTGTACTACATTGTACTACATTGTACTACATTGTACTACATTGTATTACATTGTATTACATTGTACTACATTGTACTACATTGTACTACATTGTACTACATTGTACTACATTGTACTACATTGTACTACATTGTACTACATTGTACTACATTGTACTACATTGTACTACATTGTACTACATTGTATTACATTGTATTACATTGTACTATATTGCATTTTCTCCCTGTTGAATCTATTAAAACCATACAGTGCTTGGGGCAGTTTAGGAACTGATAACTCCCGATAAGACTTACCCAAATAGGGCAGTTTGGTTTTGCTGTTGAGCGTCAGCTGGCCATCTTTCCCCATTACTTGTTCAATCTCACTGTGCACTTTGGCCTGCTTCTTGGGAAATGTGGCCATGTACAGCAGGCCCCATTGCAGGGTATTGGCAACCGTGTCCGTACCTGTGTCCAATTAAAAAGTGAAGATGTTCAGAATAAATATGTCAGCACATCTACCACTAATACATAAGTCATGAACAGAATAACGACCGAGGATCCCCCATTGTGTTTCCCTTTGTTCCTGTGCTATAACCTAACCCCATTAACCTAACGCTTACTCGAATGATCGAGGACACAAATTTGAACAGAGAAACCGTCGTTAAAGGATTCTAAGAAGACCTAGTTTATTCTCTTTTGTGTTTCAATCTTCGGTCGTAGTACCATGTAAGAGCATGTACTCGCTGAGTAAAATATACTTTTAAAAATATACTTTTAAACACGGTTAACCTCAAAATCTGACGTTGGCATTTTAGGATAACCAAGATGTAGAGAGTACTGGGTGTGATGTTAGTTGTCATAGTAATAGCTCCATACATTGACTAGTCGACTGAAAAGTCCATTGCAAAATCAACGGAAAATGGTTGAGTAATATTTGGGTGGAGCCAATTGCCTTGGCTACAGACAAACGATGACGTAAGGACTTTGATACTGTATAACAAGAAATTACCAAAGTTTAAGGAATTTGAAAACTGGCATTCAATGTAATTCAATTGTGAATTTTTATTTTTATATTTTTCTCTTCATATGACTAATGGATTTCAATTTATAAATGTACAAATTTAAATAAACAAAAAGTTAATACTTTTTTTGTTCTTTCCTTTTGTCATTGTTTAAAAACCATGACTTTTTTCTTTTTTTCTTATGATGATAATGTTGACTTCATAAGTGGCATACACAAACGTGATGTTTTTGTAACGGTATCTTTGTAAACAAACCATGACTCGTCTCGATAGAAGTTTGACGTACCGTACCATCTTTCAAGATATCACGGAGCTGATATCGTGGGTGGATTTAGGTACATGTAGCTAGTTATTGCTAGATAGGGATACAGATTGGTCAAAGACAACACTGGAGTGGAGAGATTTCAAATTGGACTCACCTGCGAAAAACATGAGCCACATGTTGATGATGATATGCTCCGGTGTGAGTACGTTGAGGGAATTATCGTCTTTCTCCCGTACGGCCTGCTTGGCCGAGGCCAGCATTGCATCCATCATGTCCCTGATTTCTCCATCTTGGTACGTGGCCACATGCTGAACGTACTTCCTCATCAGTAACCTGTCTCGCTGCTCCTTGGCTCTCAGCAAGCCTTCAAACCACTTATTGGGGAAGTGCCTTAACCAAGGCAAGGCATTGACGGGGTGAATTGGGGACAGCACCTTTAAGATCTCCGCAGAGTAGTCCAGGATGTCGTGGAGCTCGGGATCAGTGTTTGAATAGCGCTCCCCGAAGGATATATTACAGAGGATGTTGAGGGAGGCGAGGTACAAGTCCTGGCAAGGGTTGAAGGCCTTGCCATGGTAGTCTAGGATTTTGTTGATGAGGCAATCGGCCTCTTCGCTGATTTTCACCCCCAGGCTGCTGTTGTTGATAATCCGGAGAGCGCTCCGGCAGAGTTTTGTGTGTAGCCGCCACTGGTTGGTGTCCTTGCACGTCAAGAAGCCCTTATCCCCGACCAGGACGTCCATGCAGTAGATGTTGGGCCGATGGGAGATGTCCAGACCCTTGTAGGCCTCCTTGATCACCTCGCAGGTGTTGAGGATGACCACTCGCTGCGATCCCAGCTTGATGCTGAAGATGTCGCCGTACTTCTTACCCAGTTCGACTAAAGAGAGGTGCGGCGCCTTGACGTCAATGCTGAGGGCGTTCCCGATGAAGGGGAAAGAAGGTGGGCCGGGTGGCATCCGTCGGATCGTGTAGTCGTATTGTTCCTTGAGGTAGTACAATGCACAAAGTGCCGAGCCGCAAAGGGTGGCCGTGAGAATCATGCTGCCGTCTGCAGTGTGCCGTCCGATAGCCCGGTCAGTCTCCACTCAAGTAAGTCGGTCAATTTCCTCCACCGCCGGGGTAAAGCTTGTGTGTGGTGTAGATTATCTGCACAGCAAATGATAAGCACCAAGAAAAGGAAGTTGGTTTTTGTAAACATTAATTGATGACACATGCATTCAGCTACTTTTTTTTAGGTTTTTTAAATTTGCTGTGCTTGCCTGTCTCTGACAGACCCAAGCAGATAAATACTCTTGGTCTTTTATAAAATCCACCAGCATCAATAAGATGAGCCAACGAGCAAAAGAACCCTTAAATGCTCTCAACGCACAGGTCCACAGCTAAAAGGGAGGCGATACTGCAATGGGGGCAGTTTCTTACCAACTGTGGGCAGAGGTTTTAAAGATTCGGGGAAAGAGTAATTTGGAAATGTGGGAGGTGGGAGAATATATTTAAACTAAATGTACACCCACATCAGCTTTGTGAAATTAGGTCAAGGATCCGCTTGACTTCCTGTATTCTGAGAGTCCAATAAAGGAGATAGATGTTTAACAAAAGCCAAATGTCATTACGGGTTTTTTTATTTTTATTCCATGATCGTCAACTAATGTCACAAGTACTGTATGTAATTGTCCAGAACATACACCTTTCCTGATTACATGTATGCGGTCTGAAATTTTTACATATTGAGGGCACTCTACGCCCAAGGGCAAAAAAATATCCCCCTTAACCACAACTGATCCTGATTTGGGTTTTCACTAAATAGTTTTTTCACCACACAAACTGTGTACTTAGAATATACGGTGTACATCCTGTTGGCCCCGAAACCTTTTGGGTTTTGGTTAATTTTGTTAAATTCTTCTTATCTACGGATAACTCGGTTTTCAGAATCTGTATAATGCTTGTGGGAGACGGTGTCACTCCAATGTAGCTTCAAAAATGAGAAATAAAACATTACATATATTGACTAGTCGACCACAAGCATTAGCATGCCACCCTAAAAATTGTTGCTTGCTGAAATTAATTCAATAAACAGTGACCATGGTTATTTGGGAGATACCATAATCCTTGGGAAAACACTTTAATCCAAGGGATATCCTGGAAGACAGTTATGAGCAAAGCTCCGGTATTGCCAACTTTTGTGTCTCAATTGAATAAATGTTCGACTGATTTTTGATTTTTTTTTACACACAAGTTTTAGGGCCTCAATATTTCAACCTTAATATTTATTATTCATAATAGTCTCCCACAAACCAGTAAAGTAAAGAGCAGCATCATGAATCTGACAATTTTAATTAAATTAAATAACCTTAAAAAATCTAACCATTTTGTAAAACCATTTAAAAAAAATGTACATGTACATAAAATCAAATTATGTACATGTACAGACCCAATAGTGTAACTGTTGCATAAAGCATCACTCAATCAGAGTTTTTGGAATTGTTTTTTGTACTTTGATTTCATAAGAAAATCCCCCAGAACATTACATTTTATTTTAAAAAAGGTACGACCAACGGTCGCGAAATAAACAAGAACAACTACCCGACGCCGTTTAAAATTGAACGCCAATTTTCTTAACACAAAGATTACAAAAATGAGTAAACCAAAAGAATACAAATAAAAATCACACTATAAATTAATTTTTTTATTAAAAAAAAATATTACTCCACTTTAGGGTGTGCCCAGTTATAATTTGCCAGAACGCTTCACAAATGTCAGTAACTTGGTGTTATCAACATGTACTATAGCAACATAATGTGGGCTGTCAAAAGTTAGAGGATGGTTACATGTTAGCAGAAAAGAGCTCTGAAATCCTATAATATCAACGCTGCGCTCAATTATATTCTAAACAAAGTAGTGAAGCAATCGGCATCACTAACCTAAGCATCATGTTGTCATGCACACGTACATGTACCGGGTAGGTATTGTATTATTGTACTCACATGTGTGCTGTCAATGGATCAAGCGTAGTTGGCTAAGCAACGCACACAGTTTTGTGTCACTGCACTAGGAAATAACTTCCACACGTGTGCTGTACCGTATTCCATCCCACATATCCAAAGTCCCATTAATCTCTGAATCACCATGTGCGAGTACGCCTCTGCGTTGCTAACAACCAGTATCGATGTTTAACAGTGGGGCATCAGACACACTAATGGCCCAAGAAGGACACCCAAAGCCCTATTATATAGCACTAACAGGTACACAGACACCACCAGTACAACCCCATCCTAAACCTGTACCCATTTACCCACTATTGATTTCGCTGGCATTCTATGCACCCTCCTTTGTTCCCAGATACTTTGATTCGTGTTTCTAGATCATTGACTAGGCTGAATTGGGTCATGCATTGGCTCTTCCCCCCATTATTAGCTCTTCGAGGGGGTCACGAGGGTATCATTTCTGCCCTCTTTTTTTCCTCTCCATGCCAAAAAGGGGGGAGGGGGTGTACAAATACAGTGACTCAATAGCCTCAATGAGTGGCATGTATAACAGTGTGTGTGTGTATGTTTGTAAGCTAAATGGTTCCAGTGACTGGGAGTTTACCTTTGATCTATTGGATGGGTGACACTTGACTACAAGCCTATCATCACTGACAAGCATGCTTTGGCCTACATGTACATGTACTGGTACCGTACCCCTGGTACCCCTGCCACCAACACCACGTGTACATGTAGTACCACCATGCCCCAAATTACACATCTTGCAATAGACTGGCACAAAAAAAACCCCATCTTTATCTGATAACCTTTTTACTATTGGTTTGGCACTGTGTTCCCTATCAGTTTCCGGTCAACAGTAATAAGTGTGATGTGAACACCCTATGTGTCCCCACTCAAACACAGCCTAACACACACACAGCTTATACCTTACATACATGTATGTACATACTGTGGACATTCCTTTGTCTTTGTGTAGTTAAAAAACGTTGACTAAATACTAATTTTTCTCGCTTCCCCAAAACAAATTTACCCTCATATTTTGATTCTGGGCCTCTCAGCTGTTCCTTCTATCTTTTCTACCTAACCCGTTTTTCCTCTAGCGCTCTTTTTCGGAAACTGAAAAACGGATTGTGGACCTGGGCAAGTCCACAAACCGTAACCTCTTCCCGCATCGTGTGGACCTATATTGTTCGGAGGTCCACAGTGCGTATGCAAGACTAACTCACAGAACCAATGGCTAGTAATCACAGCCCTGATCCTGAACACTGAACAATGCATAGACCCATCTGTACCAAGTCAATCGAACTTCATCAAGTTTGAGTTTGGCAGGTTTAATAATTACTGAACCTGTGTGCAGTTGTTAAAGTTTGTTAGGTTTGGTATGTTTTCTAGTGCGAGAGCCTAGGGGTTAGGGTTAACCTACCATTAGTTACATGTGTACAGTGTAGATGTATCTCTTTAATTGGGTTATGGCTAACAACATACCACACAGTCAGTTTATCATTTTTGTTATTTTTCGCATGCAGTTTTATCGTAGAAAAGCTTAGTACATGTAAGTACATGTACTTGATAAAGAACTTCAGCACAAATGCACAAACTTCGTCATAACTGTCTCCAAAACTGTACTTATTTTGGTCTTGGTGTAACCTCACAACTTAAAATAATTAACACCAAGTATCAACTCACACTGATGGAAAAATCCTATTGTTTTAAAAGTAGGATACACCATTTGCATATATTTAAAAATGTTTACAACCAAATTATTAGGAAATATCTTACTTATTTGAAAGTACCGCCAAATAATGATTCTAGGCATCCAGCAAAATTATTGCGCTAGATGTCCTGTAATTGTTCTCAAAAAATTGAATTATATACAAAATAAAATTTACGATTGCCAGACGGCGATCATGAGAAAAAGAACAACTGCCCGACGCCGGTTGAAAACGAACCGCCGTTTTTCTTGCTTTTCTCAGCATCCAAGATTGTAAAACTTCGGACAGGTCAGTTAAACGATATTTACTATAAAATACAACCCCCCAAATCCACCCATTCCTGATAATTTTAAGCAATTACCAATAGTGTATCCTACCTTTAATGTTTAGAATCTACTGGTTTTTCCAACTCTGTTTTCCATTTCTACTATATAACCATAGCGCCACAGTAAACTCTCAAGGTTATTTGGAGTGAAGTTCAGTAGTCGTGTGGTCATAGAACTCTGCCTCTTCAGACTTAGTGGCACCCGCTCTATTCACCATGTTTGTTTGTACCTTTGTGTGTGAAGCTGTACAAATGCTACCCATGTATGCTGCAGGTTTTCCTATTTTGCATGTCGTTTATAGTAGAAATGAGGTTGGTTTTGTACAGTGTAGAAGGGTGGGAGGAAGCAAAACAGAACCCAAAACGAGACCACAATGGACCTTATAGTTTCAAGCTTCACCAAGTGTCTTGTCTACATGTACATGTATGCTTTAGTATCAAACTAGTGTTGCAATTTATTACATTTATAATTTTTGTTTTTTTAGAATGATCCTCTCCAGGTTTCAGACCACATGCTGAGCTAGAGTCCTGTGAAAACCAATCTGATATAATGACCTGCGCTGCCTTTCATAGTTGACAAATACAGTTTGCACAATCAATTAGTCAAACTAAATTCTAGTGACAGAACCTCTTTTCATAACAGTCATTTACTTTTTAAAGCCACTTTAAATTGCCCCCTAACAAAAAACAAAAAAAGGAAAAAAAGGCCGTCAACAATGTGCAACCTCTGGGTAACTTTCTTCCTGGTAAAAGTAATACTGGTAACTTAGGTGGCTATGAGTTCCACTATTGTCTCGCTGAAATATTGTTCATGCTCAACCCCCCCCCCCCCCCCCCCCCCCCTTTTCACCCAATGGCAAAGTTAGTTTTTCCCCAATGCACTCCACTCTGTAAATGTACATCAATGGATAGCCGGAAAATAGAATCGGAAGAATGAAAAAAACAAACACGTCTTCGGAAACACAACATTGTAAAGAGACGTGCCCCACGGGGATGTTGCGTGGCCCCATTTCCCAAACTGTTTCCCATGTCAAAGACCCTTCGGCCTAGTTTATTAGAGTTTGTGCGTTGCTAACAAGGATACCTCTCAGCAACAAGGATCTCTCACGACAACAAAAAAGGGGAAAAAATGATTTGTGTCCCGGTGTTGTCATGGAATAGGAAATTGGATATTTAGGTTTTTGGGGCTTCGCACTGGCAGAGTGTACAATCCAATATCCCGGTTATTAGGTATTAAATTGTGTTTAAAAAAAATGACTACGTTGCAGCAGAGAATACTGTCTTCGCATCAAAAAAGAAAATGTTGGATTTTCTTAACAAGGTTGCAAAGCAAAAACTAGTAATTTTTTCAAAGATGTTGTTTAAAAAGACTTTTTGATAATCATTCAAGTGATATACATTGATACATATTCAAGTTTTACAAAATGTAATGTTGTGAAATCACATTAATTCAACACATAAATAAAACACAAAATTGAATTTGATCAACAATTATTTTTATTATTTTTTTAACCAGTTCGGCCGGGATTATTGTAACAATTTCGAGCCGAGGCGCGGGATTATTTTTGATGAAACTCGATCCGAGGCGGGTTCAGGCCGATGGCACCGGGAAGCACACCCACGCATTTCCGGCATCGCTCGCTGCTGACAGAAATTTGCGGTCTTGCTCGTTAAGTGTTTATGCGTCATCCGTTTTGAATCTCAGAAAAACTTTGCGTGTATGTATACGTCCTTCAGCGCGAACTGATTAAATAAAGTTTATTACTTATTTATCACAAGTAGAAGTTGGTTCCTTAAGAATTGAGAAAAAAATGAAACAAGTTGTGTTTTTATTAGGAATACGAGCAGGAACTTACCGACTGTAATTGATTGTTAAAGGTAGTATACACCATTTGCAGATATCGAAAATATTTACTACTGAATTATTAAGAAATACCTTACTCAATTGAAAGTAAATAATGATTCTAGGCATTCAGCAAAAGGATTGCGCTAGATATCCTGTAATTATTCCAAAAAAATGAATTTTATAAAGACAAATTCGCTCTCGCCGGACGGCGAGAGCGAAAAAACAAAGATAACATAAGAATAACTGCTCGACCCCGGTTGAAAACAAACGCTGTTTTTCATGCTTTTCTCGGCATCCATGATTGTAAAACTTCGGAAAAGTCAGTTAAACGATATTTACTATGAAATACAACCCCCCAAATCTACCCATTCATGATAATTCAAGCAATTACCAATGGTGTATACTACCTTTAACGGGCGAGCTTGTTAGTCCAGACGAGTGTTCAGTACATTGTAAATGCATTGACAAATTATCAAAATGCTATGGCAACGGTGAACCAGCACTGACAGTGACCACCACGTCCAATGTACAAAAATAGACAAAAACTGTCGTGTTTCCTGACCGGAGGCGATCCAGCACCTAGCGACCAGCGCCTAGCGACCAGCGCTATAGCGACCAGCGCTATGGTTAAAAAAAATGACAACCAGTGCCGTGAAAATTCCTCCTATCCTCTCGTCACAAGAGCATTGTAAGAACTGCCTGAAATATATAGTATACCCTGTTTATATAGTATACCCTGCTCTTCTTACTCCCGGGGGAGGAAAATGGGTCAGGCAGCCCTTCATGCCTGTTGGGTACAGCACAGCGAGTAATTACCCGTGTAGGTAATATGGCAGAGTTGTACAGTTAAAAAAGACGCGTTTACGTGATTCGGTTTTGGATTATGAGAACTGCTATTTGGGGCATGACTGCGGCTGAAGTGTTTGTCCGTATCTCTCTAGCTTAATTAAACTGCGATATTTTAGCAGATGGGAAGTACATGTGAATGGAAATGGGATATAACCTCAAGTGGGGCATGCATGTTAAGTCATCGCTTTACCGAGATTAACAGAAGGTACTAGGTGGTTTACTGGTAATGCGTAGGAGTATAGTAGTTTACGAGAACAGGTACAGTACGTCATGCATGCAGAGCCAGATGGGTGTCCGTGGGTGTTAGTTGGGCACCCTGAGAGCTATTTTTGAGCGATCCATTTTTGTCAAGCAAATCTAAATGCACGTTGTAGAATATACTGTAATAAGCAACTTTGGAAGCTGTGTTTGTTTTGCCTTGCCAGACAACTTTTGCACGCAGTCATCTTAACCAGTCCGCGCCGGGATTATTTTAACATCACCGAGGCGCGGCTGAGAGACATTTCCATCCTTGCTCGTGACGTGTTTATGCGTCATCCGTTTTGAATCTGGGGAAAACTTTGCGTGTATACGTCCTCCAGCGCGAACTGGTTAAGCTAATTACAATTCTGATTGTGCAGTGTACAAGCCACAAAAACCTTCAAGATATTACACAGATTTATCTTGTTAATTTCTGAGTTGTGATATTCAAGTTTCCCCTGCTTTTCATCTACATTTGTCTCTAAATCATATGTAAGATTGCCTCTATGCTACAGGTACCAATAGCGTACCATTTCCAACTGTATGCTCAGCTTGGGTGAAAATCTTTTGACTGAATCTGATTTCCTCCATTTTGTTTTATTCTTCACTTATTGGTATGCCATGAATAACCTAAGGACATGAATAACCTAAGAACATAAGTCTGGTAAAGTTTGGAATGTTCTCTTACCTTAAATGTTAAATGCCGCTTCTTTTCTTTGTTTAATGTCTTTGAAGTCCAAAGTGAAATGGATGAATCAGACGATTTCCAAGATCAAGATAACGGGATGCAGGATACATGTAGAATCTGTAGAGAAAAACATAACGAAACAAATAAGTTGTTTTGAATAATGTTTGGGTTTTTTTGTGGGGTGGAAATTGGTCTCAAAAGGCGAAACATTCAGACATTTAGCTTGGGGGTCTGGTGCTGGCACATTCTATAACATTCGCCGTAATTGAATAAGAGACGGTAGTTTGGGGTGGAACAATGATGGATACGAAAAACATTTCGAAGCAGACGCGTCTGTTAAACTCGGAGAAACTTTCTTCTCGGAGCCTGGATTGAAGCGAGTACTGGCGATCCTTTGCCTTTGACGTTGTTTTTTAACCTACCTGCAACAGGCTTGGGTGACGGAATGATGAAGTTTGTCACAACGCCAGTTCGCCAAAACGCCAGTTCGCCAACTCAAAAAAGAAGCAATGTTGCTCGTCTGTCACGCCGGGCAAAGTGACCAAACTCGGGGACAAGCAGGTCCTTAAATACTGTACTCTGATTAGCGGGTGCCTAGTCATAATTGGCACGCCAACTTTTGTTTGCACTCCGCTGAACATCAGGACAACCACCCACATACGTTGGGTGCCTTTTCAGGTCCTGCCATTGGCCCATTTTTTGTCTGTGTTGTTCGTAGTCACCAAAGGATCGCTGTATGAAATGGGCCACAGGCCTGGAATGGGGGCGTTGCCTCAGTGGCCCATTTTCTCCTCCCCCCCCCCCCCCCCCCTCCCAACTTGTCTGTCGTGTCACTGTTTCCAAGTAAAGTTTGAGTGAGGGCGCTGTTAATTTCGGAACTAGTTTTTCAGTCGTTTCAGCGGCTGCATCAGCCTAACCACCGGAGGACAAGACCCACTTTTACCCGTTGTTGTTGGTTGTGGTTCCTCCGAATTGGACCAGTATCTGGGGTACAATGTACGTCTGGGTGTGACTTGGTGGCCCACATAACCCTTCCCTCGTACCCCTTAACCAAAACTGGGTATTGAGTGCTTGCAATCAATCAGTTGCAATGTACAGGATTATGTGTGTGAAAATAAATCTCGTCTAAATTACATGAATCATCGCGGTGAATATCTAACCCAAATCTGCACCCACACAGTATTAACCAACTAACAAACGGCGAGATGTATCCCTATAGATTAGGGCTAACGGAGTCTATATCTCATGTGAGCACCCACAAATCCGTGGATGTACTCATTAACATGTACCTAATTAGCAATGACAAGTTGAATGTATAAGGAATAACCCTCCTTAACATTTCCTCTCTTGGTTAATTGTCAAAGCCACAAAGTATCTTCTTCTCCACCTGATTCATCTTGTTTAATAATATTAGAATAATAAGAATAATCTGTGCTGAAGATAGCCAACTTTATGTCGTAGTTTGAACTTCTGAGAGTAGATTCCCTTGCCTTTGCCGAGTTCTACCGGTAGTTCTAACACCTTGTTTGCCTTTTGTCTATTGCCCTTTATCGATTCCATGGCCATCCTATAGCAATTCCCGTATTGTCACGGTATATCTTTTCTTTTTTTCCCAAATGGGAAAGGACAATATGACACGCCAGGATTAGTTTGACGTCAGTGGGTGATTTCTAATTCTATTTTCATCTCCCTTGTCCGTGGCCGCTTTGCTCATTGCTATTGTTGCGTGAGCATCCACTTGTAGCAAAATAGGACAAGGCTAAACACACACAGAGAGGCTTTGCTCGCAGATATTTGGGGGCTCACAATAGATAATGCGGGTTAGTGGGACAGGGTAGGTAAACCTTGTGTAAAAAATACTCCTTTCAAGTTGGGCTACTTCTCTTTATGTTTTTCAGATCAGATTGAAAGTAGGTCGGAAACCGCCACATCCGCCGGAATTGAAGTTGAAGGCCTATAAACCTATATTTCTTGGGTCCTCTTTGGATTCAAGCTGAGTGCCTAAATAGAGTGCTTTTCCAGTTTCCACCCCTTTGAAAGCGCCTTGGACGCGTGCCCATACTAGTTCAGGTGCCCATACTACATGTAGTTCGGGTGCCCATACCAGTTCGGGTGCCCATACTAGTTCAGGTGCCAATACTAGTTCCCTTCCGCATACCAGTTTACGTGCGCATACCGGTTTCCGTGTGCATACTGGTTTCCGTGCGCATACTGGTTCCCAATACTGATGACGCCTGTTCACGTGATGACGCCCGTCCACGTGATGACGCCCGTCCACATTTATGTGCACATTTATATTAATTTAAATTAGTCATTGTACTTCAAACTACCGGTATATAAACGCGAACCAGTTTGCGCCCACTTTACAAAAACTCTGAAGCACTGCGGTACTCAATTGCATTCGGGACGCACATAGTTCAGTTTTTACTTTTCCAGTGGCTGCCTGCTAATCACGCATATAAATGGGCGTATACAAAATAAAAATACAGTCACATCCTAATAGTGTTAAGGCCAGTTGGTAATGATTCCTTCATCTTTTAAAGCCTTCCTCTTTCTGCGTGCTTGGTACTTGGTTGTTTCCTCCTGAAACATCATCTTGGCATGGCTGAATAACTTCAGTTTAAGTTGCAACCTCCACTACATTAACAATCTCTTTATTTCCAAATAAACTTCACTGTGGTTACCGATTCGAATCAGTGGTTATGAATATGTCACATTTGTTGTGTGCTTTAAATACAGATAAATATTGCACACTCTTGACTTGTGTAATTTTATCTGCAACAAATGTATTTTGTAAAATATGTATTGTTGTCAAGAGCCGTCACTAAATAGAATGCAGTGATTTACATGTACACTGACCATTTCTGGAATGTTTACATTTGTCTTAAATTACTGAGTCAAGCAGTTACTGCCAAGTTATGTTGGCTAGTCTTATTTCCATCCGTTGAGTTCATGCGTTCATTCTTTACATGCTGTACTGGTATGGTATACATGTTGTACGTACATTTTAGTCTGGAACCTTGCTTCAAGCCTTCAACCATGAGCAGGGGTATAACTGTGGTACCAGTCTGATGCCTAGGGTGTGGGCAAAATCATATTGATTTGGGAGGATTTGAGAGGATTTTTGAGGGTGAGGGTTATTTAATGGCAGTTTTTCTATTTGTATTGCTTCAAGATATTCATGCTAAATTTAGTATTAGAAGAAAGTTTATTTTTTTAAATATTTTCTTGAATAGAATATTAAACACAATTCTCATAAAGAACCCCTTTAAACTTGTTTTTATTTTAGTTTTAAATGTTCTTATTTGCACATTCCATATTTTTTTTATTTTAAAATGTTCTTAAATGCTCTCCTCGACAACATCACATATATTGGAGGAACTGACCTAATTATTCATCCCAAATTCCCTCTCGGGCTTTTGGGGACAAATGTGAAGGTTTTGTTTGTTGGCATGGGTGCATATACAGGTGTCATTGTCATAAGTGGGTTGATAGATATATTCTTTCATAGAAGGCTTTCATAATGTTGGGGCTTAACCTATATTTCTTTTTGTGTATCTTTGTACCCATTGATTTACAGCCAGCTTTATTATACGGTACGTAGTAACAATAGGTGCGGTCGTGACACGCTCGCTTGTGAAAACTCCTCAACCCAATAAAAACAAAGCAGCAACAAGAGGCAGGAGCAACGATAATAGTTATAAAAACTGGGTCAGTGTAAACAACACTGATATAAAAAAAACAGAGAGAGAAAAAAAATTGGGAGCGTGTATCTGGTTTTGAAGGTTAATTTGCCGAAATTGTGTTACCCAATTTCGCTCAGCTTGAAGTCTTGGTGATTTTTGTCGCTGTCGTTACCCTTGTGTTATATGCGCAATCACTTAATAGACTGCGGTGTAAGTTTCCAGTCGCGCGAGCTTTGCCGCACCACGTGGCACGTTAAAAAGAAAAAAAGCAGTGGGTCGCTGCCGTATAAATACGTAATCTTCCATTCCCAGTCATGTCACAGCTCAGTAATCGGATCAAATTGGGCAATATTACCCAATATTTTTTTCTATGGGTGTATGTGTTTGCATGACCCAGTTTTTGTTATTATTGCTTCATTCACTAGGGGTGCGTTTTGTTGTAGCCCCTTTAGGGGAACATTGGGTACTCGCACCTTTAGCCCCCCCCCCCCCCCCCCCCCCCCCCCCCCCCCCCCCCCCCATCTCTCTCTCTGTGTTTACTCCAGAACTAGGACAGGGTGCACGACTGGACCGAGGTACGTGAATTAGCCACTCTAGAATAACCAGGCTTATTATGTGTACCCCAGAAATCGTTTCAGAATACTAAGACACCCCCAATTTTTTTTTTTTTTTTTATAGATTGCCGAACACGAACTGTCTGGCACTAAACTATTAACCTCTTAGAAAAAAAATAAAAATTTCCTTGATTAAATATTTGAGCAGTGGTAGCGTTTTAACATTGTTCAGGAATTCTTCCCAAGTAAAGTAAGATACAGTTACATGTGTACCAATACCTATTGGTTGTTGTTGAGCCGGAGAGTCAGCATCTTTGGAGTATTGACTTGGATGTCCATAACAACATTGCAGATATTTTTCCAAATGTTCCCCTTGTATCAGTAACGCCTTGTGTTGAATCCCGCGTCCATAATTTACAGATTCACGTTATCAATTGCCAATGGTGGGATTTCATATATTCCCCTTTAAAAAATAATTCAGTGCCGATTTTCCAAAAAAAATGCATAATTAGACTTTGACCGCATTTAGCGGTAAAGTGCGGCAATTTGGATAAAGATTCAGGTAGCGCATCGGAAAACAAAAAGTGTCAGTTGGGTTTTAATAGTGCCTCGAAGAATGGGCAAAAGAACACAGTTTGTGCACCTGGTCATAAAATGTGGGTTAATTGCAGGCTGTTATACTTATAGAGATGTCTATCTCCCTCGATTGGCTTCGTGTGTGCGTTGCGTTGCGGATCTTTATCCCTTGAATTAATAGATTTGGGTTCCACTTTTTTATGACATCTGTGATTTTAATTCTGATGCAGTATGCAATATGCCTGTACTGTTGTCTTCCTCCAAGAGTCGCTACGAAAAGAAGAAAAAAAACTCCTACCCGCACACAAAAATGGGTGAAAGTCAATCTTAATTTTTTTTTTCAAGGGCAAATATGTCACACTTTGGACCCTTAATTTATAGATTGTAGGCCCACCATTTACAAATAGAAAAGCCCTTCCTTAACCAGTTCGCGCCGGGATTATTTTAACATCGCCGAGCCGACGGGCGGGATTATTTTTAACGAAACTCTATCCGAAGCGGGTTCAGGCTGATAGTGCCGGGAAGCACACCCACGCATTTCCGGCCTTGCGCGCTGCTGACATACATTTCCGAACTTGAACTTGGCGTGTTTATGCGTCATCCGTTTTGAATTGGGGAAAATTGTTGCGTTTATATACGTCATCCGGCGCGAACTGGTTAACATTGAAATCACACGTGTGTAGTTGTGAAGATTTCCTGAATGCAGACCTATTTCTGATGTACTTCTGTACACATTATGTACCCGCTGATAGACGTTAAGATGTTTTGTTTATAGTGACCTATTATTGACATGCGTATTGATTAACCAGTTCGCGCCGGAGGACGTATACACGCAAAGTTTTTCCCAGATTCAAAATGGACGACGCATAAAGACATCACGAGCAAGGCCGGAAATGTCTGTCAGCAGCGAGCAAGGTTGGAAATGCGTGGGTATGCTTCCCGGCTTGAACCCGCCTCGGATCATGTTTCGTTAACAATAATTCCGCGCCTCGGCTCGGTGACGTGAAAATAATCCCGGCGTGAACTGGTTAACTAACGCAGTTATTGATAGATATACTGACAATGTGCTATAGTTGACACAGTGATGTTTTAATTTTTGCGTCAATTCCTAACCAATTTTGAAATTAATCGGGAAAACATTGATCAGCTTAATTGCCATCTCGTATCCTTCCATTTCCTATCCGCCGATGGTTTATATACCGTTATTCTTCACAACTCCGGCTGTGTTCAACGCTTGTTGAAGTCTGCACCACGTGTGTGGGAACCGGCCGGAGATTGCATGCATGCTGGACTTTGTAGTTTGATGTTATCTTGATTTCCACTCATTGATTACGAAGTGATTGCCGGATATTTTATTTTATCTTTCCTATACAAGCTCTATCAATAGCTGACGTGGTACCGAGTGACGTCAAGTACCAATAGCATTTCTAACAAGTAGCAAATTATATTTTCATATTTCTAACTTGTGTATAAAATTCTGTTCTTTAAAAACATAATTTGAAACAACTCGAGCTTTTACACAATAACTTTGTTGGTTACTTTTTGCATGTACAGTACATGTACAGTAGCTGCAAAAATGTGCAAACATTCTTTAATTTAAGAAGTACATAACATGTATGAACTTCAATAGTGCTGAGAATACATATGTAAGTATAGTCAGTTATCTAATGAAGTTATCTAAACATTCATATTTGTGTACTCGTGACAAATCATAACACCTTAACCCATGTAATCATACAGTTGTGTTTTCTTTTGCCGTGGACGGATAGGTTTTACCGCAGCCATTAAAAACAGACTGCAAGATGTTTTATTTTTTTAAATTGCTTCTCTGTTCATTTGTTTATTCTTATTCGACATTTCAAGATGTGAAGATTATTTTGTATCCTGTTCAGAAATAAAAACCTGCAAGATATTTTACTTTGTTTCTTAAAAAAAGAGAGATTAAAAATGCAAATACATTTACATTGATAATATTTATTATCATTGTCAGAGATTACATATATATATAATACATATTGAAGAATATGGTTGTGAATTCAAAATAAAGATTTTTAGAGCCCGACTGTGTAAAAAGAATGGCTTAAAGACTAGAGAGGCAAAAGTGAAAAGCTGCAGTGGGTAGCCCCAAAGCATGAACAAACCAAAACTTGCAAAGACCTTAAAAAACAATTGTTTGCCTTTAAGTGGATACTTGAAGGGTTTTTAAGATTGAAGACAGATTTGTATTTACTTACCAGATTTGAAGTGGTACTACTTGCGGTATTTAGTCTGTCATCGTAATTCCACTTCCAGCAGTAACAAAAAGTAGACGTCCAATTTCATCAAAACTTTACTTAAATATCCATTCTGAAGAGAACAGCATCTTTGAGTTGCAATTCTCCCGAGTTTGAAGCAAAATATCGAACAAATCCCCTACAAAAACAAAAAAGTAGGACACACTGGTCCTTGAAATTTACGAGGCTTGCGTGAGACTATATTGAGAGGTTCAAGACTTCAACACTGCAAGGGTGAAGGCCCAAGTTACAGGTTTCCACGGAAATGGTGTAAAAATGGAGTCAGTGTTGGAAGGTCAGTACCATTGCTGACTGCACCTGTGTCGTCAGAAGTAACAGTATTTTATCGAGTCGTTGGGTTTGACAGGTTCTTTTTTTCTCTTTCTTCCGTTGTCGAGGTATTGTCGTCACCGGGTCAATGGCAGTCAATACCACGGCTTGTCTACAGAAAAGACGGCAGAAACTAGAAAATCAACTGTTTGCATTTCTATGTGGCCTGCAGAGCCTTTTCTGTTGTTGTCATCATCGGAGATCAACAAGTGCATGATTGGTCGGGCGAGGCAGTCTTAAATGCCACTGGAGAAAACTGGCATTCACACCAATGTGACACTCAAGCTGTGATTGGTTACAGTCAAATGACTGAGTAATTCAGCACTCTTTCACTCACTTGACGTTTATCACCCGGGTGTCGTTGTGAAGAGCAACGCGGTGATGAAGTTGTCCGTTGACACGATGTAGCGTTTACATTGCTGATGCAGATTTGCTTGGTTGATGTAGGCCGAGAAACGAACCTCGAATGCCTGTGACAACTGGAGGAATCTAAGCATCGATTGATGTCCTCGCACCTGAATCGTCTCACCGTATCACCCCACATCCTCCTCGTTTAATCTGTCGTAAACGCATACGCGTCTGCTCAGTCTGTACGCTCACCTCGTAATTTGTCTATCGTCCACACCCTCGTTAATTTCTTAACCTGACATCCCAACTCATCACACGGCAGATATGATTCTGAGTTATCGCCTGGTCGAGTGTCAAACAACCCGTACCCATCGCTCTCTCTGATTTCACGTCAACTTGCCAAACCCCCCCCCCCCCTCCCCCCTCTCCACCCCCCCCCCCCCCCCCCCCCCCTCCACCCCCCAACCTTAAGTTTATGCCACACCACTGTCCACGCCATGCTGTGATTTCCCAGAAATATTACCATTTGTTACCAGTTGGGAATGTGTGTGGGGTGATGATTGGCCCCATCTCCCTGTGCCTGAATTTCTGCGGTTTATTTTTTTTTCCCTTCAACCACAGCCTGACACCTGGAATTTTTTGGTCCAAACAATAAATTATACCATGTCATATTTTGGTGATATAAGATTCTTGTGATATAAAGTGCCACGGGTCAGTTTGGGATTTTACCATTCTCAGCAAGTTTGTAGGGATTTTTCTTTTGTAGTTGTAATAATTATTACAATGAAACTAAAACCTCTACAAATGTTCTACAGATTGAGCCCTGTAATACTTTATAACGAAATTGAAATCAACAAAGCAGCCCTACTTTACAATGAATACATTGTACATTGTATAACATTGTATCAATGTAATACATTGTATATACATTGTATAACATTGTATCAACAAAATGTCCTGACTTTTTTTTACCCGTGTATATATTTTAATTTAATATGTAAATTATCTAAATATTTCATTCAGTAACACCTGTGTGAGCAATTCTCCCTTTACAATATTGACATCGGCAAATGTTAATTACCAAAATACTACAAATAAGACGAATATTAACAAAGTTTTTTACCATAACATGATGAATAAAAGGGTTTAAGAACCGACCTCGAATTTCAATTTGAAGCAAATCTAAATACTATTACATGTGTTTCAATGTTGTTATCTGATCTTTTGCCTTTTGTCCCCGCAAGAGAGATACACACATTTGTGTAGTCACCCTGAACAATAACCAAGACCCTCTTATCAAAATATCCGAAATGCTTTTCCAGATAAACCATCGGTCCTGTAGGTAGCAAAACGCCTTACTTCCCACTCAGTCATCACCTGCTAAACTCGCACGGAACATCCCTTGAACTTTCTCCCAAGAAGTTACCTTTGCCTGTCCTTTTCTCTTTTTATTTTCTTCCATTCCCACTATCAACAATCCCTTAGAGCAAGACATTTTTTTTTACCTGGGCATGTCTTCGCCGTCGATTCACCAGTGACAGCTTACTGCCAGTGGCTTGTACTTTTCCCCTCAAAGCTCCCAAAGTCCCGAGGACTTAGCCCCCACGGAACACCTGGTCATTAAAATAGATACTAAACTATGCCAATAATTTCTATTTTTGCCCTCTTTCACACCTCAGTAAGAGGAATAAACACGCGGATCCTTAGTTATTAACACGCTAAGATAAACTGTCCTGTCAGTTCCACGCAAATTGCTGAAATGATTTGAAATTCTTGATTAGCGTAAAAAGTTGATTGGATCGCATGAAGACACGCACCTTTACACTTTCTCCCCCCGAAGCTAACGAACTTTCTAAGGAACTCTTAGTTGCGTTTGATACCCGTAGGAGGAATGTTTATCGCCTGAATTTGTTGGTTAATAGAGAAATGCGGTTGTGGCAAAGGTTGGGAGGCGTAATTCAAGTTCGTCCATTGTGAAAGTGCAACAGAAAACGGAAGCTCTTGATGGAAGAGTGACAGTTGATTGGTTGGGCATCATCACATGATTGCTTCAGAATGGTTGCATTCCCGTCCCCCAGGGCCAGGGTCCAGGGTGGGCACAATTTTATTTAATAGATTTTTTGTTTTAAAGCCCATTTATATTTCAAGTCTTTTGCAAGTCCTCCAATCCCAATTCAAACCACTAGCTATTTAAATGAGCTTTGTCAAATGCATTTATTTGTCAATGTTCATCCAGTTCCTTGTGACTGGCTGTATAAAAGGACTTGTGACTGGACTTGTGAAAGGACTTGTGACTGGACTTGTGAGAGGACTTACAGAAGACTCAACTAAAACTCTCTTTGGGAGCCTGGGTAATCCTGTTTTATACCTTTAGCCAAGGCAAGACCCATGAAGCAAGTCTATTTCACAACTTAGTCGGTTACCGTATGTCAATCAGAAACAAAGATCATGACACTAGATAGGCACCAGCTCTATCCTTGTATGACCCTTCACATTTGTAGTATTCCCAATAAAATCACACACAGCCCTTTAAAACTTTACTGCTGATCTGGGTGTTGAAAGTTTGTCAACTCTATTGACCAGCTATATCCATCATAATAACTGAATTTGAGTGCCTGGAGTCCCATGGGTGCAGTATCTACCCCCTAGAGGAACCTAGTCCAGCCCTTGTTGACACAAGGAAGGGGGATATTGCCCCCTTTATACCAGGTGAGACATTAAGGAGTGTGCCAGGCCAGGTATAGGGCATGCAGACCGGGAGCTGATAATTTGTGAGCCACTGACAGGGTGGTGACTGGTGAGAGATGTCTGGACCTGTGTGTGTTATGAGGGCTCAGATGTGCCTTTCATGAGCATTTTGATCCAAGTGTTTTTTGGGGATGCTCAAGGATGTACACGTAGGCATGTATACTCATTGATGTAAAGTGATTGTACATGTACATGTAACTTGTGTCTTACTTGTAATGCTACATTAGTCTGTGTTGGCAGGGGGCTGTGATCCAATGGTTACAGCGTTCGACTCAGGTTCGAATCCTGACAAGGACATAGTGCATGTGTCCTTGGGCAATTGCCTCTTTACATTTAGGAGTATAATGTGAACCTGTGAGTGTGAAGGTAGAGACTACGCTGTACATTTGCATATAATTCCTGATGAACGGGGGTAATAATTGTAAGCACAAATCAATTGATCTTTAGCCGTGCTCTATGGTCAGACATGACTGCTGTCTCCATGGCATCAGCTCGACCATGTTGTAGCCGCGTCCTTCGCAAATTTCAGCTTTTCTGCCAGCTGCCAGTAAGCACAATTAACCCCCAAATTATTTATATATTTAATATTATAAAATTTATTATGTTTATACTGACAATTCAGAAACATTGTTCAAGAAATCTTTCAGATACTTATAGTCAAGTATACAGCCCAAACTTTAAGCGTTTTTGTCAGGGAGCCATCCTGAACCCTCAATCACCGAAGAAAACCAATCCACAAATACTACAACAACTTTGTGATAGATTTTTAGAAGTTAAAGTTAATATAGGCCCTACCTAATGTTAAAGTTAGATACACAGTCACAGTCACAGATCCTCTTCCTTTTTTCCCTGAAAAACCTAGACCATGTATAGAAACTACAGTATTTCTCCAAGAGATTATTTAATCAAAAGGTAACATTCCATTTCAATACATTTACATGTACAAACTGAATTACCTTCATTTTTTGGGGGGCAATTCCTTTCCATTTCGTCTGCGCTCAACTGGTCTGAAGAAATCCTCAAAGTTGTCCGCTCAACATGATGCCCACTATAAGGCCAATCCAGCCAGTTGAACTCCTGATCAACCGTAGACACTTGCGTTCCCTCCAGCAATAGTTATTCCTTCTAAACACACGACCGACCGGTATCTCTGTTTACAAATACAGCCTCCACCGTCACCTTGTATACCACATGATCTCTGACGCTCACAATAAACCTAACGACACCCCCGACAATAGTCCCTATAGCCAACAATCGCCTTCTATATATATATCCTCTTCCCCCTTTAAAGGTAGGACACACCGGACAGCAATCGCAACAACAACAAGAAAAAGAAGAACAACTGCCCGACGCCGGTGGAAAATGAATGCCTTTTGTTGGTGCTTTTTTTCTCGGCATTAATGATTGTAAAACTTAGGATTGATCAGTTGAACGATATTTACTATAAAATACCAAAAGAAAATCAACTCATTCCTGTGAATTCAAGCAATTACCAATGTGTATCCTACCGGTACCTTTAATTCACATGACTACATCAAAATGAACATTATTCTCTCTTAAAGAAAATTTGGATATCCCAACAAACAAAAAACAAGAAAAAAACCTGCTGTGACTTTGAAATCCGTAGCGGTTGTTACCCGGGCCAACGCAGGTTCAACCCTGCGTGAGGACTTGCCGTGTGGTTCGTGGAGTTTTCCGGGTGAAAGTACAATGGCCCTCGGCTTGCACGGCGATGGACCCTAGAGATAGTTAATATTCCCCGCCGTTGTTCCCCTCCCTGGGCATTCTTGTCTTGTAGAACTCGCCGACGGGTGGACTACAAAAGAGGTGGAAATCCCTGCTTGGGGTCAGGAAGTATACTAGTTTTGGGGTACAGTTTTTGTCTTCAGAATTCGCCATGCAGTGGTGTTACACTTGCGTGCGTTCACTGCATGCCTAAACACTCAAATTGGATTACATGCCGATGTATGTAGTTGTGAATTCCCTGCCCAAGGCTTCAAGTCAACTCAAATCCGTCACTAGAGTCAACTTGCACTAAATTTAACTTCTCTTTATTGGCATTTGATGTTTCTAAAAATATCTGATCAATCTAATATTGATTAATTTTTTCATTGTTGATTTATTGAATGTTTGATAGTCACTCAGTCACTGATTAATTGACAAGATAGATCTGTATCATTAATCAATATCAAGATATTGGTGTGTTTTTTATAGCATGCTTGTCAATTTTGTGTATTTTCCATTTTTGTTATTTTCTCTTAAAATAAAATATTACAATAAAACGATAGGGTTCACATTTAGTTCAATTTTACTTTATAAAAAAAGTAATAAACTTGAGCAGGATTTGAACCTGCCACATCTGAAACACAGCACCGGTAGTCCAGCACTCGGTAGTTGATATTTTGTCGTACAAGTCCCACAATGCAGCGTTACACCCAAAACAGCTCAAGTTTTTAGTGGTCAGAAAAGTGATCCCAGAAACTTGTTCTACACGAGAACAACACAAAAACGCCCTGTTTTTAAAAGATGGTGGTGTGGATGTTTATATCCTACTTTGAAATGCTCTTTCCGATTAACATCATTTCGTTCAAAACGCGTTTTGTAGCCCAATTGGGCAATTTCAGGACATACTGTTTGTAGTGCTCATTTAACGATCACATTGATTATCTGTAGCTGTCCTTTCGTGAGCAACTCACAGTTCACAAACCAACTTCAAGTGCATGTCATCAGATTGCTCAATCACGCTTTCAACGGCCCCTAAAGACCCGCACGAAAGACGCGACAATATATTCAGACCAATTAAGAGCTGTGCACCGTAGACCTCTCAGCCCCTTTTTGCAAAGAGCAATCTTTACCACTCGGTCAATTGTGGTAACACGGACTACCTATTTATTTGGCTTGGTAAATTGCTGACACTAATATTGAAAGAGTTTGCTGGAGTTTTCGCTAGGTAAAGATCATGGGTTATCGAGATTTTCCCACCCATGTATCGCATGCATCATCTTCTGGCATACATGTCGAAAATCTTGCAGTCAGAAATGTTCTGGAACACACCGGACCCCCCCCAATTTACCCAAAGTTCATACTAGTTAAAATTTCATATTTAGGCAGAATGCAAACTCAAACTGTGTTGTAATCTTACAACTGTGATTAATATAGAAATAATTCTGGACTAATATGTCGATTAAGTTTTAAATCATTTTTCTTATGGTTTTTTGGTTTTTTTACTACAACCACAACTGCAATTTTGTTACATTGTCTTCTCTGTACTTTGCCCCCTAAGAAACATTCTCCAAATCTTTTGAAGTTTGGCTGTTTTCTAGTCGCATTTAGCACCAAACTTGGAACCAAGGACTGCCGGGAACGCAATGCTTTCCAAAAGCTGACAACACTCCAGAAATATATCTGTCAAGATGTCACAAACCCAGTTACGTGTAAGAAATCGCCCACATGGGACACCCACAGATCAAAAGACTGAAGACCTTCCCAGTTCCCACTTCTGTCCCAACAATCGGACACGCCACAGTGTCTGTATAACATGTACAATGGTCCTCACTCTATTTTTAAGGGGGTGGTTTGGAGGGGGGGGGGGACATTTTAATACAGGAAGTATTAAATACACCAAAAATTAACTGTTGATTTACTGGAGCAAGTGCTGTGAAAGACTATCAGTCCCTGGGGTATTGTTAAGCGGGGAGTTTAGCACCGTTTAAGAATTCAGCCAACATGATTGATGGCATCCAGATGGTCCCAGCCATCAAGTTTAAGGGGGACTCAAATATAACATTTTTCCATTTTTTTGTTGTCTCCTTTTCTAATACACTGTACTGGTGTAAATACCTGGCAGTCATAACTCGTGGGGGTGGAATGTGGACTTTTAGATGTGCCCAGTTGAACGTGAAGCTATTTATATGATGTGTTACCTATCACAAGTGTGTTTCTTTATTAGGCTCAGTGGTATTTTATGTTTTTCCGTTTGTTCAAGACTGGATACATCTTATAATCATAAATGTTTGAGGACAAACATGGAGATTAAACAGGTTTATGTAAATGTTGTTTTGCCAATTGGTAAATTGCGATGTATCTTAACCAGTTCGCGCCGGATGACGTATATAAACGCAAAGTTTTTCCCAGATTCAAAACGAATGACGCATAAACACGCCACGAGTAAGGCCGGAAATGTCTGTCAGCAGCGAGCAAGGCCGGAAATGCGTGGGTGTGCTTCCCGGCACTATCGGTCTGAACCCACCTCAGATCGAGTTTCGTTAAAAATTATCCCGCCAGTCGGCTTTGGTGAAGTTAAAATAATCCCGACGCGAACTGGTTAACCCTCACCTTCAGCTTGGGATTTTGCCCTTTTGACATATTTTTTGTAAAAACACTATACTCAGTGTTGTCCCAAGAGATTATTAGACAAAAATCACTGGGTAGGAATCGAACCCACGACCTCCTGCTTCCCAGTGTAAACGTCTTATCGCTTGACCACCGAGCTAGCCGAGGTCTGTTTATCGGTTAGCAGGATTACGGGAAAACTACTGGGGCGATTTTAATTAAACTTGGTAGGTAGACAGCTTGTGGTTCAAGGATGATTCCATTAAATTTTCAGATTAATCTGGATCCAGATCCTGAATCTGGATCACTTTGAACTATGGGGCTAAGGTTGGGGCTAAGGTTGGGGCTAGGGTTTGGGGTCTACCAAGACCTCTTTTTATAGTTCCTTTTGTTGCATCGCTTTGTTTTACAAAACCTGGTTTGACACTAAATCACTAAGCTATAAATAAACCGTGCATTGCACCCATAGCACTAGGAAATTAACAATTATGTTCCCAGTTTGTATATAAACATTGCTCAGAGTGTTCTCAAAATTGACCGCCTGCAAATCCGTCGTCCACCCCTACTGAGCGGTTCTGTTTCCCGAATTATCCAATCATTTTTAGCCCATTCTTGCTGCGTCTTTTTTTATGATTATTATAACCCATTCTCCCGATCGGAATAAAGAATGTTTGAGAATTGGTGGCTGCCCAAACTCTCAGATTGCCGTGCTTTGTTCTTCCGCCGCTGGAACAATAACCAGGAATTTACCCGAACGAGATGGGCGGTCTACTTCCATCAAATCATCCCGGGGAGAAGAAACAAATCGAACAAAAAAATAAAATTAACCTGTTAAACCCTAAAGTTTGATAAAAAAACACACAAAAAGCGTCCCCAAAAACTACTGTAGTACCCTCATAGTATAATGACCCGGAATGCCTTTTGGTCACGGCACGGTAAGATTTGTGCCAGGAGCACCAACGGAAATGTGCAGTTAAAAAAAAAGTGTAAACAAGTTAAATTCTGACCACATTTTATCGATTAGTCGTAAGCCTGACCTTAACTCTTTTTTATTTTAGTGTTTAGGGTTGTGTGTTAGCCCGTGGCTGTGTGTGGAAGTTAATTTAAAAGTCATTAGCAAAAGCTGGACAGTTTATTGTGAAATTCACGTAGACCCGTTACAAATATACAAGGTGGGCAACTTTGCTGATGAGGTCAGTTTCCGGCCACTTTGGCCAGTCCAAACAAAAAAGAAGAATTTGACCAAGGACTGGCCAGATATGTAGACCTACAGGGATTACAGAAAATTCATGTATGCAGTTTACAAAAATGTTGTTTTATGAGTGCAGCGAATCTTTGAACAAAGACATGTCTCTTGCATAGATACAAATTACAATGTAGATAGGCCTACATGTACGCACACCTGAAATTTCATATCATTTTCTTTTCATACATGTACCTCTACACCATGGAGAAACAAGAACGAGCTTATTCCTCCATGATGTATACACACTTCTCATAAGTTTACTTGGTGCATTACTTGCCCCACCCCTGATCCAATGTGAACATTATGCCAGTAAACAATACCCAATCCTCAAACCACTGTTTTGGCTCATTTTTTTCTGGTTGATCTTAATTTGCAACTTCACTGACTTATTTTGTTCTTCCAAATAACAAAATCATGTGATCGAATTTGTGCAAATAGTGTTACAAATAATACATTTACATTCTTTAGTACACATGTTGCTGTTTGACAAGTTATATTTTGGGTCTCAATTAAGTTTTGCGCACCTGTTCAAACTGCATACATTTCTGTTACACAACTTAAATACAAATGTATTTATAAGGCCACAATTTTATGCCAAGAACTGATACCACTTTGTGTGCAAGTGTGCAATCTTCATCAGATCAATATTACAGTGGGGAGTCCCTTCGTAACAATATCGTCCACACTCAGTGTACTTTTCGTAAATCCCATCACATGGTCCAATTCCACACATCTATGACCTGGGCTGAGTTCCCAACACCAACAATTTGTGTTTCTTTTTATTTTTTTGAAATGCAACTTTATCTGATGCTTGAGAGATAATTATCACACCTCCGCCTTCAGTTGTTTGTGTGTGAAATTCGAAGGAATAGAAGTGTCCTGGTTTGGTGTGGTCACTGGTCAGTAGGATTGGACCTCGTTGTAGCCTTCTTTTGTCCAGAAACGTAAACCTTCACACTTGGTATTTGGACAGGCTGTGGCACCCCTGGCCTAGTTTACTTTATCCCACTGAGAAAGTAGGTTAACAAGGTCAAAGGTTAACAAGGTCAAAGGTTAACAAGGTCAAAGCTCCACCCCCCTTCTTTTTTCTTTCTTTCTTTCTACTTAATAGTCAACTTTACTAAGCCAAGGCTATTCAAATACCTCGTGGGCCAATTTGTGTGGAACCTGCTAAGCGTGGAATAAAAACATGCTCAGTAGAGACAGGTTACATGTACCGGTACCTGCCAAAATGCCAATGCGAGATATATTACTTTGCGACTGGTTCTTTGTCGATTTGCGCTTAGCACGAATTAGATCCTGCTATATAAGCAAATTGTAAACCGCTCAAAACAGCTGTGCAGAACAGGTATTGTTTTTGTCCAGATTTTATTTTTTTCCCGTGTTTGTTTTTTTTCTTCCCGTGTTTGTTCTTTTTTCTTCTGTTCATCACGCGTTGTTCCTGGCATCGTGGAAAAACATAAGACACAAAATCTTAAGAAAGTACATTTTAGGCTTGATTAAAGTAACATGCTTGTAATACTTTGTCTCTCTTCTCTGAACACAGAGGCCCGGTGGGTCAGGCCAGCGTTTGGCCCCAGGGATGCCCCCTCCCTATGGTGGTATGAGAGGCACCATGGGCCAGGGAATGGACCCGTCTCGTAAGCGACACGGCCACCCAACAGACGCCCAGAAAAAGGGACAGAGGTAACATTTTGTTAAACTCGTTTTGGTTTTGCCCTGAATTACGTGAATAACACCACTGCATGTCAAAAAATTCACATCGCCTATTCACCTCTTCAACCACCCACCCCTGACCAGTCTATCCCTATTAAACAGTCAACACGACCTTGAAACAACAATCCTCCCCCTCCTAAGAAATCTGACAGTATCAAGATTGATATACTGGTAGCGGGGCTAACAAGACATGCATGATTTGAATGTGTTGGCAAATCATCCGTCATTCTCTCTTCTCCCCTTCAAGAATTCCAAATTTTAGGGTGCTGAAATAGTTTGTGCATCTTTTTTTATTTAAAGGTGGGATACACCATTTGCAGATATCAAAAATATTTATTACCAAATTATTAAGAAATATCTTACTCATATGAAAGTAAATACTGATTCTAGGCTTCCAGCAAAATGATTGCGCTAGAAATCTTGGAATTATTCCGAAAAATATAATTTTATAACAAACAATTTATCGATCGCCGGACGGCGATGGCGAAAAAAAAAAAAAATAACATAAGAATAACTGCTCGACGCCGGTTGAAAACAAATGCTGTTTTTTGTGCTTTTCTCGGCAACAATGAATGTAAAACTTCGGACAGGTCAGTTAAACGGTATTTACTATAAAATACAATCCCCCAAAGCCACCCATTCATGATAATTCAAACAATTATTAATGGTGTATCCTACCTTTAACTTCCTACTACTTTGAGAATGTTGCAGAATTTATGAATCTAAGAAAGCTTTTTGATTGGAGAAATAAACACATTCTCTTCGTTGACGTTTATTCGTCAAGCAAGCCCTAAAAATGTCACTAACGAGAATGAAATGTGCGGTATAGATTACGTGATGACACGTGTTTATGTTCCTTTTTTTCTCTTTTTTTTTTACGTACTGCCGTACTCCCTGTGTCGATTTTGGTTTTCAAATGCGACTTGCAGGAGCGAAAATGTTTATGGGACATATTTATATCTCGTTTAGGAGTGTGTAGTGTAAATGTTTTTTTCTCTGGGGGAGGAGAGGAGGAGGGGAAAAGGGGAGGAGGGGAAAAGGGGAGGAGGGGAACCTTCGAACCTTAACAGACCATTTTAGCTCAGTTGATAGAGCACTGGCAGGGTAATCTGCCGGTCGAAGGTTCAGACCCGACTCCACTCAATTCTGTAGTTCATCATTATAATAGTAGTCAATTTCACATTGTGGTTTATTTATTAATAAAAACTGGACTCACAAGGAGACTGTATTTTAACCAGTTCGCGCCGGGATTATTTTAACATTCACCAGCCGAGGCGCAGGATTATTTTTAACGAAACTCGATCCGAGGCGTGTTCAGGCCGATAGTACCGGGAAGCACACCCACGCATTTCCAACCTTGCTCGCTGCTGAGAGACATTTTCGGCCTTGCTCGTTACGTGTTTATGCGTCATCCATTTTGAATCTATGGGAAATCTTTTCGTGTACAAAATGTATATACGTCCTCCGGTGCGAACTGGTTAATGAATCATGAAAAAGTCCGAATTTTCTGTGATGGATTATTTGTTTAACAGTGCCACGATTGGCGGACCCAGCAGCAGCAGCAGCAGCGCAAGGAAGAAGAGGAAAATGGCCGACAGGGTCCTGCCGCCCAGGGTCCGTGAGCTGGTACCTGAGTCCCAGGCCTACATGGACCTGTTGGCGTTTGAGAGGAAACTAGACGCCACCATCATGAGGAAGAGGCTGGACATTCAGGAGGCCCTCAAGAGGCCAATGAAGGTTAGTTTTTGTTTTTGTTTTGTATTACTTTTGAATTTGGTGTGCGAACATCGCACATGTTTGGAAATCTTTTAGATTTCCACCCTTTAAACTTTGGCAGGCGCTTCATTTGTTTACCTTCCTTTCTAAAAAAATCATGGAACAAAAGTGTCAACTGAATGTGTGCGTACTTCCTTTAAAAAGAAAAATCTTATTTAAACAAATGTATGCATTTTTACAAATTTCTGACTGATAAAAAAGTTCTTGGCAAAACTGAATTCTCTCTTTCTTTTTTTTAAATACCCACTAACCTCTTGAACCAATACAGTGAACTTTGACCCGATGACCCACTCTCACATAAGCCACAAATATAATGTATCTATCTTATTCTGTTTGTGTTTCCTTCGTGCGGTTATGCAAGAGTGGTTTACCGTGCGGTCAGGCCCGCTGAAAGACCAGGTGCCGAAAACCCCAAAAGCACGTCGTTCTTTGCTCAACGTAATCAAAATCAAATCAAATATCACGTTAAACACTTTCAACACCGTCAAAAGAGTTTGGGTTGTTTTTTTTCCCTTTTTTTTTTTTTTTTTTTTTTTGTGAGGCCCCACTCAGAAATTTCCCCGGGGGAAGTTGTAAAGTTGACTTAAGGTGGCAATCGACTTTTGTCTGTGGCCTGTAAAGCTAGGACGAGTTGGCTAATGTTAGTGTCCACCGCAGCGATACTAAATAGAATGGCTGCCATTCACCTGAGCTCAGGTGTGAAGATCGGGTCATTCATCGCCCCGGCTCTGCCTCAGGGCCCAACTTGGCAAAGTTTACCTAAGCCTTTATCCATGCCTGGCTAAACCGGACGCTCTCTCACTCGCTCTGTGCCAATAACCGATACCATGACGTCCCGTGCCTACTGGAATAGATTTTTTCCTTGGGAACTGTTACCCGTACGTACATGTCCATGTACGTCCACCCACTAGTTATTTTTTTTCTCTCTATCTCGAATTTGCGCACCAGGGAAATAAAAAAATCCGTTGGTGAAAGAAGCAGCATGAGAATGCCTCTGTAGCGCGATTTCCCACGCACACCTTTTGTACTAATATACACTAACAAGTTCTTTTTTTCATTTCTTCAAAACATTTCCTGTACTGTAAATTTTGTTTAAGAGTCCTTCAGTACCTGATGTTTAAGAGGATACCCTCGGATCTTGGGGGATTTTGTAAGATGGCATCATTATATTGACTTAAAAAGTCTGACCTTTTCACTTTGTATACAGTTTTTCCATTAAAAACAATTAATGAGTGGGATTGAACTTCTAGTTTACCACTTTATGACAGTGTCCCTGGTTTAATTCACACTCTAGTCAGTTTGATTATTTTGTTTGTTTGGTTATTTATTTATTTGATTGTTTTTTTGTCACCCCTTGTTCTACCTACAAGTAAATCCGCCCACCAAAATACTAATTTTCAATTTGTCCGAGACCAATTTAATACCCTCAAGGACACTATTTATTTGTCTGTTCCACCTCCAAAAAACATCTCTTTCTGCAATGTTACCAGAATTGTGAAACTACATACATGTAGGGGCATCAAAAGTAAACCAATATTGTTTTGGTGTTGTTAACACTTGTCAAAATCCCTGCTTGCCAGAATTTCTAACCACAAAAGTGTATATTTTTGGGAGTGGAATATGAGTGAAAAGGTTACAAGAAAACTAGGTCCATTTGTGTGGTTGTTCAACTTCAAGCGTGCTCCAATTCTGAATCAGTATCAAAATCTGGATACATTTTTTTATATTCACCAGTTAAATTTGGGACCTACATGTACAGTAGACGCAAATAAGCACAACCATTAGCAAGACCACTACTCTACACTTGTATCACTTGAAATACCTGTGGTTTTTAGTGAGTGATCCTAGAGTGGGTGTTGACCCTCCTTCAAATATCACCAGACAAGGGGCCAATTTAATAGAGCTGCTAAGCACAAAATTTGCTTAGCGCAAAGAAAATCTTGCTGGGTAAAAACGGGTTACCAGCCAAAACTCTGTCTGTTTTTTTTTTTTCATGCAAAGCCAAAACCAGCTGAATACCAGTTACAAACAATATACATGTGTACCCTTGCAAACTGATTTGTAACCCTGTTTTGAAGGAAGAATTTTCATGCTAAGCAAAACTTTTTGTACAGCCATTATTGGCTTAGGAGAGGGGTATTTTTGAAAACCTGGCATCATCTTTTGGTTCGGCCTCATTTCCGAATTCTAAAATATATTTGTAGCTTTTGCTGACTAAAACCTTATGGAATTTGTACTCAAAGTGCTTTGAAATTTCAAGCCAGGGTCTAAAATTTTCTGAAACTGAAACTGGGATAATGCCCAAAGTTTTAAAAACCTTTAAAAAAACCAACTTATTCTTTAAGTTTGATATTAACCAGAGTGTATCAACAAAAGAGGTTTTGAAATAAAACTCTGTCACACGGATAATGATTATTTTAATGAAACTGAGAATGTTTACATGTTTTATTTCATTGCTTTAAGAGAAGTACCGTTTGACATCTGCCCTATTTATTAGCACACATCTGATGGTATTTGCAAAATACCGTACGCCCAGACGGCGGCGCCAGAATTATATTTGGGCTACAAATATATCCCAGGGAATCTATTTTCCAAACAAGGGTCAATAGAAGTTCACTTCTCCAAAAACACCTGGTTCTTTGATACACTTACCCGAAAACACCAAACTTGCCCAAATTCCCCCACCCAAACTTTTTTTTTTGGGAGCGTCTAATTTCTCTCCCCTTTTTATACTGACCGCAAAACAGCAGCCATGTTTTTATCGGGTAAATTTATTTGGACTACCCCATCCGTCTTGCGTGGAATGTAGGCTCCCAGGTACGGCATTTTTTTTTCCTGTATTATTATTTTGTCACCGAAATGACTATCAAAAATAAACTACTTTTTTTCTTTTCCTCCCAACTCGCATCAATCACAGGTGCTTCAGTATGTAGACCCGATGTTTTCGCGGGCTGTTACGTTTTTTTCAATTTAGGTTACTCGCATAAATGTGCATTAACGTGGTACAGAAAAGGGTTTAAACCACCATATTTGAAAGAAATTTTGTCTGTAGATTGTTATTATTACCATATCATGCTAGGATATACCGGTATGTGCACCTTTGGAACTTCAAACTTTACAAATTCAAAACTTTTATTTGGTCAAAGAGTATTTTCTACAGTACATGTATGTCAAATTTCCATCAATTATAGGCCTATATTACGTCCAAGATTCTTGCTAACTTTCATGAGAAATTTGTTCTGAATTAAAAGTCGTAAAACATAAGGCCAACAAAATATTTCTGTTTCCGATTACCGGCCTTGATTTAAAAGGCACTTTTTGAGATTACGCAGGTGCATATGTACTCATTTGTTAACCATTTATTTGTTAGCCATTTATTTGTTAGCCATTCTTTTCTTCATGAAAAACATTTCAATGGTTGGTTCTGAAAAAAAGCTAAAATAAATTGTCTATTCTTCCACGGTATAAAATAGGGCACACATCATTGACGTTAACCGGAACCATGGTTTTTGTTTGTATTTTTTTGTTTGTTGAATTGTTGATTTGGCGTTTGAAATATTTCTAATGCAATTTTTTTTCATAAACTTTGCCATGTTATCAGTGGTAAAAATGATGTTAAGCGAGTTGGTCCTAAGCAGGAGAAAAGCTGCTAAGCGTAAACTGTGTCCCAGTAATCAATTCCAATTCAATATGCTACCCCCCCCCCCCCCCTATGACCCACTTGTCCCCCTATCTACATGTAGGTATGCACTTGACTCTCACAATCACCAGGTGTTACTAAATAGCTAGAGAGACATGCCAGTCGATAAGATACACCAATCGCTAAGATACACCAATCGCTAATTACAATACAGGTGTGGAGAGCTATTCACCGACCTACCCGGACCTTGGCCCTCCTCAGAATAAAAGGGAACGAGTTCAAGTTGGCAAACTAGTTTTGGGAATATAAATCTGATTATACAGTACACCGGGGAAGTTTACATACACGTGGACGCGTGAGTTGCATAATTTCCTCGCCGTCGCGTCCGGGATTCTCAAAACATTCTCGTGTATCTTCTTCAAAACACATTTGCTCGGAAATAACATTGTATAGGCTGGGACTCCCCCTGTAGGTTGAGATGGGCGGAGCTTGATAGTGTCATTATTAAGGGCGGTCTATTGCTATTTCATGAACATTCTGTCTGATGTTTAAATGCTCTAAGTTTTGATTTCACCAATGTCTGGTAAGAGAAATTATATGTACACATGTGTAAGTTGAACTTGGTCGAATTGAATAAAAAGATATTCCACTTTAATAGACTCTCCTTTTTCCTCTTGTAAACATCTCTCTCCCCCCCCCCCCCTTCTTTTTTGTTTCCTTCTTGGAGGTCGTTAAACTGCTTAGATATGATATTGGCACACCCAGTCATGAGAATGTCTTTTGTTAAACATGTGCATAGAATCAGAACACTCTCGAATTGGACTCTGAGTAATATTCAAAGCTTTATAAATTCACATTTTCCTCTAAATATTTAGGGCATTAAGAGCCACCCGGGGTCCCTAATTGGCAAGTGTTGTTGTTTTTTTGCCAGCACGAGAATCAGACCGCAGTGATACAGCAAAGTGCATGATACTCATTAAACGCGCTGTATTCAAGCTCGCGTGACAAGACGTAAATAGAAAATCCCAAATTATAGCAAACCACACGGAGGTGCTTTGTTTAGGAACAGTTATTGTGTTGGGGAGATGTTGAACCCACAGTTTTGGGTAGATTTGTTAGACTTGGTCTGGCACCCGGCCTTTACAGTTCAGCAACCTGGCCTCGGCCCCTTTGTGACGACCAGACATGGGGGTGGGGGACAATACAAAGTTGTTGTCTCGTTATTGAGAATCGGCGAGGCCTCCAAAATCATCCAAACAAATTAGTCTCATTCTTATTATTTGTTATTATCAATCCAGGATACTGACCTTTTACTTCCCGCGTTTAGTTCCCTGCCCTCAAAAAGGGCCAAAAAAAAGCCTTGATTGTAGGTCACAGACTTAAAAGTTCAGTTACATAAAAGCAATAATATCCAATTATAATTGTTTGCAACTTTTCAACAGGTTTTCTGTCACTCACAAGGAGAAAAAGAACTAATTTCGGCTGAATTTTGTGTTGGTATAAAAAAACATCATCACAGCACGATAGGGCAGAAATGAGATTTATTAGACTTTTATCTGAATTTAGACTTTGTTATTCTTGGAGAAAGACATTATTATTATTATTATTATAGAAAGATGTAATTTTCACACATTTCATCAATTTTCAGACACTTTTCTTCACTGACAATCTCATCCCTGGATAGTGAGTGGCTCGACAAATTCTGAAGAAAAAATGTAAATTTCGTCAAGTTATAAGTTATAACAATATTTACTTTGAACTAGTGAGAGATAGTGCCACAAAAAGGCTGTTTACAACTAAATTGTTTACTCACTTTTTTTCTCCTAACCATCGGAATCCAGCCAGGAATTTCCCACTCGTTCATTTACCAGAAGTTGCTGGATTGGTCTCTGGTGTTGACCTCGCATAACCTCTCCAAAAATGTAATCCCCAAAGCTCAAACCCTTAAATCCACATTCCAAGCCATAATATACATGTCCAATTTCTGATTGTTAAGACTGAACACAACAGTGGACTTCAAGGTTCCAGACAAACAAAGAGTGACAAAAAAAGCCGGCTTTTGAAAGTTAAAAAATAAACTCTAGAAGTTGTTTCCACCAACCAGTGTCTTTTGCAATTGAAGCTGATTAAAATTGCTGTGGTCAATACAGAGAAATATGTGTATTTCTTTCCGGGGCTAACGGCACCGTGGGGGTTAAAGTGTGAAGTGTACCTGAAGTAATGCTACTGGCGTCTTCATCTCTGAGTTACCATCCATTGGTCTCGGCAGCTCAAACACACACATGTACTGGTACCTCACTGGATTTTATAGAGTGATTTATTGCCAAGCGGTGTACAACGGTGTATTTTATTTTTTTGTACTCGTGTGAAAAACAGGTGTTTACGTCTGCGACTCCAGGTGTGTTCTGCATATTTTACTCGGTATTCTAAAGAGTTGTGTAGTTAATAAAAAAACAGAGGAATTTCTCCCTAAACTAAAAGTCAGTGAGGTATTTTTTTTTTTTTTTTTTTTTTGGGGGGAAGTAATCCAATTGATGTAAACAAAATGTTATTTGTGTAGTTTGTATTTTATGTAATTTGTTTTCACTCACCAAAACACGAGGAGAAATTTGTTCCATTTTAATGTCCATTACAAATTGTTTAATTAGCTTGATTTGTACCCACATTTTTACAAAGGAGTTTTAACTCTCATTTTGATATCAGTTTGCATTTATTTCATTTTATTAGAGCCGTCCCAGAATAGTGCACAAAATATCATTGAGTCCTTGGCGGCAACTTCTATTCCGGAAACTTCGCACCACAATTTCAACATTTTCTCACAATGCAGCAAAGTTTTTGTTTCTGGAAGCAACAGTTTAGCGTTATTGGGTGATCCAATACAATAGCACTGCTCAGTTTCTACTAGTCTACAAACAAGTCACAGACAGACAGTCAGTCAGTCAGTCAGTCAGTCAGAAGTAATGTACAAATACGAAAAATAGCCACAAATCCAATCCTTTCCCTATAGATTTCTGTCAATTTTTTATTATTTTTTTTACTTTTCTTTGCCAGAAATCTCTGTGTTCCCTCCTGATTTCTTCGCTAATCACCCTTGTCATGCCCCACAAAATTCCAGCTACTTAACACTTAATATAATACACCTGTTTTAATTTAACATCACCAAAGGGTGCATGCAGTGCAGAAGCCTGTCACTAGGGTCAGAAAAGGGTCATAAACATTTCCAGGATTTTGTTCCTTTTTAAAAATAGTTTGTACGTATTGGGTAATATATACAGCATTTGCAAACTAACAAAACAAAACTTTCGAATTATTCGTAAATATACCTTATTGCGGCTGGCTTGACTGTAAAATGAATAGTAGTTTTCCTTGAAGTATCCTGTGAAATCATGACACTGGTATGCTGCCATTTTTAAGAAGAGAGAAATTTCCAACAATGGTTGTCAAACAATTGTTAGAAAACAAAACTAGTAATACTGCTCCCAATTTACCAAATTTAGTTCGTCCACATTTGGTTTGTAATGGTCAACGAATGGGTGCAAGTTAGCTAGGTGTTTTACCTTTGTTAAAAAAAAATTGAGATTTTGTCATTTTTTCCTGATAGTCCTGAATCCTCAAATTTTAATAGGAATTACACCTGTTTTTTTATGGTACAAGTAGTTATTCCTATGTTGTAATGGTAAAAGCTCGCTGGCAAAATTTGTCCAAAAAGCACAAATATTTAAACCTCGAAACTTTTCTGAGAATTCCACTGATTGACAAATTTGTTGTCACCCTTTTTTCTCGTTGCAAAAATAAACTTTTATTGAAAAATATATCAACATAATGCAATCAATTCCCTCCAAAAAAATGCTCAACCGCCGCACACATATCTGTCGGGGAAAGTGCCCTGAAGAATAGTCTTTGACATTAGGAACATTACCCACTTTCATTAGTGCTTAGGGTCAGGCGAAGTTTACCCCACCCTATCCCAGGATATATTGTTTGTTTACGCAATACCTAGCAATTGAGAGCCTGTCTTTATTATTTTGTCTATAAACCTTGCTCACCAGGTAAGAGAAGGGCTTAGGAGGAATACCTGGGCTTGACCAGGTGAGGCATAAATCACGGCAGATTTTTATTGGCAGTTTTTTAGCCAGTGTCATGGAGTTTGAGTATGTGCGAAATGCAAAAAAGCACACCTATGTTTATGTTTGGCTTGTATCTGTGGGGGCCAGTGGTCTTGGTGGACGGATAGCTTCTCAATCCTCTGGATTAACTGTGGAATTTCCAAGGTAAATTCCACTTATAAGGAGAGGTTGGGGGGGTGGGGGAGGAGTGGGAAAGTTAAACTTTGAAGTAAAAACCTGGGAATGAAGGATACCGGTAAGTTGGTGTACTTGTCAAGACTTTTATTTTCAAATTCTCAGAGTTGCTCATTTAGTGATCAGAATTACATGTTGAGGAAGATTTATTGAAGACTTGATTCTTTAACCTTATACTGGTTGTACGGCAGATATGTGACGGGATTGTGACTTTGATGATACAAGCATGGAAATTTGGCACAGAGTACCTTACATGAATGTCCTACCGATAAGAAAGATATATTTTGACTATTGGACCATCGCAGATTTTTTCTTTGAAAGAAATAAAGTTAAAATAACAAGCAATGAAAATTGCAAGACATATATTTCTTGAAAGTCCAAGTCTTTCTTATGACTCTGAATGCAAGCCGAATTTCCTGCATGTATCATTGAAGGAACGATCCCCCTCCCATTTCCCCTACACGACATGTATCTCATCTGCCCCACTATAACTCCAGCGGTACTAAGCGGTACTTGAACTATAGCTGAACTGACAAGCCTTACCCTGAACATCACCAATTCACTTGTAAAGACCCCTAACCCCCTGCATTCATGCTACAGGTGGGCGTGACCATATCCCCCCCCCCCCCCCCCCCCCTTCCTCTCTATCTCACTTGACCGTCATCACATACCCTGTGCGACAAGCTGTTCTGAATTAGATCAAGTTTCCCTCCTCCCCTGAATGTTTCTGTTTCTTCATTGCAGGCGGCTCCAATGCCACTGTTCCGCATATCCTCTCTAATGAGACTTGATTGGTTGGTCAACTGATACCTAACCACAGGCCGTGATTCACCACAGGGTGGAGATGCTTCGTTGAAAATCTAAACTGGATCACGACCTAGTTTCTCTCCCTCTCTCTATTTTCTTTTGTCCAAGTGTGTGAATCTCAAAAGCCTTGTTTTACTTCCATTGAATAACCTGGCAATTTTCCAAACTCAGCTTTGTCTCCGTCTGTGGCTTCATTCATGCAGTTTGGCATTGATGACGGAGTCAGAGATAGAGCTAGGGTTTCGGAAATGTACCAAGACTGCAGTTTGTGACTCTAGTCCCAAGCCCTGCAAGAACCTTTTTAGAAGGTTATTTTAAGACTAATTGACATCGACA
The DNA here is from genome assembly GCA_037893245.1 of Crossaster papposus. Taxonomy (NCBI): domain Eukaryota; kingdom Metazoa; phylum Echinodermata; class Asteroidea; order Velatida; family Solasteridae; genus Crossaster; species Crossaster papposus. The sequence goes on from JBAIAA010000614.1 coordinate 258,832, forward strand.
AAATTTACAAATGTTTAAATTTCCTAAAAAATTCCTCAGTGGAGAAATCTATTGATGAATTATTGAGGGCAACAAATTATTGCGAATGTTGTTGAGTCGTTTTTTGTAGATTACCTTCTTCAATCTTTCAAAACTCTCTGAAACCTTTAAATGGACTTTGTAGGATGTTGTTGGAGGGACAAGGTAAAGGCTAATTTCTTTAGTTTTTGCACACAAAAACACAAAACCCTAAACAAATGAAGACTGAAAAGTCAAATTTTGTTTTAACACCACATTCCTTGGATGTTGGAAGGACACTGCCCTACATGTACCTCTCAGACCCATTTTGGAATGCCTCGTCCAAAAAAGAAATTCCGCCACATCCCCGGCAGCGTGCTTAACGAATCCTGGTGTGCTTAGTAATTTATACCGGTTCCCCTGCAGTGCACCAACACGGCGGCTCTGGGGCGGGCCGCCCGGTGGAATCCATTGTTCTAGATTCGGACATCCCGGCCAATCCCAGGTATTGGGTCTTGGTCTACAATCCTTACAGGAGGTCCTCCCCCATTCATTGCCCACAAGCCAAGCCAACCTCGGAGATGTAATTGATCCCGTATTCCCCTGTAGAGCCAAGACATTTTGTCCCAGGACACCCCTGAATTATCACAAGGGGTCACCAAGCGGGCTCGACATTCCCCCCAAATTACAACACCCTAAACCTCAAGGTTTCAGGTCCCAGTAAAGTTCATCCAAGTCAGCTCTACCTACAAGTGTTTTCTTTACAAAAAGCCTTAAAAAAACCTGAAGCATCATCTATGATTTGGACAGTAATTGACACCAGGATGACCAGACTTCCCCCCCCCCCCCTCCCCCAGGTGATAGTGTCCTAGATTCTAGCCATCAGGAACTTTAGAAGTTGTTGACGATGGACAAAATCTGGCCACCACTTTGTGATGATGGACTAAAACTACAAAGGCCCTTGGATCAATCCAGCGGTTTTTTTCTTCAGTTTACAAGCTTCTTGATGGTGACAGAGCCTAGCCCCCTGGTTTGGCTGCTTTATGATTGGCATGTTGGGCAATAGATGTCAGAGTCTGAGCTGGGCCAGCAACTTGGGTGTGGAGGATTTGAGGAAAGAGATGAGAGAGACTTGCCAGTTTGGTGGTGTTGGGGAGAAGTGTCAGGTTCAGGTGCAAGTTTTGAGGAGCACTGGTGCCGAAAGTACTGCTCCTAGAGGTACATGTACCAGTAGCATGCACTCTATCTACTTCTTCTTCTTCTTTCGTATGATGAGCAGCTTAACTTGTTGCTGCATACATCGGTTTGATGACATTAGTGGAAACAGGGTGCAAGGTTGTCATCTCCCACCCCACTCTATCTACTACCTATCTCACTAAAAGCCATGTTCGCATTGGACTTAATTGTGCAAAAACTTACGGCAAGTAATTGTTAACATTTCATTGTGGACATTTCTGACTTTAACCCTCTTTGGTTATACTACTCCAAAAGATAATATCTCATTAAATATTTGTCATAAACAGTGTTACATTAGACATCAAGTCCAACTTTCTTTATTTTTCGGCAAATTTATATCGTACTGTTCTACTTTTTCACCTTAGTGTGATTTAAAGATAGGATACACCATAAAATATAAAAAAGAACAACTGCCCGACACTGGTTGAAAACAAACGTCGTTTCTTTTTTGCTTTTTTCTCGGCACCCATGATTGTAAAACTTCAGACAGGTCAGTTCAACAATATTTACTATAAAATACAACCCCCCAAATCCACCCACTCATGATAATTCAAGCATTTACCAATGGTGTATCCTACCTTTAAAGCATGTTATTCAATTCTCTTTGTATTCATAGAAAAGTACCTATTAATTTCCCTACTCCCCCCCCCCCCCCCCCCCCCCACCTCCCCCCCCCCCCCCCCCCCCCCCCCCCCCACCTCCCCACCTTCCCAACCACCACATTAGCGTGGCATTTTGCCTACTCACTGCGGAGAAGCCCTCAAAACAGGTCATGCAGAATAATCTAGATTGCCGCTTATGAAACTATTGCAAATCTAGTTCATAATAATGACAGTCACTACCGCAGAATGTTTGCATAGACACGCAGCCCCATTTCTTCTCTAGCCCCCCCCCCCCAGTTTACAAAACTTCATTTTCCAACAACAAACAAAGGATTAAACCCCTCTCAACGTTTCAGGGAAGAAAACAATGACATTGTCGTTTGCTTGGTGATGCGAGTGAAAGTATATTACACGAAGAAAAGAAAAAAAGGAAGAATAACAGACTTGCAGAGTTTAGAAAAAGGGAACGATTAATTTGACATGGTCGGCTGACCACTGGTTGGGTGTATTCGGTTGACCCAGACCTACTTCTTGCAATATCTGGGTCCGAGTGGTAGATAGGAGGCTGGCCTTTTGTTTTGGGTGTTTTTCTTGGCCTAGTTAGACCCCTACTCCTTTCCAATACCCACCGTCAACAGCCAGCGGTACCGGTATGAACGGACCTCCGTTTTGATTGACAAGTGTTTGACCTGAAAACCCATATAACGGATTCTGCATCACCTGTCTATAAACAGATTAAGTCAAAAAAGTTGCAAATGAGGCCAAAAAGCAAACTAAAAACACCCTTAAAAAAATTCTCACCATAATTTTTTTTTTTTTAAATAGGGGTCAATTTTGATAAGCCTTTCGGAAGAACCCTAGCACGTCAAACAGAATGTCCTATCAATTATATGGGACATATAGATTTTTTCCGGAGGAGTGTGTGTAAATAGTGGAGGACAATAGGTATTTGGCCAAGTTTTGACTATTGGGGACACGCGCTGATAGGACCCACTTTAGGGCCTGCACGTTCGTGCACTCTTTGTTTGCACTGTTCTCAATACTTTGACTGAGTTCTTTTTTAGCCCCAAGTTTGTGTGGCACTGACTTGTTTAACTTTTTGAAACAAGTATCAATAAACACTCCCCGATAGTCACCATAAAAATAGTGGTTTGGAAAAAGGGTGAACGTTGTGCAAGGCGGTGACATAGAAATCCCCTCCAAGAATCTAGGTTAGAGTTGTCTAACTTTAGATTCGAGTTTTGTAACAGATCTCCAAAAAATTCTAGACTGAATTGTTAACTGTAGACAAGATACAAATGGTAATCAATAAGAAGATATACATGTATTTTATCAATTGAAACAATGCCAAGTCTCATTAATTTGCAATCTTTCAGTTTACGGCAGTGGTACTCGACAAACCTAACCACCCAACCTTTTTTTGGCGTATTGGTTTTTTAGCAATGTAGGTCACTCCATATTTTAGGGGTTCAGTTGTTTTTTGTACCCGTTACATCTGATATTTCCTTTTATTTCAGCACACATTCTTGGATGCCTTTTATCTCCAAGAGAGATTACATGAAGCAAAGTACCTAAAAATAAAGTTTGAAGTCAATTTCATGACACTTGGAAAACTTCCAGGTCAGGTGTAATCGAGACAGCAAAAAAGGTAACACTTTTGGACCCCTTATTTTTATGGAATGAACAACTAAACTCAGCAAAGTAACATGGCCCTGAGCTGGTCCCTGCCCCTCAGCCAGTCCCTGCCCCTCAGCCAGTCCCTGCCCCTCAGCCAGTCCCTGCCCCTCAGCCAGTCCCTGCCCCTCAGCCAGTCCCTGCCCCTCAGCCAGTCCCGGCCCCTCAGCCAGTCCCGGCCCCTCAGCCAGTCCCGGCCCCTCAGCCAGTCCCTGCCCCTCAGCCAGTCCCTGCCCCTAAGCCAGTCCCTGCCCCTAAGCCAGTCCCTGCCCCTAAGCCAGTCCCTGCCCCTCAGCCCCCCCAAAAAAAATAGTAATAATAATAATAAATAAATAAAAGCAAACAAAAAATCTAATTGTCACCCCCTTTTACAGAAATGTTAGTTTAATATGATAAAACTCAAAAAATGTTTGGAATTTTTAAGAAAAAGCTCCTTTACGTAAACTGTCACACGTTGAACTCAGTCAACCCACTTTACATAACGTGTACGTGAACGTGTACGTGTACATGTACATGTACAAGTATGCAATGTGTGTTTTAATTTGATACAAAGTACGAGTATTTGTGAGATTGTCCAAAAAGTGCCCCTTGTCTTGGTCATTACCCTAATTGTGGCGGCCATCGGCTTTGATATACATGTACCAAGCCTTCAAGGGCCTCTTACGATTGACAAATTGGTGATTTCACAAACCAATATTTCTGATTCCTGTTATTGTTTTCTCACCAGTTTTAACTCAATTCCTGCACGTAAGTGAACACCTGCCTATGAAGCCTCTCCTCCTCCATCACTTTTTTCCAAACCCCCGCATTGACGGTTTCATAAATATTTTTGCAAACGCCCACAACAATGGAAAAACAGTGACTGAAACACATTAATTGAGCCGCTTAAACCTTTCTCTTATTGTTCTAATTTAAACGGTGAGCCAGATTGTTTGTTTCATTTTCTCCATGCTATTTGGACAACATCTAGGAAAAACAACTTTGGATGTGCACTTCTGTTGTTGAGAAGATCAACAGTTGCTCATCTAGCATCAGAGGATTTTGCATTGACGGCTTTGTTCATTCCGTGTTTAAATTGTGGCCAAATAGCGTAAGATTCCAAGGACCTCAAGTCTTGTTTGATGTAGAATGCAGACACTGTACTTAAAGCAGGACGGAAGATAGAGTGAATCAAACATTACCCCTCCCTACCCCCTCCCCTCTCCCCTTCCCCTTGGTTCAACTTGCGGGCATATCCACAAAAGCAGTGAGACACCTGTATCCAATTTCATTTGAAAGCAGGATGCAGATTTACGTCACCTTCAAACCATCACTTTTAGTTGATATAGGTCAAATAAAAAACATAGTCCAAACTCAATTTGTTTAATGTCGCGCTACTGTATGTTACTAGTTTTTGGTGTCCCCTACCAACATCATTTTTCATCATAAAATGATTATCCTTTGGTTTAACATTATGAAACTTCTACAAATTAGAGAAGCTAACCTCTTGCTTTATTTGTATCCACTCAGAATGATTTGAATGCATTGTTTTATTGGGCTATGAGGGTTTTCAAAAAGTTCCTTATGTAAGAGAGAAACCAAATTTCAAAGGGTCCCTAATTCACGTAAACTGTACCCTTGTACAAAAAACAAAACATTCTCTACTTTCTGCATAGCACTATTAGCTATTAGCCACCTAGCTCCTTTGAGAAAAAAACCCTAAAAAACAGGATTTCTCACCCAACTGGGTTCTTGCCATTCTAAAACCCATTACAGGTAATTTTGTTTCAAGTTTGGGGGAGGAAGGGGAAGCTACATGTATATGTATGTGTACTCGTAGCCTCCAAAACCATTGGGGTTTATTTGGAGCGTTTGGTTTAGAGAGCCCCCTGTGCAAATATCCCGTGCGAGAAAGTTGGGCGCCAGGCCCCATTGTACATGTAGCCCTGTTTAAACAGCATGGGGAAGTTAGAGTGACTCTTTAGGCACATGGTGGGTGCGTGTGATACACCCTTACAGTAGAAACAAAAATACAAATAAGAGATTTAAGCATATAGACCTGTGGCTCGTGCTTAGCAGGCCAAGTCAACAACCAACCAAAGTTTACCCCCAAAAATGGTATTCAACAGGCAGTTTTCAGTTCTTACGGCTTGTTGACATCTCTAGCAACACTTTTATAACCAGTTTTTTTTATATATATATATATATATATTTTTTTTTGTATTGACGGGAAGAGTTTTATTGTAAAATTCCTTGGTCAACAGTTGCTTTAGAGTGTGGATTTGCGGTCCCATTCTGCAGGGAAATAAACTGAGTAAAACTGACAAATATGGAAATAATTGTTAAGAAAACAAATGTACAGTTGTGTAGCATCAGAATTGGAGCGCTGAGTTGCAAGTATTTAAGAAAAAAGTCATAGAAAATCTTCTAAAAAAATCATTAAAAAAATGTTGCATTATACTAGTATATTGCATTTTTTTCTATTTTACTATTATTAATGATTCATTAATTGTTATTATCTACACGTATATTATTATTTCAAATACGGCAAGCCTTTTTTACCTGACTTTTTGAGAAGTTAGAAGTCTTAGAACTGCACACAGTAATAAACCTGTCAGTCTCGATGACTACAATTACTTCCTAGGGCCATAGCGTTTCCCCATTGTCCCTGTTTTTGTTATCTTGAATAATACCATTCTCCGTTTCTCAAACAACCCCGGAGGATTTCTCTTTTCATTGCCGGAGAATCCTTTCTTAAATCCGGGGTTATTCCCGGTCTCGTTGTGGTTCCCCTGATGTGTTTTTTTCTCTTTTCCATTATTTTTGTTCCAGAGGCGAAGAAATCGATGTGCATAAATAAATAGTAGTATTTCTTAGAATTCCAATCGCTTTTGACACGAAGACAAAATGAGCAAATAAAGCCATCCCAAACAGGAATGGACAAATGCAAATGCTAATTTTGCTTTCCGTGAACAGAATTTTACTCTAAAAATTGAAAATTTGGGAAGAAAATAGTTTGGACCATGCACACATTATAAATCAGTTATTAGGCCAAGATGACCTTAACTACATTCATCCAAAACCCAGTTTCTTCCCCTCCCCCTAATAATTTTTTTTTTCAATGTCTATCCATTTTAGTTCAGAGTCCTGGCCGATTTTTAACGGTGCCTGGTTCAAACCAAGTCCTCAAATACCCTTTGGCAAAGATCCGTCACCTAGACATGGCATGTTGCAAGACTCTCTTAGGCTATACTGTTTGTTTTGTGGTTTTTTTAGGGGGGTAGAGAAAGAATCTTTGTTTTCTCCTTGCTCATGTCAAAGAATTGGGAAGGGGGGGGGGGGGGGAGAGAGAGTTGGGATTGGTTGGACAATGTGTATATTTAGTATAGACCAGCCTTTCAGAGTAGCAGTTGTTGACTCTTGGAACTGGAATACCCTGCAGTGCTGGGCTTTCAACCCAAACTACATCGCTGCTCCTCTCAAAGTAGAGGGCTACAGCCTGGGCCCAATTTCATGGAGCTGCTAAGCACAACAAATGTGCTTAGCATGAACTTTTTTCCTTTGGCAAAACAGGGTTACAGGTGGCGTTTATTTGCTCCTGAACTTAAAGGGATCGTATACGTTTGGTAATTGGAACCCACTGTTTGTTTCAATCTATTATAGTTATACATGTATACCATAAAACAAACCTGTAAACATTTTATTTCAAAAGTTTGTAGCAATTTTAAGATATTGCAGAAAATCTGGAGCGGTTATGTCCACACAGGAAGAACAATCTGCATTGGAATACACAATCTGAGAAACGTCACTGCAGTAACGCTTCTCAGATTCAAATTTTTGGGGATAAAAAGTGATATCTTTTTCCATAACCGCAGTACTTCGAAGTGAACCGTTTCTAAAAATGCATTATACTATCCAAAGCTGCTGTACTTCTTACCAAGTAATTTTGTATTGCCATTAATTTTTGGAGTAATTACCAAACGTATACGCTCCCTTTAAGCACGCAACACATGACCATGTTGTAGCGTTTGACAGAATTCATCTTAAATTTAGACCACAAAAAACATTCCATTTTTGTTACCCTCTCCTTTGTATTAATGTCATCCACAGCAAAAGCGTAAGTTGCGAGTGTTTATCTCCAACACCTACTATCCCAGCAAGCCAGACGCGGATGAGGAGGAAGCTAGCGTACCATCGTGGGAGCTCAGGGTCGAAGGTCGTCTCCTGGAAGATGTAAGCAGTTCACTGCTGCTAGCAATGTTTCTTTTGTACCGGTAGTTAATGTAGTTTGGGGTTTGATTTTTGTTATAGAAGTCTTGGGTATATTTTTCTACAGATTTTTTTCTTCAATAAAAAATCAAATAAAAGTCAAGCTGGGGAGTAACCTGTGATGAACTGGCGTCTCATCTGACAGAAATGAACAACATTTTCAGTCATTTCATGCAACTGTAGACACAAATTAAATGGCTTATGGGCCATATTGATATCGTGACAAATTTTACTACTTCAAGTCGACCGTTCTACTACCTGCGGGGGGAAAACAAATCCAAGGTTTTGACTGTAACATTGCTGTTATGGGACGCCTAATTGGGTTGATACATGATCACAAATTCGCCACTTCCTCACAAGGGTATTGGGCGGGGTAATGCTGATATAAGGTAAGCGACTGAGCGGGGTAGTACTGGGCGTAATAGTTTGTCAAGTTTGTCCTGTACCGGTAACACACTTAGCTTCTCAGCTGAGCGACTGAGCGGGGTAGTACTGGGCGTAAGAGTTTGTAAAGTTTGTCCTGTACCGGTAACACACTTAGCTTCTCAGCTGAGCGACTGAGCGGGGTAGTACTGGGCGTAAGAGTTTGTCAAGTTTGTCCTGTACCGGTAACACACTTAGCTTCTCAGCTGAGCGACTGAGCGGGGTAGTACTGGGCGTAAGAGTTTGTAAAGTTTGTCCTGTACCGGTAACACACTTAGCTTCTCAGCTGAGCGACTGAGCGGGGTAGTACTGGGCGTAAGAGTTTGTAAAGTTTGTCCTGTACCGGTAACACACTTAGCTTCTCAGCTGAGCGACTGAGCGGGGTAGTACTGGGCGTAAGAGTTTGTAAAGTTTGTCCTGTACCGGTAACACACTTAGCTTCTCAGCTGAGCGACTGAGCGGGGTAGTACTGGGCGTAAGAGTTTGTCAAGTTTGTCCTGTACCGGTAACACACTTAGCTTCTCAGCTGAGCGACTGAGCGGGGTAGTACTGGGCGTAAGAGTTTGTCAAGTTTGTCCTGTACCGGTAACACACTTAGCTTCTCAGCTTCCCGAATAGTACGCAGGCTTTTAAATAATCCTACTTTTTATTTTTATTTTTTTAATTTCTGCTATTTCCATCTTTTTTGTTCTACAACCGTGAAAAAATGATGTATATTTCTTAAACAGTGTTAACTGTCATATATAACACAGTGAAGGGCTTTGGGCGCAGGAGTACTGCAACTGTACTTCCAAGAGTTTTAGTTGAGGATGGAGCACGAGTGTTGTGAGATCAAGAACATGCCAAATGAGGCTTATGATGCTGTGGACATCGGTGAGTATCAACCAAAACTACTCCTGAAAGCCTGCAAAAGGAATATATACGGCAAATCCTAGTTTTTCTGGTGTAACTAAATTTGCATTTCTGAGTTTATCTTGCTATTATTTCAATTCCAACAAGAGCAGAAACACAAAACAACCAAGATAATCATCCAAACTAATAAACAGCCGTCTAGAATTGCCATTACAGTACGCATATTATTACCAATAGTTTCCCGTCTTCAAAGTTGTTTCTTCTGCATGCTCAGATTCCAATGATATGTTGCCGTCTTTCTCTTCCTCTTCTCAGCCCAACGCCCCCAAGTATGACGGCAAACAGAAGAGGAAATTCTCCTCTTTCTTCAAGAGCCTGGTCATTGAGCTGGACAAGGAGCTGTATGGCCCAGACAACCATCTTGTGGAGGTACAATGCTTAATCTTACTCGCTGCATAAGTTTTGCCCCGAAACGCGCAAAATATCATTTGCTCTTTACATGGTATTACTAACGAGGATCGAAACACAAAAGAGAACAAAAGGGACAAAGAATCCTCGGACGACGATAATTGATGGTACAGAGTAATTAATTTCCGAAATTGTTGGGAATGGTTTTTGGTTTTTTTTTTAATAATTAATTTGCCTAGTCCCTTTATTTTGCTTTACATTAGGCCGTACTGTGAGAGAGAGGCACCATGTTGTATGTAAATCACACAACTTTATTTCAGGCCAGGAATGCGTTAAAGATGCGATCCCAACAAAATCTTACCACAGTTTACGCTTTGATATAGAGCCAAATTGGCTTGACCTTCTTCAGGCCCAACTTAAGACGCCCGACTCTTTACCAAGTGGAAGTGGGGGGGGGGGGGGGGGTTTCGTGGAAGAATTTGACCAGGTTGTCAAGAAGTTAAACCAGAACATTTTCCTTAATGAAGCCCCTCTGTTATAAATCCAAGCTCCCCAGATCCAGGGCCATTCACACCTAGACCTGTTGACCGATTTACGTCTTCACCAGTCTGTCTGACTACTCTTGGTGTTTTTTTCTCGTAAAAACAAAAACAAATCTTGATATTAAGCAGATGAGGATCAACTTCACACCCCCCCCCCCCCTTCTTCCAAATTTACCTTCTGGCTTTAGGACTTCCATCTTGGCCCTTTTTTTTTGGGGGGGGGTGTTATTTTGGTTTTATTCTCCTGATTATTCAATCGTTGACAATTATTGGTTGGGTGACTGCGGGTGGATGCCCTCTGCATATGGGACAGGCATGCTTGGAATTGTGCCGCAAATTGAACAAAGCCCGGCTTTTCCGAACTACAGTTGGTTGGAAATTCTAAGTATGCACATTACAGGTCCCTTTGTGTCTCTCACTCAGTCTGTAAACACTGTATAAAAAACAGAATGATAAAAGAGACGATTTTTTCCCCTGAGTTTTTACTCCATTTTTTCAATGTTCTCATTTGAAGGGGTTCAATGCCCAGTGCTATATTTTTCTTATTTTTTTTGTTTTCGAAGAGCCAACCATTTCAATTCAAAAGTTCGGGGATGCGATAAAAAGAGGGGAACATTTTCTTGTGATCAAGAGCGGAAAGAAAAATATACACGCAAAATACGAACACTGCTTCTAAGCCCGCACCCACTCGCTAATTGGCTTCCGGGGGAGAAGCTAGCCGGACAAAAGACGGAGGAAAAAAAGGAAGGGAAATTCACCTTGTGTGACCAAGCATTTGTAGATTGTTACTTTTTTTGTTTTTGTCTTCTTTTTTTCCCTCTGCGCGGCGGTTTCCACCGTTATTGTGTCCGTGCATCTACCGTGTGCCATGCGTGCAAAGCTCGCACGCAACCGTCCTGGTGAATCGTAGTTACCATTCAAAGACAAAAAAGAGCAGACAAAAGTTTGTTCTTTGTGCACGGAGCACGGGAAAGGGGGGGGGGGGACGGCAGGTGCTAATTATATGTAATTTGGGTCATCATAACAACAATGCTATTTCCCTAAGAAGAGTTGGTGAACCGATAACCTGGCCTATTATTTGGATTTCTCAATTCACATACAAAACGGATACAATCCACATGCCTTGTGACTTAGAATTTTCGCTCTCACGAAACTAAAAAAAAACCAGTCGGTCAAAGGCCGCGACTATCTGAAAGTCGTTTGCCTTAAAAAAACAGTCGTTTCGTTGCCACTAATGTTCATTTTGTCTACTAATTTACGGTGAACTTATCACTGTTTATCGGTTTATGGATGTTCAAGTGCCTTAAATGGTGCAACTTTATACAAACAGGAAAATCAGAGCTACGCCCCAAATTTTGAAAACCCAAATTACCATTTGCTATATCATGCAGTCTTGCAATTTTGGGGTCTGTGATTTCTGTCCTTGTCAAATTGTGCTGGGGATTCATTCCAAAAGGCATTGAAAAATCATGCATAAAAATATCAAATGACTGCTTCTCTCATCCCAATGACAGCTCTGACCCCAACCCCAATTTATCCTCCCCCACCCCCCCACCCCCCCCCCCCCCCCCCCCACCTAATCCCCAATCTACCCCAGAGATAAAACTTCATTTTGAATCACATCCAAATTATTTTCTTAGGGAGGGGGAGGGGAGGGGAGGGGAGGGGAGGGGAGGGGAGGGGAGCGGTGTTTTTTTCCAATCCTGCTCTTGTGCCTTTTTAGTATCTTAATTTGGCCATCCGAAATTATTGATAGACTTGATTGAATTCTGGCGATTCCTGCCCCATGTGGACAGGCCTCCAAACACCTGTGTCTGTTAGTATTAAAACAATAGCAAACTTTCACAGGTGTCTCTGAACTCACCTCGTTATTAGATTTTGGGAATTGTTGGTCGTGTGCCAAGAAAGTTTTCTTTTATACTAACTGTTCTTCTTTAGCCTGGAGGCTCGCTGTTCAGTCAGTAGCTTTTTTTCCCCGTTTTTTTCTAGACACCAAAAGAGTCGGAGGTGGCCAACAATGTCAAGTTCAGAAGTTCAGTTCATTTAGAATGATTACGATCCTTGAAAACCAATTTTTGTTATTATGTGGTTTATGGGGTGAGTTACAACCGCAAATGGTTTTACCCATTGACACCTCAACTTAAGTCAATTTTGGGGTTTATATATTTTAGGGTTACGTTTTCAAAAGGCCTGCAGTTGAAAGATAAACAGTATCCTTTGCTTGAGGGAAGTGTGGGGAGGGGGGGGGGGGGGGTGTTATGAGGCCGCAAATTGGTGTCTAATCTTAAAGGGACTCCGGATGAGTTTGTTGCAGGTTTTGTCAAAGACATCCATTGCAAAACAAAAACATGCAACCAAATGCACACTAGATCCTACTCATTAACCAGTTCGCGCCGGGATTATTTTAACAACGCCGAGCCGACGGGCGGGATTATTTTTAACGAAACTCGATCCGAAGCGTGTTCAGGCTGATAGTGCCGGGAAGCACACCCACGCATTTCCGGACTTGCGCGCTGCTGACATACATTTCCGAACTTGAACTTGGCGTGTTTATGCGTCATCTGTTTTGAATTTCGGGAAATTTGTGCGTTTATATACGTCATCCGGCGCGAACTGGTTAAGGACAAGTTTGCCTTTGGTAAATAATAGGCAACGAGAGTCAATCCTACAGAAACAGGGTTCTTTCTTCATGAAGAGCCATAAATGCAGCTATACCAATCACTAACCCTAACCCTCCTAACCCTCCTAACCCTCCTACCCCCTCCTACCCCCCTCCCCCTTCCCCCTCCTACCCCCCTCCCCTGTCTCTCTCCCCAACCCCCGAACCCCTACCTTAAAGGCAGATCTGGATTAGTTCACCACGCAATGTTTATAAACACTACCGGGTGTCCAAACGTGACTGGCAGCAGGTTTGTCCTGGTGTTTGGATTGAGGTGTGTCTATTTATCTTCCCTGAAAGGATCTCTTCTTCCTGATTGACTAGTTTGAATAATAAATTGATTTATTTGATTTTTTACCACTCTGACATGATGTCTGCCACTTCTTTTGTTTTGATCAAACTAGAGTCAAGGACGGTTGGGTTTGGTTGTTTTGGTTTTTTTCTAAATGACTTTTTCGACCTAAAGTGGATATTTAAATGAATTATTTTTTTAAAATTTTTAATAGTTTTCTTGCGGTCGAAAATTGCAATTTGCTATCACCTCACCAACCCAACCCCACCCCAAACCCCACCCCACCCCAAACCCCACCCCAAACCCCACCCCACCCCAAACCCCACCCCAAACCCCACCCCAAACCCCACCCCAAACCCCACCCCAAACCCCATCCCAAACCCCACCCCCCCCCTCCCCCTCCCCCAACCCCACCCTCCCCCTCCCTCCCCCTCCCCTCCGCTTCTGAAGACAAGTTACCAATCTTTGGTTAAAAGTCTAAGGTGTCTGACACGCACACGCAGGCCTGCAAAAATGTATTCGAGTCTCGGTACGGTTCCCGATTCTGTCAGGAAATGGGATGGAAGGAGGGTGGCTGGGGACGCTCAAATACAGGAAGAACAGATCCCATTCATCAAAGGGTGATCAGTCAATTGCTAGTCTGGTGCCCTATACCTCTTCATCAGATCATCCAGATGAGCAGTCTGGTACTGCCCCTGGTTCATTTAGGGGGCACATGAGGTTCGACACCCCTGTTTTCTCCAAAGAAATTCTAGGCAAGAGTGTGTCAGAGAACCTTGTGGTTTCCTTTTTGATGGTGGGGGTTAAGCCAGTCACCCCGACCATGTCCAAACTCACCCCCTGAGGTACTGATGGGGTGGAGTGGGGGGTACATAGGCAGGTATATAGGGTGAAGCTACCTTTTGATGTGGCCACCAGGGCTAAGCCCTTTTTGGTCTAGAACATTTGATGTCCGGGCCAATTTCGTAACCAATTCATTTTAAGTCTGTCATTTTTCGTGGAAAGAGATAATCTCCCCTCCACCCCCCCCCCCCCCCCCCCACCCTCGGGGTAAGGACGGGAACATGAGGGCATTCACACAGATTTCATTCGTCGATCCTTTGAATGACTCTCACCAAGAGTTTGTGCAGGTCCCTCCCCTTCAGTTATGGCTGAAGAAGTATGTATGGTGTGTACATGTACCGGTAGGCTTCTTTACAATCATGACATTTGAAATTGAAATGCGAAAATCGTCCCTGAAAACAACAATTGAAGGGTACCGGAAATTCAAAACTTTAATTTAATTTGGCGAAATATACGCTTTAATAACGCTGAATAAAACTTCATGTTTGCTCATTATTTGTGACCCTGAAATAAAAAGCAATATGCACCGTGCCCCCGCCCACAAAAGATGACGTCACGGTAAGAACATAGCGTGGCTATACCATGCACAGCCTGGCACGAGTGTGTGTATTGTATACATACATTCGCATTTTTGTATCACTGTGGAGACATGGCTTTGTTCTCGTGTACAAAATGGTTAGAAAGTCAAGCACGTTTTTCAAAATGCTCCCATTTTAACCATAATTTTTTTACTGGGTTGAAATTTCGACCCAATATACCCTATATTATACCCTAACCCAAACACTAACCCTAACTTACATCCTAATCCTAGTTTTTGAGTAATTTAAGTAAAATCCAAAAATCTAATTCGTGAAATTCCCAGTGGAGACCTATTCATCTATACAAATTTACCCTCCGGAGACGTTTTGTCTCCATTGTACACATTGTGTTCATGTATCCAGAGGGTACCGTATTTCGCACCACTACGACCCATACGTGTAACAATAACTGCTGTAAAATACTAACCCCCTAATTCATCTATGTCTGAAAATTACAGCAAAAGCAATGTTATCCATGTGAATAGTTTCCTTTAAAGGTAGGATACACCATTTGCAGATATTGAAAAAATGTACTACCGAATTATTAAGAAATATCTTACTCATATGAAAGTTAATACTGATTCTAGGCATCCAGCAAAAGGATTGCGCTAGAAATCCTGTAATTATTCTGAAAAATTGAATTTTATAACATAACAAAATCGCGATCGCCGGTCGGCGAGCGAGAAAAAACACAAATAACATAAGAATAACTGCTCGAAGCCGGTTAAAAACAAACGCTGTTTTTCGTGCTTTTCTTGACATCCATGATTGTAAAACTCCGGACAGGTCAGTTAAACAATATTTACTATAAAATACAACCCCCAAATCCACCCATTCATGATAATTCGAGCAATTTCCAATGGTGTATTCTACCTTTAAATGAAAGTGTTATGAAAACCACAACAATTCATCTCCTCAAGACATCTCCCAATGTTTCAATCTTATCTCTCACGGTGTCACCATATCTCTGAATGTCCAGCGTTGCCATTTAATTATAAATATAGAGCATTTCCAGGTATTTCCCTGTACCCTCTGAAAACACCCCTATTCGGCAGTCAATCACAATTTCACAGAAATAAATGTCAAAAGTGACTTTTAAAAGGCTATTCCATTTGGACATTCACATAAAAAATGACATTTATATAACACCCTTATCAATGTAGCCATTTGATATAGTGTCGACTTTTATTCATTTTTGTTTTAGTAAGGGGTGTTAAACCTGGACTCGAAATGTATGGAAACATGCGGCCCAAATTTGCGAAAGTTATCCTTATCTAGGCTATGCACTTATAGTAATAATCATAAAAATCCCCCTTGTGATCCACGCAGTCATAAACGTCCGATTTTATTTAGATTGTCGCTCATTCTCACCCCCTGGCCGGCTAAGTCCTGGCTCAAGTGGCAAGCAAACACAGTTCGCAGTTTCCCATATTTATGGCCATCAATGTTTGGATTTTTAGCTATTAAAATGATCTTGCAACAAAAAGCACTTTGGAGGATAAACAAAAAAACAGGCGCGGAAAGTCTAATCGCGTGGTGTGATGTGTTTCTGGGTAGCTAAGTTTCCGAGCAGTGTCATGATTGATATCTGTGAAGATTTGTTTTACATTGGCAATTGTAACTAATTGGTTATCAGATGTGTACAAATACAAGAATAATGAGGTTTTCATTTTGGTACAAAATGGGGAAAATACCAAGATTTCTCTAAACAAAAAAATACTTTAATCCCAGATTTTGTTAATTGTTGGGTTATTTTTCTTCAGAATTCCCAGATGTTCGATTAATTTCCGTTTGTTAAGCGGAATTATAAGGCATCATTGAAAATTCTGATGTGTAAGTTTTTTTATTGTGAAGATTTTGAAATTCTATGGACTGCTAGTTGCGGGGGAGGAGGGGGGAGGGGGGTGCAAGGACACAGATATAAAATTTGAACTCTATCTTTAAACAATATTTAAAGCACGACACCATTTCATTAGAAATGCACTGTCATTTGTAGAATCAGGTCAACAAGGTGGCCCAGAAAGAGACTCAAAATAGTAGACATAGAATCTGATTGAGATCATCCTACAGATTGTTGCTGCCAACCTGCTTAGCAAAACCTCTCAGTCAACTTTGTTTTGATCACCTATTAACAGTCACCGTACCGACAACCTGCCAAGTAACAAAAACATGATTAGATATTTTTTTTGGGACATGCATCCAACCGGAACTTCTATTACCTTGAAATTGTCGCAGAAATTGGAAAACTTCAAAAGGGCATACCGGTCTGGGAAAAAAAAAAGGTTGTGCATGACTTCAACTCAACTTGTCCCGTGATGGATGAATTATCCTCGGAGTCCTTTCAACAACCGCAGGAAATAAAGTGTTTTAGGTTTTAAAAAGAAACACACCAGTCTCTCCCCAATGTCTAATCATAACAACTGTTCTGGTTGACTTCCCCCATTTGAAGGGAGCAGCCACGTGTAGAAAACACTTTTTTTTTGCACTTGTACAAGACAAATCAGCACAATGACTCGGAACTGAACAAACTATAAACCGGTGTTTCCCAACTTTGCACACCATTCTAGAGTATTTGGGTTTTTAGCGTGGAACCGGCATAGAAATGTAACCAATCGACCGAGTCGCAAGGTTATTGGGATGTACGGTAAGTGACAGTCGACCTATCACGTGGGCCCATTAGCGGTACTGCACCGCGATTGGTCAATGCGAACCACACTTCCGTCACGGGATAGGAAAAATACATGCACGGGCTCAACGCATGATGCATTGTTAACCTCCTACAGGTTTCATTTCATTAACCCCACAACTCCCTCCGAAGGAAAATCTTTCAAAGCATGCTGATTTTTCTCTTCAATTATATTTTTTCCTGATGGTTCTGGAGGAAATATCCAGCCATTTAATGTACCATTAAACTGTTGACTCTCTCAGATATTTTGTTTTCAAAATTGAACTGTAATCCACAAAATTCCATCAAAAGTCATCATTTTGATCAATTTTTTTCCTTTTAATATATTGTAATCTGTCAAAATTTGATAGTTTTACTTTTTAATTCTTTTTTATAAACTACTGCGTGCATAGAATATTAATTATTTCAAATATTATTTTTTTCAACTCATTATTATCTTTTATTTTCCAAGTTGCTTTTTCGCATTTTGAGTCTTTTCATCCAAAAGATTGTAAGTAATTGTGTACACCCCCACCCCCCCCCCCCCTCCCACCCCCCCCCCCCCCCCCCCCCCCCCACCTACAAAATCAAGTTGCTAACTTTAATCTTCATGAATGAGACAGACAGCGTAGTGTTTACCCGTGAATAGACATCAGAAATGTTAAAAGGTAAAAGCACTTTTGTCACTCAAACGTCAACTTGCGAGAGACCGCAAAATAAGCAATGTATCAAACACGACGAATCAATTGTAATTCCAATTTCCAAAGCTCAAATTATCATATAAAAAAGAAACAAAAATTGATCATTAACCACAAAATTACACACGGTTTTGAGTTGCGTAGAGTGCTTCAACCCGCTACATCGATACATAAGAGAAGGCGGGGTCATCATCACACAGGTGTGAATGAGCCATCTACAAACAATGGAGGAATCCAAAACAAGGTCAAAAGGTCAAGTTGGATGCACCTGCTTGGCAATACCTATAATCGGTTGCTATTGAGCAGCCGAGCAGCCAATCAGCTTGGAGAGGATTGGATGTTTGCCGGCCGATAAGCAGATTATCGATGCACTTTTCAATTCATGTTCTTTCTTTTTAAGTTGAGTTTTGTTCTTGTTGTCACGCAACAGGACACACACCTGAATTTGAGCTGTCAATTGAGCAAATATTTAGTTGGTGTGATGATATATTTAGATTAATTAAACGTTAACCCCCAAATGCCAGATTGTTTAACCAGTTCGTGCCAGGATTATTTTAACCTCACCGAGCCGAGGCGCGGGATTATTATTAGCACACCCACGCATTTCTGGCCTTGCTCGCTGCTGACCGACATTTACGGCCTTGCTCGTGACGTGTTTATGCGTCATCCGTTTTGAATCTGGGGAAAACTTTTCCATGTATATACATCCTCTGGCGCAAACTGGTTAAGATTAAAGCTTTGTTTTGAGCCGTGGAGAAGTGCTATTTTAAAGAATTCATACATTAAATATGGCAGTGAAAAACTTGTTACAAAAATGACGTGGATATAGCTAGCTATTTATACACATGCGTCAATGGATTATTGCATATAAGTGTATTATTTTTATTAAAAATTCCCTTTGGTAAGGAAACTAAAAATTCCTCAAAAGCGCCCTAGGCACTGTGGCTCGATCGCAAGCCTGAAGAAGCCTGAAGAAACCTTCAGGAAGAAATCAATGAGAAGAAGGTGGGAGGAGAACCCCAGAAGAATATCCTGGGGAACCCACTGAGGCAGTTAGACTGAAAACCCAATCCACATATTGGCCCCATTGGGATTCCAACCCGGGTCACAGCGGTGGAAGACGAGGAAAGAATCGCTACGCCAAAATGGTTGCCCTTCTGTGACAAATCTGTTGAATCCAATCCATTGATTGCCTGTAACCATTTTTAAGTGCTTATGTCAAAAGCACGTATGTGTGTTATCTTTTCTTTCCATTCCTGTCCCCCGTCCCCCGTTCTTCTTGTGTCCCCCCCCCCCCCCCCCTTCTCAACTCACCCCTTGTTGGCGCATTGATAACAGACCCAGGAATTGGGTTGCACGTGCAAAGCAATTCAATCTGCTTTGTGATTCTGATCATCCGCCAGAATCCAGCGATAAGATAGCACACTTCCGTACATATTAAAAGCTTATAAGATATACCTCCAGCAAATTTCACAAAACTGCTAAGCACAAACATTTGCTAAGCATGACAATTCTTCCTCGGTAATACAAAAAATAAAGGGTTACAACCCAAATGTTCAGGGGATGGTATATTGTTTGTGACTTGTATTTAAATGGTTTTTGCTTGGCATGAAAGCACATGAAGTTTTGGCTGGTAAACTGATTTGTCCTGATATTTGTGCTAAGCAAATTTGTGTGCTTGGCAGCTCGGTGAAAATGGCCCCTGTATGGGAGATCAAGAAGACAATTGTAGGTGATAAATCACCCCAAATACAGACACTTTGGCAAACACTAGAGTACCGTGCTTGAATAGAATCAAGGTCAAAATGGAATCTCTGTTTGCCAAATTGGCCTGTTCAAAGTTTTCTAGCTAGCTACACTCCGAAGAAAAAGATAGAACAAGAACAAGATTAGACTAAACAGGTCACTGATTACCGAATAAACCGATCACCGATCTCGATTAATTGTATACATTCCGACGGGTGGTAACGAGACCTTTTTTGTTTAATCTCGACCATGACATTTTTAGGAGGTCATCTCTGTAGCAACTCCCCCCCCCCCCCTTACATTTTAGCGCGACAATTCAGTTGGTCACCGTTGTTTTTTTGTATTTTTGTTGCTGTGCAAATACTTTTTGTACTTAGTCATCCATGCTCTCTTGTTCTTTTTTTTTATCTGTTTTTTTTTAATCATAAATTAAAATGATGTCCCTATATTAACATTTTCTTATGGAACTTAGTTTGGATACATTTATATTGTCTTAAAAGTAGTCCTTTTGTTTTCTGCTTTGCAAACTGAACAATTTGCTAAGCAAAACTGTGTTCAATTGTTTTTGAAAATTATTCACAGAATTTCACACCCAAAATGAAAACCCAGTAGATTTCCTTTGCTGAGACAATTTCCCTTTCGTGAATAAAAATAATGCTTACATGTTTTTCTCCAATTGTCCGTAAAACCTTTTATCTAGACCTCCTCTGAATCCAGGGGATTTCCTTAATCAAACACACTCTCACCCCACCTTCAACAAACCCAATTGACGAAATCCAACTTCGTTGACGTCATCGCAAACACTTCAGTAAACGCAAGGTTTAAACCAACCCAATTTACGGTTGTTACTCCCGTGTTTTTCACCATCAAGCCCCACAAAAATACTAAATCCTGCCACAGTACACACTTCGTTGCAATTAGTACCCCATTATCCCCTCCAAATACCCTATCAACACCCCCGCCTGAGATTCTCCGACATCAAAACAGCTTGTGCCATTCCAAGTTTTGTTTGATTTTATACGACCCGGCCTGTCGCGAATTTAAGCTTGCAACCGCCCCCTTAACACTTGACTTTCTGAGTGTCGCAATTAACGTCGCATGAAGATTTTGTTATTTCCTCTTTTCAAAGTACAAAGTCCTTTTTCCGTTTACAAAAAAAATAAAATAAAAATAAAACGTTGAATTGTCATCTAGAAAACTCCTGTTGTTTTCATCTGGGGCACTGGCCCAGTTTTGTAAGTTTACTTGACTCTATTCTCTTCCACGTATTGTGTTTATCTTTGGCTATTTCGTGTTTTTGTTCTTTTCTTTCATTGAGAGTAGACGAAATCCTCAATTATCATCAACAGCTGGGAACAAAGATCTTGGATTACTTTGTCATTTTAGGGATTTTGTACAAATCTTGCCATTGTTTTTACAATTTTTGTCATGTTTTGGCATAGTGTTGTTGTTTTGGGGTTTGTTTTCTGGAATTAAGGAGGGGAAATAGTTGAACTGACGAATATTAGAGGTAGTAGAATTTAGCCCTCAACATTTAGAATCTTTAAAGGTAATATATGTAACATTTGCTTGGCTGTAATTTGTTTTAAATGAATGGATTTGGGAGTTAGTATTTTATGGCAAATATTGTTGCACTGATCTCCTTTAAGTTACCAAGAACAACATTTCTGTTCTTGTAGTCTGGTTTTCTTACCCTACATAGCAATAGCAATTTATAGATGTTGGGACATTTTAGGTCAGGGAACCAGACTAGCTAGCTTGTACCTGTTCAGGGATGTGTAGCCAACTGCAAACTTATTTTGTAAATTGGGAACATTATTTGATTATGTTTTTCCCAGCGATGGCCAGCCGACCATCATTAGAAACTAATTTCAGATTTCTTGAAAATTACTGCACACCCGGTGCCAAGATTTAAAGGTAGTATACACCATTGGTCATTGCTTGAATTATCATGAATGAGTAGATTTGGGGGGTTGTATTTATAGTAAATATCGTTTAACTGAGCTGTCCGAAGTTTTACAATCATGGATGCCGAGAAAAGCACGAAAAACAGCGGGTTTTTTCAACCGGCGTCGAGCAGTTATTCTTATGTTATCTTTGTTTTTTCGCGATTGCCGGTCGGCGATCACGAATTTTTCATTATAAAATTCAATTTTTCGGAATAATTACAGAATATCTAGCGCAATCATTTTGCTGGATGCCCAGAATCAACATTTAATTTCAGATGAGTAGAATATTTCCTAATAATTCGGTAGTACATGTAAATATTTTCGATATCTGCAAATGGTGTATACTACCTTTAACTGATTCTTGAGACTGTTATTTACTTACAGGCAAGTATTATACATGTATTTCAAAATCTTTTTTCTTTTAAATTTGTCTATACCCTTTCATCTCCGCCCTCCTCCTTTACCCCCCCCCCCCCCCTCCCCTCCTTTACACCCCCCTCCTTTACACCCCCCCTCCTTTACACCCTCCCTCCTTTACACCCTCCCCTCCTTTTACCCCCTTTTCACCCTGTAGTGGCACCGAACAAGCACCACCACAGAGACGGACGGTTTTCAGGTCAAACGGCCGGGCAGCGAGAATGTCAAGTGTACTCTGTTACTCCTGCTAGACCATCAGGTTTGTTACGTACGACACCAGCCATTAAAAACGAAATCCTGGCATTCTCTCCAGCTATGGCTCCATCTTGCACACCAAGCTAAACGTACTCAGTATTGCCTCACACCAGATGAATGTTATGCTTCGTTTGCAGAAAATGTATTTACAATTGATTTGTTGGGCCAGAGAGTGGGCTATATTCTAAAAGAGGACAAATTTCATGGAGCTGAGTCCTAAAGCCAAAGCTGGAGAGAAAGCCAAAGTTTGAAAAAATGCCAAAGCAATTTTGTTTCCTTGCCTAAACAGTGATTAATGTTGAAGTCGTTGAATACGGACTGATGTAGCAAATCCAATTCTATTCCAACTCGAGTGATTGGTACGTTGAATGTTGTCTTATTAATAACATACAATTCTTTGCATTTTCTAGACAAGAATTTGGGCAGAGATATTCTGTTCCTCCGATCTTTATTTGGACTGGTCACCAGCAATTACATTTTCTTTAATCCATAGTCATTTTCTCTTTTTGAAATTGATATTTCTACTTTTCAAAGTCAATCCCATTTCTTTCTTTTCGAGGGGTGTCCTGAAGGCTATTCACCCAAAAATGTGAAGACAGGACACTAATAAATAGCCAATAAACCAACAAACATGACCTTTTTGTTGCACTCCATGAACCATCCACCCCCTTACACAATCAATTACCAAATCAGGGGCACCTTAGAAACCCACTAGATCTATTTCCCTGACCCATTGCTGGACCCCAGCGGCCCAAATTACCCTTTTTTGATGCCCTCCCCCTTCCCTCCTTCTTTATGTTTTTGTTTCCTTCATTTTGGGGCCATCGGTTGGCAGTAGTCCATCCACAAGCTCGTTAATCTTTTCCCCCACTGTCAAGCACTGTTTGTTTTTCTATTGTTGCGTTGGGAAAAACACCATCTCGATTTCTCCCGCCTGTCTGAACAATTTAGGCTGGGAGGTTGGTAGTAAACTAGTTTTCCATATGATTCTTCTTTTTGATTAATTTACTTGTTTGGGTAGTTGAAAGTGAGAGCGGTAGAGATTAAATATCTCGGCTGGTATTTTGATGACCGTTTAATGCAATATTTCCACCATTTGGAGAAACATTTTAACGGTCATAATTTTTTTTTTTTTTACAATTTTGTCAATAAAGGATATCTTTAAAATAGCTTGTATCTTTAAAATAGTTTGTATCTTTAAAATAGTTTGTATCTTTAAAATAGTTTGTATCTTTAAAATAGTTTGTATCTTTAACCAGTTCGCGCCGGATGACGTATATAAACGCAAACATTTTCCCAAATTCAAAACGGATGACGCATAAACACGCCAAGTTCAAGTTCGGAAATGTATGTCAGCAGCGAGCAAGGCCGGAAATGCGTGGGTGTGCCTCCCGGCACTATCAGCCTGAACCCGCTTCGGATCTAGTTTCGTTAAAAATAATCCCGCCCCTCGGCTCGGCGATGTTAAAATAATCCTGGCGCGAACTGGTTAAAATGCCGGTCATTGTCTTTGTAAAAACGGAGTGTCCTTGGAAATTTCTCGTTCAAGTTTGAGATAATAGTATCAATTGGGAGCTGGTAATGAGTTTATAATTGCTGTCTGAAAATGTTGCCAAACAGGTTCGGCCATGTCAAAAATCACGACAAATTGAAAGTAAGATTATCAATATACAACGATAACAACCATTTTTTGTTATTAGCATGAACAATTCTTCCTTCGCAAAAATAGGTGATGCTGTTTGTGACTGGTGTTTACTTGTGTGTTTTTTTGTTTGCTTTGAAAGCGCATCGGGTTTTGGCTGGTAACCTGTTTTACTGAGCAAGAGGTTTTGTTTGTATTGAGTAAATTTGCGTTCTTATCTTAGCAGCTCCGTGGAATTGGCCCCTGGTTATTGACCATGTTAGAGTCCGTAACACAATACACTTTATTTTGTTGTTGTATTCATCGTATGTTTTTCTGATTAGAGAAACAGGTGTTTATTAATTAGTCAATCTCGTCTTGTTTCATGCAACTCCAGACAACAGTGATACCAATGGAATGCAGGGCGAAGCGTTAACCTAAAAACATAAACTCTATTTTTGTATTATTATTATTATTATTTTTTTTCCTATACCCCCCTCCCCAATGCCTGTACAGCCACCCCAGTACAAGTTAGACCCCCGTCTGGCACGCCTACTGGGTGTCCACACCCAGACACGCCCCGTTATCATCAACGCCCTGTGGCAGTACATCAAGACCCACTCCCTTCAGGACTCTCATGAGAGAGAGTACATCAACAACGACAAGTATTTCCAGCAGGTCAGTACATATAGGCGGCGACCATCTTGGACTAGTTACCCGTATTATATTGTGCAAATCACCATGGCTTTATAATTGGTACCAGGCTAAGGTATACCCCGCAAGAATATCCCACGTGATACCAGGTAGTTATTCAACAGTAAGTTGGTATTGGAAACCATCTTGGTCTAGTTATTGTATTCCATTGTGCAGATTACAATGGCTTTATGATGGGTACCAGACTATTTTAAATCATACCGGACTGCCTTGGAAGGAGGTGCATCAACAAAAACAATTACTAGAGCAGGTTGTTTTTTTAGTGTGGCCATGTTGGTCTAGCGTCCTGAACCACCTAGTAACAATCTCAATTGCGCCATCATTTGCACCAGACTATTTTGGTTGTGATTCTGGTGGTTTCCTTCAAAGTACTTTGAGAAAATTTATTTTATATTTAACTTTTAATTTATTTGTATTGATTTAATCGGCCCCCTTTTCTTAGTATTTCATTCGGCTAAGTTGTATTTTCTGCCTTGTAGCTCTCAAAAAACCAAATTGGTCGAGTATTGATTCATCTCTCTGCCTTAATTTAGATCTTTGAATGCGTGCGGATGAAGTTCTCAGAGATACCCCAGCGATTGCACCCGTTGCTCCACGCCCCCGACCCCATTGTCATCCAACACACCATCAACGTAGACACAGCCGAGCAGAAGAAGACAGCCTGCTATGACATCGATGTGGAAGTTGTAAGTAAATTCAGCTTTAAGACCAACAGAAACAAATAAAACTTTTAAAAAAGAGGGCATAGGTAAAGTGCAGCCCTCCGCACCAACCACAAAAACCAATGTGGACAAATAACCATTCAAAGTGAATCAGATTCCTGATCTGGATCAAGATAAATCTGACAATTTAATGGATACATCCTGGACCCATAAACTATCGACCTACAAAGTTTCGTTAAAGTAGTTTTTCCTAAATCCTCCTAACAGACAGACAAATATGCAGCCCGACAGACAGACAGATGGGGGTCAATGCCTAACCTCCACCATCGGAGATAGGGCGGAGTTAAATAACTTGCCCAGTTGAGCTGAAACTGAACGTTTGACGGTGGCGGTAGTTTAGAAGTTTTATAATAATCAGTGTCTCAGTCATTAAAGTCAGTTAATCAATAAGTCTGTCATTCAGTACGTCAGTCAGTCAGTGTCACTGACTGACTCTGTTATGATGCAATAGATTAGACAGATTAGAATAGACAGTTTTTGCTTAAGTCTCCCTGGAGCATACGAATTGAAAAAAGAGTTCTGCCTGCAAATAACTTAATTTTGCTTGTAATTCAAAACTGTTAGGACAGTGCTTTTTTTTCTTTTTTTCTACAGACGCGTCTTAAAATTCTGACGAAAATTCAGACAAAAAATATTGCTGTCTGGCAGCGATCATTTTTGTCTGAATTTTCGTAATTATCATAACTGATACAATTTGTTTCAGCACACATCGTCAATTTCAGTTCAAACTCGCATTTGGACGGATTTGATCAGGAAATGAGTTGATCAATCCATATTTTATTTTATTTTTTTTATTTTTTTCAAAATTGATTTGAATGCCGGCCGTTTGTTTCAAGTCAATCTGAGATCAGTGGATTTCCGGTGCGCAAGTTGGCATTCTATCGATGTCACGTATACTGTAAACGAAATTTAAAATAAATAAAACGGTGAAGCAAGAAAAAAACGACAGTCGTTCGTCTTTTTCCAAGCGTACAGGTTGCCCTCGGGCAGGAGCTTATGGCGCCACAGTGTCGCCGGTGGTCCGACATCACCCCAACAGCTCGTGAAATTTGTTCATCGGAAGGGAAGGCCGTGATTCTTCCCTCTCTGTTCGCCTTAATCTACTCCTCCCCCTCTACCTTAATAGTCTGTGTCGCTCTCAAACAAAAAAAGGTCTCGTCGGTTATCTGGCCAGGGCAATGAACGTGCGTTGAACCCTTCCCTAATTCTTGCAATCAATAGTCTTCAGCATTGCAGCATTGCTGCCCCATTCATGAGTTTTTCTTTGTCGTTGTCGTTCACGCTTCGACGCACGCTATCTCCGACAAGTATGTGGGTTGACACAGGTGAAAGAGAAGCTTGCGTAAGCCTTCGTTCTTTAATACATCAACGCTGTCTTTTATTCTTTCCGTTTTTTATTTTTCGTGTTATTATTTCGGCATTGAAGCCACCTGACCACAAGTCAAAAAAAGCTTAAAGAGGCTTTCCTACTTGATGTTTCTATTTAATTTTTCTATTTTGGTTAACTTAAAGTCACTTTAAGAATTTTACAAACCGAATGTTTTTCAAGACAAATTATCTGGTTTTTGTTACCTTAGCGTCACCTAATACTACAAAATACTCTTACTACACTGGCCTTTGAGAATTGAGTAGTATTTTGTAGTGCTGTGTACTGTACCCCAAATAAATGCCTTGGATGTTGGGTAATAATATGACCATTCGTTTGTCGAAGCTGTGTCACAATACATTAGTGAACATGAGTGAACAAAATTATTCACTTTCTATATTCACTTGAGGTGCTTATCGTAACTCAGGATTTCCGTTAGTAACAGAGTGGCATAGTCAGCCCTTGAGGATTTGTTAAGCCCATATTTCTACCCCTCCTTATCCCCCCCCCCCCCCCTCCCCCCTCTCCCCTCTTCCCTCTTCCCTACCCACACCACCTAGCCAAGCCGACAATATTACAGAGTCTTCCACCCAACCGCTTGTGTCACATTCAATTATGTGATTGAGATATACCGCCCTGTTTGGATCCTAATCTGTGAAGATATAACAGGCTTTGTTGCTAGCGTTATCAGAATGACACATGGTGACTTCGCCTTTTTGTGGTTTTTTTACGGAGATCTTTGTAATGTATTTATCACACCAGTATTAGTCAGCTGTTAATTGCGCTTGAGATGTCTTATTCATCGATTTTTCCTCTAGACTCGGGTTAAGTCATCGGAATACTGGATTGACCGAACAAAATTTATAAGCATCAATTTGATCACAAAATTCTAAGATTTCGCTTTCATCTTAAAATTTGCCGAGTCACAATTGGAATTGCGACTACTATCAGCGTTCTGTTGCAGCTACGCACCTGTCGCAAACCAACTACTGATGACAATTTCCCAAAATGTGTCTCTGAAGAGCATCTTTGGAACATATTCTTTTATTATTTTCCTCAAAATGATAGCCCTTTCACAGGGAGTTTAGAGTCATTAACATTTTTACAACAAGTAAGCTTTTCAACAGTATTTTGGTTGGTTACCTTTTTTGAATAGCTGCAAAAAATATCCTGCCGCTTTAACTTGAATTTCTCTTCTTCTTTTTTTCCGGCGTATCGTATCCAGTCAAGGCCGCACTCTAGCGATAATCGCATCCTTGGCTAACCCCTCTCAACCCCTCCCAACCTCTGCCAACCCCTGCCAACCCCCCCTCGGCAGGTGTCTTCACCGCCAACAAGCCAGACTGACTGGCGCCCCGTGTCCATTCATCTTGTACAAACCCACGCAGAACGAACGGGAAAGTACGGATATCGGCTACTATCGTTCAGAGGAGACAATTTTTTTGTTAAATTTTGATGGTACCCTCCCCACGCACAGGAAGTATAAGGAAGAACGAGGGTCGCTGTTTTCTCAGAATCACCTGTCCTTGGGAGCCCCTGGCCAATTAGTGTCAATATATATTCTATATTCTCACAAAAGGTTAATAATTTGCCTTGCTTTGTTTATCAGGGCATTGGCCACATGTTTAGTGGCCCAAAAGAAATCCGGATGCTTTTTTTTTTTAAAGTTGCGATTGCAGTGGTCAAAGTACAAGGCCTTCAACCTTTTTCTGTCAATGCAAGTGAAACAATTTTAAGGTAAAAACGTTAGCGTTTTTTTTAAGCTGACTATAAAATAGACTACTAAGTAAGAAATATCTTACTCATCTGAAAGTAAATAATGATTCTAGGCATCCAGCAAAATGATTGCACTAGATATCCTGTAATTATTCGCGATCGCGAAAAAACAAAAATAACATAAGAATAACTGCTCGACGCCGTATGAAAACAAATGCTGTTTTTCGTGCTTTTTTTGGCATCCATGATTGTAAAACTTCGGACAGGTCAGTTAAACGATATTTACTATAAAATACAACCCCCCAAATCCACCTATTATTAATAATTCAAGCAATTACCAATGGTGTATACTACGTTTAAGCAGAAATAACAGCTAAGCTTATACATTTTGCTAAGCAATACACCGATCCATGACACAACCTAGAATTTAATTGGTCACTGCACACCGATTAATTGACAGATTGCAGCAGGTAGGGTGTATTTTAGCAGTGTTCTGCCGACGCAAAAGTGCAAATGGACAAAATACGACTGATTAGGCTGCTTTTGGAAGCTTGGCACCAGGCCAACTACTTCTCACAAGATTGGTAGCAATTCCAGATTCTCCCAAGTCATTATTGTGTAAACTACTATTCTACATTATGTCCTACTTGCCTGTGAACAATGGAAACAAAATCGTTATTTTTGTATCACCTTAGATTTCTTTGAACAAATCAAATCGAAACTCAAGAACAGCCGAGAATCTTAACTGCCTGGAATGTTATCTCATTTGGCCAATTAAAGAAAAAACTTCAAATAAAACCTTTTCGTATCAGACAAGCAAGTCATTAGAAAGTTCCAATCAAAAATAGGGTCGTTAGCCACCAAATAGTTTACGTGCCAAAAATGTGTTTGTTCCAATTCGGTCAGGAGGGCAACGGCAGCGGCTTTTGTATGCTTAAGTTTTCACAGCATCAAAACTAATCGGTCACAGTTCTGTTCTAAGTCTTGTTTTTTTAATTACCCATGGTCGTGCAATGTGTAATGAAAAAACATAGAACCAAACTTGTTCAGGTGTCGCATACAGTTGAAATTTCACTTTCAGCTCCAAAAAATAGTCCTTGAAGCAAAAAATGCACCTTACATGATTCCTAAAGATGATTTCATATTTCCTTTTTGTGTTTTCATCGAGTTAATTGTCATAATACAAACCCAATCTAAGGCCATTTCCCAAACCCAGCTTTCGACTCCATCTCCGGTTCCATCACTATTGGCAAACTGTATGAACGAAGCCACAGATGGAAATGATTACTTCATGACGCCGCGCTCCATTTCCCAAGCTATCAGTTCCCACATCAGACACTGTCCTGCGTTTGCTCGCGGTCTGTGCCACTACGCTTGACCTGCAGTGCCTTAACGAATTTGCAATCTTCCGGAAAACCTTTTTTTAGATTTATGAATAGATTGACGTAGTCCCGTGGGTGTTTATTTGCAGTCCATGGTCACGAGACTAATAGCGATTCCAAATGTGATACAAACTTTTTCGTTTTTTCTTATAAATGCATGCCGCACACATTTTTGATTTTATTTGTGTACATATCTTTCTGTGTTATTTTACAGTTTCAAGTGATTTTGTATTTTGCTTTAATGAATTGTTTCCCCTGGCAATACGAAATGTATTTTGTTAATGCACCTTCAACTGCTTAGTTGTGGGGTAATTACTTTAATCTCGACAGTAATCAGTCGTATTTTTGTGTGCATTGTAGGCACGGAAAGCATATTTTTAAAGATGAAAATTGTTCAAAATACATGTACAAAGAAAATGTAGCTTTTGATTTAAACTAACGCAAACAAATTATCTTGCAGGGCATGTGTAGAGAAAATTAAACCATTACTTGTGGTTTGGTATGGGAGAGAATTTGTTTCGGCAAATGCGTGATCTAAAAAAACAGCAGATGTTGTTTTAATTTAACCGGATGTGTAAATATGGCTTCTTCTGGTCTAGAAATTTCACCGCGGTCTGCTGATTTGACCGACGCTCTGAAGCGCATCAATTTGCTTTGCCGTTTTCCCTCATTAGATGCAATATCTTTTTTTATCTTCTTTGCTTGAAGATTTTGTTTTACTCCAGAAAACACTAAGGTCACACACAGCGGTAGTTTACTGGGTAAGAATTCCATATCTGGACGTCAGATTTGATTTATATGCTGAGGTAGTCCCAGCTTTTACCATTTTAAATTAACCCAACTTGGCCTGTTGGTTGTCTTTTCTCAGGACGATACCCTCAAGGAACAGATGAAGTCCTTCCTGTTGTCAACAGCGAGCCAGCAGGAGATTGCTTCTCTGGATAACAAGGTACTGCCCCAAACACCCTTTGGTCCCTGGATAACAAGGTACTGACCCCAACACCTATTGGTCCCTGGATAACAAGGTACTGCCCCAAACACCCTTTGGTCCCTGGATAACAAGGTACTGACCCCAACACCTATTGGTCCCTGGATAACAAGGTACTGCCCCAAACACCCTTTGGTCCCTGGATAACAAGGTACTGACCCCAACACCCCGTGGTCCCTGGATAACAAGGTACTGCCCCAACACCCTTTGGTCCCTGGATAACAAGGTACTACCCCCAACACCCCTTGGTCCCTGGATAACAAGGTACTGCCCCAAACACCCTTGGTCCCTGGATTACAAGGTACTGACCCCAACACCTATTGGTCCCTGGATAACAAGGTACTGCCCCAAACACCCTTTGGTCCCTGGATAACAAGGTACTGACCCCAACACCTATTGGTCCCTGGATAACAAGGTACTGCCCCAAACACCCTTTGGTCCCTGGATAACAAGGTACTGACCCCAACACCTATTGGTCCCTGGATAACAAGGTACTGCCCCAAACACCCCTTGGTCCCTGGGTAACAAGGTACGGCCAAAACACCCCCTGGTCCCTGAATAACAAGGTACTGCCCCCAACACCCCTTGGTCCCTGGATAACAAGATTAAATTGGTGTGTATTGCCATTCCAAAGTCCACCTCCTATAACAGAAATTGTTTTTCCCATCTTGTCGCTTCGGACCCGTCCGCTCTAATTCCCCCCTTTTGTCTGCCACCCTCGTGACTGTTCAGGATGTCATAATTACCGTGACAAGTTGTAAACTGGTCTTGCTGGGCCGAGCAGCTAAGGTGAGCAGCCGCGGCGAGCAGCCGCGATGACCACCGCGGCTCGTTGGCTGTGCTTCAGACTTGAGCCAGCTATCCCTGTCGTATCCTTTAAGAAGGGCTTAGCTTGCTATACCTACAGCTTTTCTGGCAAGGCCTGATTGTTAAGCTTCACCGCTTTCCATCAATGAGGCGACTTTGAGTGTCCAAAAAGGTTGTCCAATATTAATATTTAACACAGAAAGTGCTCGGACAAATGTGATCTAGCAGTGGCATCTAGAATTCAGTTTCAGGATTTCAAATATTCCAATTCTCTTTACGTTTTCTTAGTTTTGTTTATGCTCCTGTACATGCTCCTTCTTTTCCAAATTTGTTCTTGAAATTTCTACTATTTCTTACTACATGTATTTGTCACACAACTTCGAAAAACTACCTTTTTCTGCTTCATGAAGCCTTTTTTTTAAAACATTTTGTGGATGTGGACACATTCATGAACAGCATAGTCATGTTGTTGTCTTCGATAAGAAAATCGGCAGGTGATGCTAGCGGCTGTCGACTTGAACAAAATGTTCTGGGTAATGGTAATAGGTACTAGCATCTCGCCAAGGCCAAACAACAAAGTCACAGTCGCGTGTGACAAATCAATCAGAACTGCATTTTTCGAGTTGTTTCCGTGACAATTATATTTCGGGAGGCAGATGCCAGTTTCGGTATTAAGGATCTATCACTGGTTTGGGTTTTTTTTTGGTGGTTGTCATTTTACGTGACGAGCAAGTACTGTTTTTGCTGAGAAAGTCTTCTCTTTTGAGTTTGGGAGAAATGTACGTTTAGCAGCAGCAGTTATGATGCAGTTGCACTTTCTTACGCGAGCGTTGCGGAACCGGGTTGTGGCCTATACATTCAGATCTGACACAGATTGAATGCGATTTCCACAATTGGAGCAATTTGTTTGTGCTTAGCAGCTCCGTGAGATTAGTCCCTGCTGGCTCTGGCTCCCTTGTGCCCAAGGCTCCCTGGTGCCCAAGGCTCCCTGGTGCCCAAAATGGTAAGCGGCAAATGTCACGGAGCTGCTAAGCGCACACACAAAAATGCTTAGTAAATTCAGATGGCCAGGCTTTCCATTTGTCCACTAGTGGAAATTGTTCCAAGTCTTCTTAAAGGCAATTAAACCACTATTGCTTCGTCCTTCGGATGGGACGTAAAGCTGTAGGTCCCGTGCGTTGTGTAATGCACGTAAAATAACCCAGTAACACTCTTCGCTAAGAGAAGGGGTTTGCCCCGGTGTTCCTGGCAGCGCCTCGGAATAGGCAACTAGATAGATGGCGCTTTACAAATGCATGATCATCATCATCATCATCTTCTTAGAACCGAAGAATGATTTCTGCAATTGTTTTTCTTTTTCTCTTTATTCTCCAGATTCACGAAACCGTTGAGACTATAAACCAGCTGAAGATCCAGCGAGAGTTCATGCTGGGCTTCGCTCGAGATCCGCAGAACTTTATCAGCGAGTGGCTGGTATCGCAAAGCATGGACCTAAAGGTAAAGGGATCCTCCATGATGCAACCCTGCTAAGCAGACAATTAGTTCTGCTGAGCAGGGAACATAAATTTGCTGAGCAGATTCTTGCATTCTGCAAATGCCAATTGGGAACCAGATTTTGCCACTTACTGTTGATTTTGCTCCTTTGAGTTTGCAAATTTTGAGCCAGATTGCCTCTTGTGGTAGAGAGTTAGGGTTAATATAGTCCCAGTTCTGGTTGTCTTACTATGGCTGTTTCTGGATCTCTTGTCTATGGCTATTGTCTAGGTCTTCATTCATTGCAACTACGCATGAGGAGGCTGACAATAGCCGTAGCAGATCTCTGGAAGCCTTTCTTAGATACAACCTTACTTTAACTAGTCAGTTAACCTGAAAGTAAACTAACAGATTCTCTAATTTGTTTGGTTTGATTCTGCCAAGATCTCTGCTCTATATAAATAATTATCGGTGCCCTCGCGTGCGTGACTCCGTTTCGTTTGTTTTCCAAGCGCCTTTAATTACGCATGACCTAGTTTATAGAAAAAAATATAAAAAAACTAAGAGGAAACATAAATAAAACGAAGCCAGCCTAGATTTAACTTGTCGAGGAAGGACGTTATCTAGGCCTTACAACTCGCGACAGATGCCACCGACTCGTTGGGTTGTAGCTTCACCATCTTGAGTGGTTCGAGTTACGCTATCAAAACACAGGAAATCACTTAATCCTGCTAAATTTGGTGTATTTTTAGGCAGACCTCGAAGCCATCTGATGCTGACGCCTCGTGGAGTCACTATAGATTTCTGCAATAGTGTCAGTGTTTTTTTAAGCTTAACAGACGGACGAACAATCAAAACAGTTTATCTTTATGTCGAAAGGAAATAGACCCAAATTATTGTCGAGTCATAATAACAAATTTGCAACACCCTTCCCTCTCTCCTTACCCCCAAAAAGAAGAAAATTATTGGTTAATTGCCTCGGAATACAGGAGAAATCGTATAAAAAAAAATATAGTTCATCCCAGTATCTACGACCAAACTTGCGATTTGACTTGCAATTGTCTTGTGACCAGAATTAAGACCAGTTCATACTCGGCGCGAACGTAAATATGTAGCGTTAAGGAACATTATCCTGCTGTGAATTCGCAAAAGTTGAACACATTTCAACTCTGGAAAATGTTCGTAGCGAATGTTTTGTGAAATCAAAATCACTTCACTTTATGGTGGTCGTATAATGAACTAATGCGTTACTCAACTCATCACTGACTTTGTCAACAAATCTTCTCTTCCCCCCCCAAATTTTCAGACCATGACAAACGTGGTTGGAAACCCCGAGGAGGAACGTCGCAGCGAGTTCTTCTTCCAGCCTTGGGCCCAGGAGGCCGTCCGTCGTTACTTCTACAGCAAAGTCCAACAACGCCGAACTGAGCTAGAACAGGCGCTGGGAATCCGCAACACATAGCGCTCCAATCAACTCGGTCAGTTAGCTCTCCCTCCGATGGTGAGTAAGAAACCAAACCAACAAAAAAATTCTCTACTTCCTGCTTCCAATTTCATGGAGCTGATAAGCACACAAATTTGCTAAGCACAAACAAGTCTTGCTCAGTAAAACAGGTTACCAGCTAAAACTGCATGTACTGTATGTGTCCAGGCCAAGAAAACAACCAGCTGAATACCAGTCACTAACAATATACATGACCTGGACAATTGGTTTGTAACTCTATCTTTGCCAAGAAAGAATTTTTGTGATAAGCAATTTGTTGGTGTTTTGCAGGTCAATGAAATTGGGCCCAGATCTTTCTCATTTGTGACCCAACCCTGCGAAATGAGTCTTAAGTTTTGTGAAAGATTCAACAAGAAAAAAAAAGGGGGGGGGGAAATAAGCAAACTTTTATGGCAAGCAGATTCTCTCACACTTTCGTGGATGATCGTTTCAATACGTGTCTGGCTAATATTCCAGAGTTGCTGTTTCCGGTCGGAGTTGACAAGTGGAAAAGCGCTGACTTCCTGTTGGCCAAATTAATCCTGTCCGTGCCCCCCCTCCCCTCCCCAAGCAGGATGAATGCCGGGCCATCACCCCCTCTCCCTTCCCCCCAAGCAGGATGAATGCCGGGCCATCACACGATATCGTTCGGACATCCCTCATCCCACGGGTACATCACTTCAAACTCAATCCATCATTTTTGAGAAAGGAGAAGAAAAGAAAGAAAGTTTTGCTTTTGATCAAGTCCTTTTCTGGGCAAGGTTTATCTCTGGTATATATGGAAGCGTGGTGTGAACCTTGTATCCCAGGGGTTTGTTTGGTCCTGGCCTTCTTTCTTATCAACTTAATTGAAGGAAGAGGCCGGTTTTAGTGGTTTTTTGGGGGGGTTTTAGTTATGTGAGATGTCTACATCTAGGAATCATTTGCCCGGTTCTTCAGACTGTTCTTATCTGTAGTGACCATGTTTGGTAAGCTGCGTGGTCTTGTGAGACTGAGGGGTGGGTAGGGAGGGGAGTAGGGAGGGGAGTAGGGAGGGGAGTAGGGAGGGGAGTAGGCAGACAGAAGTAGGCAGACAGAAGTAGAAGGTGGACAAGTGGGGCTTTAAGTTTTTTACTAATTAACCCCTCAGTCTATTGAACCTTCGGATAATGAACCCTTATACAGGAATGAGATTTTTTCTGAATTCAGGATTTATTTGTTGGGATTTCAGATTTTTTAAAGAATTATTTTTACAATGTGGAATTCACAAAATGTTGTCCTAAAGGTTTTTTTACCTGTAAAAGTGGACACAGATAACAAAAAAAAAACAGATATTTTAAGGGGAATGCTTTAGGTAGATACAATCTGTCTGTTCATCTAGGGTCTTCTTGGATTTTTGTCAATTTTTTGGGGATTGTGTAGATTTGTCATTTTTGGATAATCTCACCCCTGGTTATACTATTGAGTGATAACCAACAAAATACAAGACTGAAAAAAAAAGAAAAAAAAGACAGGAGTGTTTTTTACGACCGTAGCCCAGAGTGTTCATCGAACAGGTTCGCGACTGACAGTTGCTTTCTGTGAAACGTTGGACATCTGCAGTCTTCGTCTCTTCAGACAGATTATAATCCGGCGATTAACACCTCCATCAGCTTCCACCGGATATGAGGCTACTGACAAATTACTTTTTCCCCAGCTTGCCTTATTTCTGTTTCTGAGACATCAGCCTGTGGGAACATGAGCATTGGAAACCTTTTAAAGGGTTCCTAAAGTTCGGAATTAACAAAATAAATTGTTACTGTGAAATTGTTTTATTTGTGCATTCAATTCTGCACACTATATTTTTTGGGGGGCAAGGAAAAATATGATCAGAAACCAATTTGTTTAAGTTCAATTTAAAATTCCAAGAGTCACTCTCCCTAAAGTTCAGGAAGCAGAATGACATTGTACTATCTGATAGTTTATTAGGCTACTGAGAACCGTCATCAAAAACCAATTTGCCCCGTCATTGATAAAAAGTCACCAGGCCTTTTAGGTGGGCTACCACACACAGACAAGTTTTGCCCCAAAATGTCATGTTATCATGACATGGGATTTAGTCTCAGATATTGTAAGTTATCACGCGTTGGACTTGACTGGTTTAACCAGTTCGTGCCGGATGACGTATATAAACGCAAAGTTTTCCCAAGATTCAAAACAGATGACGCATAAACACGCCACGAGCAAGGCCGGAAATGTCTGTCAGCAGCGAGCAAGGCCAGAAATGCGTGGGTGTGCTTCCCGGTACTATCGGCCTGAACCCACCTCGGATCAAGAACCCATCCCGCCCCTCGGCTCGGTGATGTTAAAATAATCCCGGCGCGAATTGGTTAACAAATACCATTACCGATCCATTTTATCGATCCCTTTTTGCCTACAGCTTTGTCTAAAACCGGACATTGTTTTTGTTTTGTTTTTTGTGTGTTTTTTTAATCGTTTGTTTCAACGCCTGCTAAGATTCCCTTTAAAGTAATGCCTTCTCTCAAGACTTTCCTTTGAGAAATTAAGGTGCATGAATTTGTCAGGCCACCCAGTGTCAGACGTCAAAATTGTTGCTTGGAAGTATTTTATGACGCGACTCTAATTGAATGGCGTCAAGCCGGTGATTGGACTGAAACTAGATACTTCCTATGACCAAAGTACTTTTTCATTTTTTTCTTTCCTCGGGAATGATCATTATAGGAAAGAGCAGAGACTTGCTCTTTTTTCTTTTCTTGGGGGTGAGGGTGGGGTACTGAATCTTGATTTTTGATCTAGGTCAAACTGTCAAAAAACAGTTTGGAGTTTTGTATGGGTCACGAAAAGGGGAAAGAACTTGGGGAGGGGGGACACTTAATTGATGTCGAACATAAATGGATGAGTATAATGAGTAGGCAATTTTAGCAGGTTTTTCAAATCCAACTTATTGAGTGATGAACTTTGTAGATTGGCTGCGAATCGGTGTACTCTCCCTCATAATTCCCTGTTCAATCTTTGTTGGTTCCCTATTAGAAATGTTTTTTTATCAATTTAAAAATCGAGTTAAAACCTTGCTGGAACTCTTAGTAAGAACTTTGTTGGAATTTTGTTTGATTCTTGAAGGAACTTTGTGTCTCAGAACCCTGTTATATTTCAGTTGGAACCCTGTAGGATTTGTCTTGCAACCCTAGTTAAATCTTTGATAGATCGACGTAGCAGCACTGATGGAATATTAGGAATATGTTGGATCCTTCTTAGATTCTTGTTGGATCCTTGTTGTAACCCTGTTGGGTTCTAGAAGGAACCTTGATTAATCTCAGAAGGAACCTTGTTGGATCTAAGTGGGAACCTTGTTGAATCCTAGTGAAAACCTTGTTGGTTCCTTGTTTCAACACTGTTGAATCATTCTTATAGCCTTGTTTGATCATTGTTGTAGCCATGTTAGGTCCTAGGAGGAACCTTGATTGATCTCAGTAGGAACCTTGTTGGATCCTTGTGAGAACCCTGGGTTGTTGTTTTTATTGAAAATAATGATTTTTCTCTTTTTTCATTTAATTTCTCTGCAGGTTTCTGTGGATATCTGGCAAGCCAAACTTCAATTTTATCAACATCGTCAACATCATCGATGGACATTACACAGCACACTGATACGACAGGCCAAACACCGAGGAAAAAAAGTCTCTTCAGAAAACAGACATCAATCATCCCACAAAATCTCAAAACTAAAAAAAAAAAAAAGTAAACAAGATGAAACCGTCACGACATCGTGTATGCTTCGCCTCTCACTAAATAATGCCAGGCAGAGAAAGAGACATGGGGGAAACCAAACTGGCATGAATCATTTGAAGATGTGACGGTGATTAATGCAATATCCTGTCGGCGGCTATCGCGCATTGCGTGATGACCCAATTTACTAATAGACCTAATCCCTGTCAATCTGAATTTGGCGTTTAATTGGTCGGGACTTTTGGCAGTCTCTTGCTGAAGCTTCCCAGCTTGGGTCAATCTGTAGAAACTGATCGCAAGCCTTGGTGCAATCATCAAGTCTAGAGGTTTTCGGGTGTTTGGTTTTTTTTTACTTTCTTTTCTTTTTGTCTGGAAAAGGGAACAAGATTTGCAGTCTTAACTATATAATGCAGGGCCCAGCAGAGCCCACTCACAACTCTCGACTTTATTGACCCTACATAGAATGGAGTGGCCCTGTATTCTATAGGTATTGGGGTATACAGGGTTAAGGTTAGGGCCAGTCCATTCTATGTCCTAGGGTAAATAAAGTCGAGAGTTGTGAGTGAGCCCTGCATTCTATAATTGCTCCGATTTGCACATCCTGTTTTGGAATCTTAGCAGGGCAATGTACTGAGCTCTGTTTTGTGGTTTCACTACACATGAAGATACTATTCCTAAATGTTTGTGTTCGCTGTCTGCTGCTCTAGATTTTTCCCAACATAGTTGCATCTTGATGTATACACCGGAGTCCAAAAGAACTCAATATCTTTAGATAGCGTGGTAGCTTTTTAATATATTAATGCTATATTTTGTGCTGCCTTAATATTCGAGTGCATGTTTTGTTCGTTATCAGACCCTTAAACTGATTGTCCTTTTTACATCGGGTTGGGCATACACACTGAACAAAAATATAAACGCCCACAAAAATATAAACGCGCACACAAATATGTGTTGTGGGTGGAATCACTGCATCACTGAGCAATTCCTCACTGGCAGAGATGGAAACAAATGCTGTTTACAAATCAAGACAAATAACCAATTGTGGGCGTTTATATTTTTGTGGGCGTTTATATTTGTATTCAGTGTACAATCAGAATAGCAATCAAACAGTTTGAGTAAAGCGTTTACTGATTGGTGTTGGTATTTGTAAGGAGGATGGGTATGATTTATAGTAAATCACACAGGGGGGGAGAGGGGAGGGGGAGGGGAGGGGGGAGGGGAAGGGGGGGGAGAGAGGAGGCGTAGTGTTAAAGGAAATACATCAGTATTGTGTTGGTATGGTACACTGATTGACTAGCTTCTGTTTTACATGATAGAGGTGGATTCCTGCGATGTTCAGTAAAGCCAAATGTTAATATGGAGCCTAAGTTCAGAGGGTACTAGAAGCCTTTTCGAATCCTGGGCTTCGTTTTGTCTTTGGTTATCGATTGAGGTGAACCCACAAATTAAACTATTTCCATTTGCCTCAATTTCTATTAGCTTCTCTGTGATTTGGAATTTGGAGGCGAAGCCAAAGACGAAGCAAAGGTTTCGAAAAGGCCCATATAGGTCAATAATGACAATTTGTGAAAGCTAGTTAACACGTTTACTAGTTAACACGTTTACTGGTTAACACGTTTACTGGTTAACACGTTTACTGGTTAACACATTTACTGGTTAACACATTTACTGGTTCACAGCAAACTGCACATGCCAGCATGCACAAGATGTTGTTTTTTGTTTAATGGCTGAGTTTGTTCAGGGAGGTAATTTATTGTGAATAGACTACTGAACAAAAGCTCCTTTTAGAAGGTAACAATTTCAAAGGAACAGTAAGATCTGGGGACTTTCACTAACTCAGACATTTTAAAAGGATGTTGCTGAAGTTTTTGTTTATTTCTAAAAATTTGTTTACAAATGTGCATTCAACTAAAAATAGCATTCCAGTATTAGCCCAATAAATAGTAGTGATTTTATAAGTTGCCACTTTGTTTTTTGGCTTTCCGTTTACTTTATTTGTAGATATTAGTAGTTTAGTGAATAATCTTAATCATTGTTTTGAAGTAGTTTTTGCACACAAAGCATCATTTGGAATAAACAATGGAATGTGCCTGCAGTAAATACAACCTGTGGTTATTGTGCTTTTAATTTCGTTGTCAAATTAGGTCGACATAATAATATTTATTTGTTTTACCACTTTGACTCTTTTTAATAATTTAAGGGACATTTCAGACATTTTTTGACAAAATCATATTTTTACCTAATTTGCATACAAATGCAAGGCTTACCCCTTATCAATTAATTTTAGGGATATTTGAGACATTTTTCTATATTTATCATAATAGGACCTAATTTACATACAAATGCAAGGCTAACCCCTTATCAATTAAATTTAGGGACATTTAATACACATTTGGACAAAAAATTTTGGCATAATTATCATATTTTGACGTAATTTGCATACAAATGCAAGGCTTACCCCTTATCAATAAATTTTAGGGACATTTGAGACGTTTTTCCATATTTATTTTATTAGGACCTAATTTGCATACAAATGCAAGGCTAACCCCTTATCAATTAATTGTAGAGACAATTCAGACATTTTTAGACAAAATCTTTTTTTGCATAATTATCATATTTTGACCTAATTTGCATACAAATGCAAGGCTAACCCCTTATCAATTAATTGTAGGGACATATTTGGACAAAATCTTATTTTTTGCATAATTATCATATTTGGACCTAATTTGCATACAAATGCAAGGCTAACCCCTTATCAATTAAATTTAGGGACAATTCAGACATTTTAGACAAAATCTTATTTTTTGCATAATTATCATATTTTGACCTAATTTGCATACAAATGCAAGGCTAACCCCTTATCAATTAATTGTAGGGACATTTAAGACATATTTGGACAAAATCTTTTTTTTGCATAATTATCATATTTTGACGTAATTTGCATACAAATGCAAGGCTTACCCCTTATCAATAAATTTTAGGGACATTTGAGACGTTTTTCCATATTTATTTTATTAGGACCTAATTTGCATACAAATGCAAGGCTAACCCCTTATCAATTAATTGTAGGGACATTTAAGACATATTTGGACAAAATCTTTTTTTGCATAATTATCATATTTTGACCTAATTTGCATACAAATGAAGGCTAACCCCTTATCAATTAATTGTAGGGACATATTTGGACAAAATCTTATTTTTTGCATAATTATCATATTTGGACCTAATTTGCATACAAATGCAAGGCTAACCCCTTATCAATTAATTGTAGGGACATTTAAGACATATTTGGACAAAATCTGTTTTTTGCATAATTATCATATTTGGACCTAATTTGCATACAAATGCAAGGCTAACCCCTTATCAATTAATTGTAGAGACATTTAAGACATATTTGGACAAAATCTGTTTTGCATAATTATCATATTTTGACCTAATTTGCATACAAATGCAAGGCTAACCCCTTATCAATTAATTGTAGGGACATTTAAGACATATTTGGACAAAATCATTTTTTTGCATAATTATCATATTTTGACCTAATTTGCATACAAATGCAAGGCTAACCCCTTATCAATTAATTGTAGAGACATTTAAGACATATTTGGACAAAATCTTTTTTTTGCATAATTATCATATTTGGACCTAATTTGCATACAAATGCAAGGCTAACCCCTTATCAATTAATTGTAGGGACATTTAAGACATATTTGGACGAAATCTTTTTTTTGCATAATTATCATATTTTGACCTAATTTGCATACAAATGCAAGGCTAACCCCTTATCAATTAATTGTAGGGACATTTAAGACATATTTGGACAAAATCTTTTTTTTGCATAATTATCATATTTGGACCTAATTTGCATACAAATGCAAGGCTAACCCCTTATCAATTAATTGTAGAGACATTTAAGACATATTTGGACAAAATCTGTTTTGCATAATTATCATATTTTGACCTAATTTGCATACAAATGCAAGGCTAACCCCTTATCAATTAATTGTAGGGACATTTAAGACATATTTAGACAAAATATTTTGTTGGCATAATTATCATATTTTGACCTAATTTGCATAGAAATGCAAGGCTAACCCCTTATCAATTAATTGTAGGGACATTTAAGACATATTTGAACATCTTTTTTTGGCATAATTATCATATTTTGACCTAATTTGCATACAAATGCAAGGCTAACCCCTTATCAATTAATTGTAGGGACATTTAAGACATATTTAGACAAAATATTTTGTTGGCATAATTATCATATTTTGACCTAATTTGCATAGAAATGCAAGGCTAACCCCTTATCAATTAATTGTAGGGACATTTAAGACATATTTGAACATCTTTTTTTTGCATAATTATCATATTTTGACCTAATTTGCATACAAATGCAAGGCTAACCCCTTATCAATTAAATTTAGAGACAATTCAGACATTTTTAGACAAAATCTTATTTTTTGCATAATTATCATATTTGGATCTAATTTGCATACAAATGCAAGGCTAACCCCTTATCAATTAATTGTAGGGACATTTAAGACATATTTGGACGAAATCTTTTTTTTGCATAATTATCATATTTTGACCTAATTTGCATACAAATGCAAGGCTAACCCCTTATCAATTAATTGTAGGGACATTTAAGACATATTTGGACAAAATCTTTTTTTTGCATAATTATCATATTTGGACCTAATTTGCATACAAATGCAAGGCTAACCCCTTATCAATTAATTGTAGAGACATTTAAGACATATTTGGACAAAATCTGTTTTGCATAATTATCATATTTTGACCTAATTTGCATACAAATGCAAGGCTAACCCCTTATCAATTAATTGTAGGGACATTTAAGACATATTTAGACAAAATATTTTGTTGGCATAATTATCATATTTTGACCTAATTTGCATAGAAATGCAAGGCTAACCCCTTATCAATTAATTGTAGGGACATTTAAGACATATTTAGACAAAATATTTTGTTGGCATAATTATCATATTTTGACCTAATTTGCATAGAAATGCAAGGCTAACCCCTTATCAATTAATTGTAGGGACATTTAAGACATATTTGAACATCTTTTTTTTGCATAATTATCATATTTTGACCTAATTTGCATACAAATGCAAGGCTAACCCCTTATCAATTAAATTTAGAGACAATTCAGACATTTTTAGACAAAATCTTATTTTTTGCATAATTATCATATTTGGATCTAATTTGCATACAAATGCAAGGCTAACCCCTTATCAATTAATTGTAGGGACATTTAAGACGTATTTGGAAAAAAAAATTGTTTGCATAATTATCATATTTTGACCTAATTTGCATACAAATGCAAGGCTAACCCCTTATCAATTAATTGTAGGGACATTTAAGACATATTTGAACAACATCTTTTTTTTGCATAATTATCATATTTTGACCTAATTTGCATACAAATGCAAGGCTAACCCCTTATCAATTAATTTTAGGGACATTTAAGACATATTTAGACAAAATCTTTTGTTGGCATAATTATCATATTTTGACCTAATTTGCATACAAATGCAAGGCTAACCCCTTATCAATTAATTGTAGGGACATTTAAGACATATTTAGACAAAATCTTTTGTTGGCATAATTATCATATTTTGACCTAATTTGCATACAAATGCAAGGCTAACCCTTAGCAATTGATTGTAGGGACATTTAAGACATATTTGGACAAAATCATTTTTTTTGCATAATTATCATATTTTGACCTAATTTGCATACAAATGCAAGGCTAACCCCTTATCAATTAAATTTAGAGACAATTCAGACATTTTAGACAAAATCTTATTTTTTGCATAATTATCATATTTTGACCTAATTTTCATACAAATGCAAGGCTAACCCCTTATCAATTAATTGTAGGGACATTTAAGACATATTTGGACAAAATCTTTTTTTTTGCATAATTATCATATTTTGACCTAATTTGCATACAAATGCAAGGCTAACCCCTTATCAATTAATTGTAGGGACATTTAAGACATATTTGAACAACATCTTTTTTTTGCATAATTATCATATTTTGATCTAATTTGCATACAAATACAAGGCTAACCCCTTATCAATAAATTTTAGGGACATTTGAGACATTTTTCCATATTTATTTTATTAGGACCTAATTTGCATACAAATGCAAGGCTAACCCCTTATCA
The DNA here is from genome assembly GCA_037893245.1 of Crossaster papposus. Classification (NCBI taxonomy): domain Eukaryota; kingdom Metazoa; phylum Echinodermata; class Asteroidea; order Velatida; family Solasteridae; genus Crossaster; species Crossaster papposus. Next base: position 303,087 of record JBAIAA010000614.1, read on the forward strand.
ATTAAATTTAGGGACAATTCAGACATTTTTAGACAAAATCTTATTTTTTGCATAATTATCATATTTGGATCTAATTTGCATACAAATGCAAGGCTAACCCCTTATCAATAAATTTTAGGGACATTTGAGACATTTTTCCATATTTATTTTATTAGGACCTAATTTGCATACAAATGCAAGGCTAACCCCTTATCAATTAAATTTAGGGACAATTCAGACATTTTTAGACAAAATCTTATTTTTTGCATAATTATCATATTTGGATCTAATTTGCATACAAATGCAAGGCTAACCCCTTATCAATTAATTGTAGGGACATTTAAGACATATTTGGACAAATTCTTTTTTTTTGCATAATTATCATATTTTGACCTAATTTGCATACAAATGCAAGGCTAACCCCTTATCAATTAATTGTAGGGACATTTAAGACATATTTGGACAAAATCTTTTTTTTTGCATAATTATCATATTTTGACCTAATTTGCATACAAATGCAAGGCTAACCCCTTATCAATTAATTGTAGGGACATTTAAGACATATTTGAACAACATCTTTTTTTTGCATAATTATCATATTTTGACCTAATTTGCATACAAATGCAAGGCTAACCCCTTATCAATTAATTGTAGGGACATTTAAGACATATTTGGACAACATCTTTTTTTTGCATAATTATCATATTTTGATCTAATTTGCATACAAATACAAGGCTAACCCCTTATCAATAAATTTTAGGGACATTTGAGACATTTTTCCATATTTATTTTATTAGGACCTAATTTGCATACAAATGCAAGGCTAACCCCTTATCAATTAAATTTAGGGACAATTCAGACATTTTTAGACAAAATCTTATTTTTTGCATAATTATCATATTTGGATCTAATTTGCATACAAATGCAAGGCTAACCCCTTATCAATAAATTTTAGGGACATTTGAGACATTTTTCCATATTTATTTTATTAGGACCTAATTTGCATACAAATGCAAGGCTAACCCCTTATCAATTAAATTTAGGGACAATTCAGACATTTTTAGACAAAATCTTATTTTTTGCATAATTATCATATTTGGATCTAATTTGCATACAAATGCAAGGCTAACCCCTTATCAATTAATTGTAGGGACATTTAAGACATATTTGGACAAAATCTTTTTTTTTGCATAATTATCATATTTTGACCTAATTTGCATACAAATGCAAGGCTAACCCCTTATCAATTAATTGTAGGGACATTTAAGACATATTTGGACAAAATCTTTTTTTTTGCATAATTATCATATTTTGACCTAATTTGCATACAAATGCAAGGCTAACCCCTTATCAATTAATTGTAGGGACATTTAAGACATATTTGAACAACATCTTTTTTTTGCATAATTATCATATTTTGACCTAATTTGCATACAAATGCAAGGCTAACCCCTTATCAATTAATTGTAGGGACATTTAAGACATATTTGGACAAAATCTTTTTTTTGCATAATTATCATATTTTGATCTAATTTGCATACAAATACAAGGCTAACCCCTTATCAATAAATTTTAGGGACATTTGAGACATTTTTCCATATTTATTTTATTAGGACCTAATTTGCATACAAATGCAAGGCTAACCCCTTATCAATTAAATTTAGGGACAATTCAGACATTTTTAGACAAAATCTTATTTTTTGCATAATTATCATATTTGGATCTAATTTGCATACAAATGCAAGGCTAACCCCTTATCAATTAATTGTAGGGACATTTAAGACATATTTAGACAAAATCTTTTTTTGGCATAATTATCATATTTTGACCTAATTTGCATACAAATGCAAGGCTAACCCCTTATCAATTAATTGTAGGGACATTTAAGACATATTTGGACAACATCTTTTTTTGGCATAATTATAATATTTTGACCTAATTTGCATACAAATGCAAGGCTAACCCCTTATCAATTATTTAAGGGACGTTTAAGACATTTTGGGGCAAAATCTAATTTTTTGCATAATTATCATATTTTGACCTAATTTGCATACAAATGCAAGGCTAACCCCTTATCAATTAATTGTAGGGACATTTAAGACATATTTGAACAACATCTTTTTTTTTGCATAATTATCATATTTTGACCTAATTTGCATACAAATACAAGGCTAACCCCTTATCAATTAATTTTAGGGATATTTGAGACATTTTTAGACAAAATCTTTTGTTGGCATAATTATCATATTTTGACCTAATTTGCATACAAATGCAAGGCTAACCCCTTATCAATTAATTGTAGGGACATTTAAGACATATTTGGACAAAATCTTTTTTTTGCATAATTATCATATTTTGACCTAATTTGCATACAAATGCAAGGCTAACCCCTTATCAATTAATTGTAGGGACATATTTGGACAAAATCTGTTTTTTGCATAATTATCATATTTGGATCTAATTTGCATACAAATGCAAGGCTAACCCCTTATCAATTAATTGTAGGGACATTTAAGACATATTTGAACAACATCTTTTTTTTGCATAATTATCATATTTTGACCTAATTTGCATACAAATGCAAGGCTAACCCCTTATCAATTAATTGTAGGGACATTTAAGACATATTTAAGCAAAATCTTTTTTTTGCATAATTATCATATTTTGATCTAATTTGCATACAAATACAAGGCTAACCCCTTATCAATTAATTTTAGGGATATTTGAGACATTTGTCCATATTTATCATATTAGGACCTAATTTGCATACAAATGCAAGGCTAACTAACCCCTTATCAATAAATTTTAGGGACATTTGAGACATTTTTCCATATTTATTTTATTAGGACCTAATTTGCATACAAATGCAAGGCTAACCCCTTATCAATTAAATTTAGGGACAATTCAGACATTTTTAGACAAAATCTTATTTTTTGCATAATTATCATATTTGGATCTAATTTGCATACAAATGCAAGGCTAACCCCTTATCAATTAATTGTAGGGACATTTAAGACATATTTGGACAAAATTTTTTTTTTGCATAATTATCATATTTTGACCTAATTTGCATACAAATGCAAGGCTAACCCCTTATCAATTAATTGTAGGGACGTTTAAGACATTTTGGGGCAAAATCTTATTTTTTGCATAATTATCATATTTTGACCTAATTTGCATACAAATACAAGGCTTACCCCTTATCAATTAATTTTAGGGATATTTGAGACATTTTTCCATATTTATCATATTTTGACCTAATTTGCATACAAATGCAAGGCTAACCCCTTATCAATAAATTTTAGGGACATTTGAGACATTTTCCCATCTTTATTTTATTAGGACCTAATTGCATACAAATGCAAGGCTAACTAACCCCTTATCAATTAAATTTAGGGACAATTCAGACATTTTTTGACAAAATCTAATTTTTTGCATAATTATCATATTTTGACCTAATTTGCATACAAATGCAAGGCTAACCCCTTATCAATTAATTGTAGGGACATTTAAGACATATTTAGACAAAATCTTTTTTTGGCATAATTATAATATTTTGACCTAATTTGCATACAAATGCAAGGCTAACCCCTTATCAATTATTTAAGGGACGTTTAAGACATTTTGGGGCAAAATCTAATTTTTTGCATAATTATCATATTTTGACCTAATTTGCATACAAATGCAAGGCTAACCCCTCATCAATTATTTTAGGGACGTTTAAGACATTTTGGGGCAAAATCTTATTTTTGGCATAATTATCATATTTTGACCTAATTTGCATACAAATACAAGGCTTACCCCTTATCAATTAATTTTAGGGATATTTGAGACATTTTTCCATATTTATCATATTAGGACCTAATTTGCATACAAATGCAAGGCTAACCCCTTATCAATAAACTTTAGGGACATTTGAGACATTTTCCCATCTTTATTTTATTAGGACCTAATTTGCATACAAATGCAAGGCTAACCCCTTATCAATTAAATTTAGGGACAATTCAGACATTTTTAGACAAAACCTTATTTTTTGCATAATTATCATATTTGGATCTAATTTGCATACAAATGCAAGGCTAACCCCTTATCAATTATTTTAGGGACGTTTAAGACATTTTTGGGCCAAATCCTATTTTTTGCATAATTATCATATTTTGACCTAATTTGCAATACAAATGGAAGGCTTACCCCTTATCAATTAATTTTAGGGATATTTGAGACATTTTTCCATATTTATCATATTAGGACCTAATTTGCATACAAATGCAAGGCTAACCCCTTTTCAATACATTTTAGGGATATTTGAGACATTTTCCTATATTTATTATATTATGACCTAATTTACATACAAATGCAAGGCTAACCCCTTATTTAATTTTAGGGACTTTTAGACAATCATATTTTGAACTAATTTGCATTAAATTAGGACATATGATAATTATTGCAAACAATAAGATTTTGTCAAAAAATGTATTAAATGTCCCTAAAATGAATTGATAGGGGTTAGCCTTGCATTTGTATGAAAATTGGGATAAAATATGATAATAATGCGAACAATAAGATTGTCAAAAAATGTCTGAAATTTCCTTAAAATTTATTGATAAGGGGTTAGCATTCGTATGCAAATTAGGTCAAAATATGATAATTATGGGAAACTGTCACTTGCAAATTAATGTTAGAGAAAATTTATATATTTTAAGCAAAATTGATATTTTGATTCTATTTTCATAAAAATGCAAGGTTAACTTCTTGCAAAAGTTTGAGAAAATGTGGATAATTTGAGGAAGAGTTCCATTTTGACCCTACAGGTATTTTGATAAAAATGCAAGGTTTTATTTGTTGGTTTTATTTTTTGACAAAATAGTATACAAATATTTGAAAAAAATCTATTTTAAAGTTAAATATAAGTGCAATGTTTGCCCTTTACAAATTGTTTTTAAATTCTGGGGGAGAAATTCACAACGAATGAGACAGCTGATTCTAGTAGGTAAACTTTCACAAAACAATTCAGTAGATTTTACTTACTATAATAAATCAGTTTCGCTACTCTCAGGAGCCCTGACTAAGGAATGCATCATAGTAAGATAATTAAAAAAATAATGAAAATATAAATATATTGATAAACTGGAAAAAAATACAACAATTAATACAAATCAGGCACCGTATTTCAAACCACTGGTTTCTGCAAGCTTCAAAGCTAATGCACGTCACGAGCAAGGCCGGAAATGTCAGCAGCGAGCAAGGCCAGAAATGCGCGGGTTTGCTTCCTGGGACCATCGGCCTGAACCCGCCTCAGATCGAGTTCAGTGCCTCGGCTCGGTGATGTTAAAATAATCCCGCAGCGAACTGGTTAAACACAGAGTTACACACACACTTTTACCATAACGACCGATGATCCCCTATTGTGTTTCTCTTTGTTTCTGTACTGTAACCTAACCCCATAGACTTATCGCACACTTTAACGACAGAGGACCGAATTTGACAAAGAAACAGTCTTCTGAGGATTTTTTGTTCTCATTCGATCCTCGGTTGTAATAGCATTGTAAGGGCATCATTTCTGCACGATGAAACACATCCCGAAACCACATTTCCATACTGACAAAAGAAACCGATCGGCTTGCCACCTTTCTGGCTGACACCCCCCCCACGAGTCATTCTAAACCGCTTAAGCGCCCGAGGTTTTAACCGATTACCAAGTCCAATTACAGAACTCTCGACATCTGTTGCCAGCAAGTCTAAGCGGAAGAGAGAGTTGTGAATAGGGTCACACGCCCGCGGCCTGGATTGTGTCGGTCTCTCGCAACCTCCCATCCCCTGTGTGTGCGTGTGTGGCTTAGTTCAGCTATAATCCTCCGTCGCATTACAGAAAGTGGGTCAGAGGGATTAGTGCTCTTGGCTTAACACCTAACATTTACGTGGTGTTTCGGTTCTCACCGTGGAAAGGCGTGACAGCTGAAATGGTTTTCCCTTCTTTTTTTTAATCGGAGAATGATTCATGTTAGCTGGGTGCATCGATGACTCTCTTGTCACATGGGTTATTATGTCCGGTTTGATTTGTAACTTTGCGATGTGACAGCAAATACCCACCAACCCTGGGGGAAATGTCGAATCTAGAGGGCAGGAACACATTTCGTAACAATGACCAAGTTCGATCAAGGACCAATGGTTCAGTAGTGATTGGTTTATGACGTCGACTAGCGCGAGTTCGATCAGAGTTTAGTCAAACTATTGTTAACTACATGTATAGCCCTTGATCGAACCTGCTCATAGCTGCAAATGCTAATGTTTTAAGGAAGCCACTGCATAGATTGTTACTTTGCTTGTCGTACCTATTTCCCAGATTATATTAATTAACCCTAACCCTGCCAGACACAACACAGTACATCAGGTTAACAAATCTGGTGCACTTTGATGAATTTAGCTGTCAACACTAATGCATAAACGACCACAGTCTGTGATAGCTAGTCAGTGGCAGAGATGGATCCTGCTGCGTTCGGTGACCGCAGACTCTGAAGCAGTTTGACCTTGAGATTTCTGACCTGATGGATCTCGCTGCACTCTGCAGCCAAGTCACTCTGAAAAACGATGCAATCTGTTGCGTTTGGCAGGGTTTCTAGCCAAAATACCCTGGAGGGTTTAGGTTAAAGACAAACACCACTAGATTCGCAAGCGTTTTGTAGCTGACGGCCCATCTGCGGGTGCTACTGCAGCCGGCTGAGCTGCTGGTGCTACTGGCTGTGGTGCATTAAGTTGACGATGACTTGCGGCTCGTGCAACCTGAAATCAAAAAGAAAATAGTAATAGTACAGGAACAAAGGGAAACACAATAGGGGAACATCGCTCGTTATAGTAAAAATGTGTGTGTGTAACTCTGTGTTTTACCAGTTCGCGCCGGCATTATTTTAACATCACCGAGCCGAGACGCGGGATTATTTTTAACGAAACTCGATCCGAGGCGGGTTCAGGCCGATGGTACCGGGAAGCACACCCACGTATTTCTGGCCTTCCTCGCTGCTGACAGACATTTCCGGCCTTGCTCGTGACGTGTTTAAGTGTCACCCGTTTTGAATCTGAAAAAAACTTTGCGTGTATATATGTGTATTAACGCGAACTGGTTAAGCTACCCTAGTCAACTTTAGTTGGGCAAAACTAATTAACCGTTTTTAACCAGCCAACAATATCAATTTGCATAGCTTGGTATCATGTCCAAGACCCATAAAACTGAGCATTAGGGAAGAGTCAGTGATCTGGATCGTCTATAGCTGATCCAGATCACATTTTAAAGGATCCTGCTTATAAGGTTGGTTTGTATGATCCAAGATGAATCCAGGAAGCAGACAGCATTCATCTCGTGTGTTTAGGGTTTGATGCACGGAAGTGGTTCTGTTTGTTTTCGTTGGCGCTGGATCACACATGTCGCGTATGGAACAAACAGGCTTTTAGGCTGCATGCAAAGTTAGTGGCTCTGGCTGGTAGTAACACTGTGGGGAGTAGACTTAGCCACTACCATAGACGCATTTGGTACTGCCAACCATAGTCTTTAATACTTACATTTCCCATGTGTCTCCTGATATTCTGCACAGTCCTGTCAAATGAACCATCGTCTGTAACCAGCGGTGTCTCTACATCCGTTGAATACGAGTCACCCCGCCCCTTGGGCTCAGAGTGCCACGCCCCTCCCTCACAACCCAAGCCAAATCCTGCTTGCCCTGTTTGCGAGGATTCTGCGCTATGCCTCCGTCTGCCGAGCAACTGCCGTGGCACGAACGCTAAAGTTTGCGGGTCTGGTGCGACACAACCAGAGGTTTGGGGGGATGGGTTGGAACACTGATCTGGGCGTGGTCTTTTTAGGGACACAGGGTGCGGCTTGTTATCGACCCTCCTGTCCAGGAGTTTTGTTTCGTTTCTTGCAGTCCCCTCCCGCCAAGCAACCCGTTCCAGAAATCTCAACCGAGGACGTTGGTTTTTATCTGCCCTTGCATTGTCGCCATTTTGACTGTCTTGTCCAAGTTTGATTTTCGGTCTCGCACCCATTTGGCCCGAATCCGATGCACTGGTGACTGTCGCTAGTTTCCCCACTCCGTCTGTGACTGTGTTTGGCATGGGTGTGGGGCGACTGTCGTGTTGGTTGCCTGGTAAGTTGGGTTCATAGTCATCAGGGTAAGGGTTGAAATTTAGAGGCAGGGTGGAGTGCGCTGTTGGTAACCGTGGATACTGGTCACGTGACGTGACTGTGTCTTTCCATTTCCAAACGGGTAAGGTCCTTGGAGGGACTGGAAGCTTCTCTGGTATTACTTCACTGTGATCGCCGAGTAGCATTGTACTGGATTCATTAGCAGACTGAGGCAAGTCTATGGGCGTGCTCGCTGAAAGGCAGTCGGGTTTCCTTGGGTCGATTAGCTGGCTTGTGCTTGAGTGCTGGCCTGTAGAAGTCAAAGTGCCAGACTTCAAAAAAAGAGGATCGTTGCTATCTTGCGTTGTTGATGCGGGAGCTTTGTGGTGTAAAGTGGAGGGCACTTCTGATGAAATATAACACAAAAATAAAGAAATGAACAAAATTTAAACTGATATTTTAACATATTCAGCAAGGCCAGATGTAAAGTGAACATCACACAAAATCTTGGCCATCTGCTAGTTTTTTCAATTCAAAAAACGATGAGTGATAAGTTGTAGAACTTGAACAGGGTGGCCTGCAGGCAACCTTGGGTTATAAGACGCACCGTTACTTTCTTGCTGTAGTTTTCTCAGCCGTTTAGCTACGTCTTTTCTCCTCTCTTGCAACTTACGCCTGGTGTCTTCGATGGACTCGTACTCGGGGGCATAGGTCACGTGCAGGGTTCCCCCGTAGAACGGTCTGTCGTCCATCTTACGCTTAGCAACCCTAGGGGTGGAGAACAATTTAAAAAAATATTTGAACATTCCTTAGAAAAATTCTTCACATGTTGCATGTGGTAAAACTGGTATAAATTTTAAGGTAAATTGTAAAATTATAATAAAATAAATCCACTGGTTTTTGTTTGTTGAACAGTCTAGAAGAATGTGAACCTTGTACCTTGCTGCTTGTATCTCTGCATATTTGACCCAGTAGACTTTGGTGAATGCCTCAGCTGGCATATCTTCAAGTATTCGATATTCCTCAATCGTGCCGTACAATGAAAACAGCTTGAGTAACTCCTCGGTGACTTTGATGTCCGGTACACCCTGGATGATTATGTAGTGTGATTCCTGGTTGATTGTGAATACCTATGCAATGAAGAAGATGAAGTAATTCATCACTTATGTCCTAACAAAAAAAGCTCATTCCTTACAGTGCTCAAATGAAATTTTACTCTCTGATTCTGAAGTAAAGCCAAAACACATGACTTTTCTATTTCTAAAAACCGCGTCAGGTTGCAATATTTTTTCCTATTTTTGCAATGACTAACTTTCATTGAGGTTAAATATATGACAAAAAAAGTAAATGTAAAAGTAGGCCTATACTAGATGGACGCAACTTTACTTGAACTCGGGTCAATGCAACTGGCACTGAGTGCAAGTACCGTGTACTGGCAAATGCAGAGCTCCGTAGAACGCTGTACGTTCACCACGCGATGTTTTTACCTCGCTATTTAATGGCAGCGACCATGGCAAACAGGAAGTGGCCCGAAAGTTGCGGCAGTATACTGTACATTCTTTTCCAATGCAGTACAGAAGTGACAATGGCTGCTTGAAAAGTTAGTTATAAATTTGTACGGATATTTTGTCCGGAAACTGGGCAGATAATCTTTTAGGTATGTTAAAAATTTAGACGACCAATTTCAGAATTCAATCCAATGGGATTACATTTCAAAATCACGTCTATCGCGTCAACTTACTTTGACAGCTTTTTCCCGTCTACATTCTCTGTATGCAGGCCGAACATCGCAGGTTTTCTTCCGACGATGGTGATCTGTGCGCGCCGCCATCTTGAGTACACTTGACATCGACAGCCCATCAACTTTGTAACGATGACTCCGATTGGTCAGAGCCGGCCTCACACAGGTCACGTGAACTTAAACTTGGTCACCTGATAAGTTTTAGCTAGTGCTTTCCGTTTTATACATTTTTGAAATGTTAGAATCATCTTATTTATAAAGGATATATAATTAGAATAAATTGGCAATCGGGACTTCATGTAAGGTTACTTTTAATTATAAAAAGGATAGTATTTCCATGATCAAACTGAGACTGAGAAATATTGAATATTAACATAACAAAAGAGCAGCAGCGCTTAGTGGACACAGGTATATATTGTTAAATAAAAATTGTCAGTGACATTATGACAATGAAAATACAAAGAGTCTTTTACTTTTATTAGTATTACATTGAATAATCACATTTATCACAGAACAATAAAGACCTCCACTAATAATACTATGGGTATTGCACGTTCTCTATAGTACATTTCTCGTTGGGCAAAAAAAACCCAAGAATGTCTAGCGTCACCGCCCGCTTCCTTTTTGGAGGCCGCCTTCTTTTTTCTTCTTTTTTCTTTTCGAAAAAAATGATAAATGTTGTTATTTGCGTTTTTTTTAAATTAAAAAAAAAAATTTTTAGAATAAAACTAGATAATACAATTTTAAGATCGTATTTTAGACTACCGGTATGTGTACATGCTGTGGAAATATATTTGTGTCTATGGGAAGGCTATAGGATAGGGTGTGACGTGTATGGTGCATACATGATCGACCCACATGAATTTTGATTTTTATTCGTGGGTGAGCCATGTTTTAATTTTAAATAGAAAGATAGGGTGTGACATATTCACTAAAACACTCGCATTAAAATGTGTCAGGCCATTTTGAAAAAAGAAAAAAAAGTCCTCCTCCTTCATTATAAAAAAAAAGGCATGACGCAAAATATTTTTTAATTTGGCCTTTTGATATTGATACATTATTTGCGGGGGTATTACACATTCTCTGTACTTTTCTCGTTCATGTCAATACATTATTTGCAGACGACCCTAAGTCATGTATCTCATTGGCCTTACCGGTGGTATCGCGTCTGGAAAGAGCACCGTCTCCAACTTCTTTAAACAGCTGGGATGCCCAGTCATCGATGCAGATTTGATCGCACGAGAAGGTAGAATATTCTAGAAGTGTTGATTTGATGCTAAATTTGAAATTTATTTACCTCTATAAATACTGACGTACGACATAAATTTTGCGAGTCAATACTATTAGTTATAATAACAGTGGGGAGACAATCTCATAGAGATGTAAACAAACTTAAAACAGTCCTAACTTGTTTACCCTAACCCTTTTCTCTAAGATCTTTGAGATTTATGCTATTTGAGACCAGAATCTGTCGTTCTAGGACAAAAATAACTCCCAAATATCGTTTTTTAGAGTAGCTAGACACTTGGAGAGAATTATAATTAATTTTTAATCCTAATTAATTTTTAATATAATTTGTAATCACTTTTTAGCATTATAATAAATATAAGCAATGCTAAGTCAATTGTAAATCCCGCCCTAATTCAAAAGCAAATAACCACCTTCTACCTACCCAACAGTGGTTGAGCCCAACAAACCTTCTTGGAAGCTGATTGTTAAACACTTTGGCGGTGGCATCCTGCAGCAGGACGGTACCATTGACAGACCCAAATTAGGGGGGATCATCTTTGGAGACGATGAGAAGCGGCGACTGTTAAACTCCTGCACCCATCCCTTCATCCAGAGAGAAATGATGTGGAAAGTTCTCAAGTATTTTCTTAAAGGTCTGTGCATCTTCAAGTGTTTAACCCCTTGACACCTGTATTTAATCCTCACTGCATGATTTTACGCATGACTGCACAGCAGCCTTTGTACAGCCGCTACACTGCACAATGGGCTCGAGTGTGCAGCTGCACACAGGCGGAGTTCTACAGCTGTCACACAGGCGGAGTTCTACAGCGTAGCACAGCTGACAAAAATTCCAGACGGAGTTGGTCATTAATGAGCCTCTGGAATTTATGACATTTTGTTTACATGCTTGCTTCTCTATGGGCTTCAAAATTCCACATTGGATACTCAAAGTTGCAGTATAATACATGTACCACGCGAGTTGTGTATTTTTATCATTTGCAGGAGAAGCAGAAATATTTAAAAAATGATGAATAGTGCCTGCCAACTATCCTGTGAATACTGAATGTTCTGAGAAAATAATATTCTAAGATTAAAAACTAACTACATCTCCGAGTGGCATCTTCAGACTTGTTTTATTACAAACAATTCTCTAAATGCCAGAAGGAATAATTTTAGAGGGAGTTTAGTATCTTCCTATCAAGTAAGCTTTTGAACAATAAATTGGTTGGTGATCTTTTGGATAGTTTAAGGCATGTCATCTCGATATTCTTCAAATTGTTTCCTCTAGTCTTCATTAAATTAAGCCTTTCATTTCATTGTTTTCTGCAGGTTATCCGTACGTTGTCATGGATATTCCTCTTCTACTAGAAGGCAGTGCCTTGCGGAAGTTCCTACGGAAGGTTATTGTGGTTTACTGGTAAGTTCCGAAGACTGATAAAAAAAAAGTAACCACTGTAAAAGCGTGCTACAGTTAAGAGGTGTGGATTTATAGAAATTGAAATTACCTTTAAGTATTAATTCCACTCATCACGCAATAATATAAAGGTTTTTCCTTTTTTTCCTCTTTATTCAGCGATGAGGAAACGCAGCTTCACAGACTCGAAGCTCGCAACGACCTCAGCCGAGAAGACGCCCTCGCGAGGATCAATGCCCAGATGCCGCTAGGCGAGAAACGCAAGCTTGCCGACTACATAATTGACAACTCCGGCAGTGTCGCGGACACCAAGTTGGCCGTCGACTATTTAAACAGACAGTTCCAGATGTCGTATGCTCACTGGAAGATCAGACTTGCGTTAGTTTGCGGAAGCATTGGACTTGGTCTTGCAATTTACGGACTTGCAAGGATAAGTTTATGATTTAATGTTTTTAAAAGTAGGAAACACTTTCATACACCATTTGCAGATATCAAATTCTTTTACTACCGAATTATGAGGAAATATCTTATTTGAAAGTAAAGAATGATTGTAGGCATTCTGTTTTTGTTTCGAAAAGAACATCAGAACCACTGCCCGACGCTGGTTGCTTTTCTCAGCATCCATGATTGTAAATGATATTTACTATAAAATCCACCCATTCATGATAATTAAAGCAATTACCAATGGTGTATCCTACCTTTAAGTAACTTAATATTTTTGGACCGTTCGCATATTAATACTTAAATTTTGCGCAAACATTCGACTAGCAAAATTAAGTATACAAAAAAGATCATGATGGTGCTTATTGTCAACTAAAGATTGCGTTTCCTTTATTTTGGGTTATACTACTTCTGTTAAACTATACAGTAAGCCAAAACACAACACAAAGGTAATTAGATTTATAAAACACAACATTCAACTTTTATTCTTTCTTTTATTTACAAGTGGATGAATCTGACAAAACTAATTTTGTTTGTGCCCAAGTTCACTATGGGGACTGCCAAACCCTATAAAAAAAAATTAAAAAAAGCCTCGATTTTTTATTTGACAAGTATACAAAAATATTGGTGATACCACCCCCCCCCCCCCCCCCCCGAATAAAAAAACAAAAAGTAAACCACAGGAATCGTGGGCTTCAAAATCAGTAGTCTAACTTTGTCCCAAACCTGTAAGAATCTCTTAAAAGCATTCAAAAACAAATTATTTCACAAAAATCACTTGACAATTTCATTAAAAACTGTTCATGACACTGTACACTTGGAGAATCTTGTTTACATACACAAACAATATTAAAAAGACCAGATGCTTATTTTGTACATAATTATGCAAAGACTGACGAACCCACTATTTTGCATTCAGGTATAACTTTATGTACCCATTTATACCTAGTTCCTGTATTCCAGTTGTACCCACTTCTATTGAACTGTTAAGTGTTAACGCATCTGTGCAAACATTAGGATAACAAAAATCTACATTTCCATGTAGCTTTACCCAGTAACTTTTAAGTAAAATGCATTCCAGTACCCACTTCCACCCAGTAAACTATAGCTTCTGAAATGACTGTACTTGACTGTACCCAGTTGAATACCATTACAATGCAATGAAATGCACCTAGTGTACCCACTTCCACCCAGATTCATTACATCTCTCCCAAGTAGCTATACCCAGTTGTACCCACTGCACTGCAATGTAATACACCCAGTGTACCCACTTCTACCCAGGATCATTACATCCTACTGTAGCTAGGCCCGGGTCCAAATGGCACCGATGGGTGTGGGAGCAATGGTCTATTCCTGGACGCCTCTCCAAAACCACCAGGTTCAGTTCTCTGTAGCATACAATACGAGGGAAAAAAAATGAGAATGTTAGAAAAGTATGGATATTACGTTCGAGTAGTTTCCTGTTTATAATAAGCAAAATCCTACCAAATCTGATCCCAACTTTGGGATTCAAATTTAGTTCAGCTACCCCTATCCTGCTTTGTGGTTTAAATGTTTATTTGACAAACAAATTTAGAAGAAAAACAAGTTCAGGGTTGTGGTGAAATCCTCAGTTGAACCTAAATTTAATTTATTATAAAAAAATAATTGTTCCCGAAAACGGGAAGATTCTTTCATCAAGGAAACATGCCACGGTTCCTTCAAATTTCTGGGAACATTCCTTGAAACAAAAACAAACTTGAGCCATACACGTGTAATTGGCTATCCATCATCTGCAACAAATGTTATTCATTACATAGGCCACATCAAAGTTTTAATCAAAACATGTCTGTGCATTCTATATACAATGATATAGAATATCAATTGTGGACGGAAAGCTATTTTTTAATAATGAAAATCCAACTTATAAACTTTTGACCTTTATTTTGTTGACAGATGTCAACAAAATAAAAGAAATCCAAAATTGTACGACATACAATTTCAGCTATAATATCAAACTTGTGTATAGCGAATAGAATCCATACAAGCCGCTACACACATGATCCATACGAATTCTTATGCCATCAAAAACAAACACAAGAAAGTACATTGAAACGTCGCTATAACGAACATCGCAGGATCTATAGATTTTGTTCGGTTTATCGACCGTTCGGTATAGCGATTTTCAAGACGTCGTCCGACCCAGTAGCCACCCGACACTCTCTAACATAAAGCATCGGCCGTATGACATTTGGGAATTTAAAACGGCCCAAATAGCGTACCCCAAAATATGTTGACATTTTTTTAACAAAAACAGGAACTTGAGAAAATAATGACAATAAACTACAACAAAAAAACAAAGTGGTAAAGTTTATTGTGATTACACAATCGATCACGGTGTAAAGACAAAATAAAATATTAA
The DNA here is from genome assembly GCA_037893245.1 of Crossaster papposus. NCBI lineage: Eukaryota > Metazoa > Echinodermata > Asteroidea > Velatida > Solasteridae > Crossaster > Crossaster papposus. The sequence continues at coordinate 318,409 of JBAIAA010000614.1, forward strand.
AAATAACCACAACAGCCAAAAGGGACTTATGAACAATGATTTAATTACAAATTTTGATTAAGATAAAAACAAAAAAGTGAAAAATAATCAACAAACAGGCATGCAACTTTTCTGACTTTCTTGTTTTTAACTTCACATTTATGCCATTGAAAATTGAAGAAAAAAAGATTCAAAGTTGCATGCCTGAAAAAACGGGTCAAATCAAAACTATTAAAGATTACATTCAGAAAACTGCAGTTTCTATATTTGCATTGTTAGAATGGATGCAAATTTAATTATAAATATTTCAAGTCATACTTTAAGTCAAATAACACATTTTTCATTTCATAAAAAAAACCGGAATCCTGAATTCCGAGCCAAAAAACTTGTTAGGGAGCGTGTGGACTAGTGGTTATGATTTGTGACTCATGATTAGAGGGTCGGGGTTCGAATCCAGCTGCTGACCATTCGTTGTGTCCATGGGCAAGCCACCCAACCCCACTTGCCTCTCTCAACCCAGGAGTATAAATTGGTACCGGCATTAGCTGGGGAGTAACCTGCGATGACTAGCATCTCATCCAGGGGGAATAGAAGTATTCTCAGTCGTTTCATGCTAGAGAAACTGGAGTTAAACACCATTCGTTGTGTTCTTGAGCAAGCCACTTTACCCCCACATGCCTCTCTCCACCCAGGAGTATAAATGGGTACCGACATTAGCTGGGGAGTAACCTGCGATGGACTAGCATCCCATCCAGGGGGAGTAGAAATATTCTCAGTCGTTTCATGCTAGAGAAACCGGAGTTAAACACCATTCGTTGTGTCCATGGGCAAGCCACCCAACCCAACTTGCCTCTCTCTACCCAGGAGTATAAATGAGTACCGGCATTCGCTGGGGAGTAACCTGCGATGGACTAGCATCTCATCCAGGGGGAATAGAAGTATTCTCAGTCGTTTCATGCTAGAGAAACCGGAGTTAAACACCATTCGTTGTGTCCTTGAGCAAGCCACTTTACCCCCACATGCCTCTCTCCACCCAGGAGTATAAATGGGTACCGGCATTCGCTGGGGAGTAACCTGCGATGGACTAGCATCCCATCCAGGGGGAATAGAAGTATTCTCAGTCGTTTCATGCTAGAGAAACTGGAGTTAAACACTATTCGTTGTGTCCTTGAGCAAGCCACTTTACCCCAACTTGCCTCTCTCCACCCAGGAGTATAAATGGGTACCGGCATTGGCTGGTGAGTAACTTGTGATGGACTAGCATCCCATCCAGGGGGAATAGAAGTATTCTCAGTCGTTTCATGCTAGAGAAACCGGAGTTAAACACTATTCGTTGTGTTCTTGAGCAAGCCACTTTACCCCCACATGCCTCTCTCCACCCAGGAGTATAAATGGGTATCGACATTCGCTGGGGAGTAACCTGCGATGGACTAGCATCCCATCCAGGGGGAATATAAGTATTCTCAGTCGTTTCATGCTAGAGAAACCGGAGTTAAACACCATTCGCTGTGTCCTTGAGCAAGCCACTTTACCCCCACATGCCTCTCTCCACCCAGGAGTATAAATGGGTATCGACATTCGCTGGGGAGTAACCTTCGATGGACTAGCATCCCATCCAGGGAAAATAAAAAAATATTCTCAGTCGTTTCATGCTTGAGAAACGGAAGTTAAACCTCGGCCTGATGAGCCACATTGGCTCTTGATGATAGACTTTCCTTCTTTTTGTTTAACTTCCAGCAATGATAATACTCACGTCTGCCCCTTGCTTCGATTCATACATTTTCAAGGCTTGGGATAATGTGTCCGTTACTTGCTTGGCAAGGTTAGCGTCAACCTCGTTGGTGATCATAGAGTTAGACTGCAAACAAGAAAGGGTTTTTATTATTATTTTTTTTTTTTTTACCAGTGAGCAAAAAAATTGCCTGGAGTGGGATTTGAATCTAAGACCTGTGGATAACCGTTCCAGTGCTCTATCAACTGAGCTGTCTAGCCCTATGTTGGCGACTCCATTCGTGACAGTGAATGTGAAACCTAGGCTGTTTTCCAAAACCCAGCTTAGGCTCCGACACCATTGCCAAACTGCACGAATAAAGCCAAAGACGAAGCTTGGGTTTAGAAAATGGCCCTGGAATACAAAGTCACTTGAATAAACTTAAAATATTTTGCTGTCTCCTTTTCAGGTTATGATTCTTGTAGTTCGGAAGATTTCCTTAACATTTACAGTCGTGTTCACTTTTGCACGGAATTGCACGTGTACATTCTAAATAGACACGGGACGTAATGACGTCATGGCTTTGTTTACATATGCGCTTTCCCATAGGAGCAAAGTCAGGACGCCAGACGACGTAGGGACAGACTCGCTCATAGGAAAGCGCACATGTAAACGAAGCAGGACGTCATTACGTCTTAGGATTATTTGTAGACTGAATGAATTTTTTTTAATGATTGAATGAAAAAGAAAGAGGAGAGAAAGAAACTGACCAAAGTGCCAAATATTTCTTGGACAACTTGGGAGGTGCCCCCGGTGGCCATGGTTGACTGGCCTGCAGTGTTGTAACCCATCGATGAGCTCGCTGGTGGTGTCATTGACGAGGACTTCTTAAGGCAACTCTTCAAGGTGGAGGGGGATTCAGCAGCCGGGTCTAAGCGGCTCAACTGATCTAGACTGACTGTCATTCTTGACTGGGAGCTCTGGTCAGAGAAAGACTGAAGACAGCCAGAAAAACAAACTTAATTTACTTAAGGCCATGACAAGTGAAATTAAAAATCCACATGACGGGCCACCCCACAACAAAATAACAGTAGGCTTGCGTTTCGAGTGGCCTATTATATTCACGAGAAAAAAAACTTATAGTCAGTGATAGTTAACACTTTTAAAAATAATTAAATAAATATTTGGTGCTTAAATAGCACTTTATGCATAGCGCTTTACAATTATTATCTCTGTTCATCAGGAACGAGACCATTACTGCAGCAGCTCAAGATCAGCGCATGTGGTCTCCACATTCACAAGTACCCATTGTCACTCCTGAGTGGAGAGAGGCAATTGTAGTAAAATGTCTTCCCCAAGAACACAAGCACCATAACCGCTGGACGACAGCGCCTCCAAAATGTTCAAACATCAGAACAAAAGTTCCTTAACCAGTTCGCGCCGGGATTATTTTAACATCACCGAGCCGACGAACGGAATTATTTTTAACGAAACTCAATCCGAAGCAGGTTTAGGCCGCCAGTACCGGGAAGCAAACTTAAAGCAAACCCACGCATTTCCGGCCTTGCTCGCTGCTGACAGACATTTCCGGCCTTGCTCGTGGCATGTTTATGCATCATCCGTTTGAATCTGGGGAAAACTTTGCGTTTATATTCGTCATCCGGCGCAAACTGGTTAACTATTAAAGTTTGTAAAATTTAAACATTTGGTAGAATGTGTCAATTTGGTTTTGGATTACGAATGCTAAGGTTCTTCAGATTTTGTTAGACACTGGTCGTTATTTTTTATTAAAAACCAAGCTAAATGTGACAATTATTTGTTATACCTGAGAGCTGGGGTTGTGGTGATCTTTAGAGCTCTGTAATCGTTGAAATCCACACTGTTCTTGCTCCTCTTCCTCCTCCTAAGATAAGAGAAAAATACATTTGCAATGAATTACTCCCTGCTTATCCAACATCCCATCTGCTAAGCTGAATATAATAAACTAATCAAACAACCACAAACTTCGGTAACATCTATCAACATTTCTAAAGTCACACTTTTTAGAAAATACCAGAAATAGAAGATTAAAATGTTGTTCTGTAGTTACTGTAAAAACTTATTTCAAGGAAAATGTACAAAATTTGTGATGTTTTTTTAATTCAATGTGTACTGCGTTTTCTTTGGTTGATTGATTTTACATTATACGTTTAAAATATCATCCAATAGCTAAATGAACGTTGTTAACGTTCCTAAAACTTTATTAAACAAAAGTAAAACAATAATAACCTCCACCTTCCCAAATCCGTCAAAATCCTCAAAATTCCACTCCCCCCCCCCCCCCCCCTATTATGGCCCTGCCGGCCTAAGGGGAATGAATATTGTAATTGATGAAATATGATGGACTTGTAAAAGTTGCAGAGTTAGTGATAGATTTAGGCGGATTTGGTTCAATACTTAGTAAAAAGGTAGGGGGGTTACGGTTAAAAGCGTACAAACAATCCAGACATTTATGTTTGCCGGGGAAAAAACAGGTCTCACCTTTTTTAGAACGGTTTAGATTTCAAAGTTTCATCCGATTCCGGGAACCCAAATACTGTACAGCGCGTGTCGCGTGATGAAAAGAACAATTCAGGGTATTGTTCTTCAGTGGTTGCCATTGGCAACATCAGGCTCAAACTTTGAATGGTGTCGAGACAGAGTGATTCTAATTGCATTTGTAAACAAATTGTTGAGTTTGTGTTTCCTTAATGGCCTGTGGACAAAAGTGTGTGAAAAGAACAATTGCGGTTATTGTTCTTCTGTGGTTGCTATGGTAACTCCAGGTTGCCATGGGTTACTCCATGCCGCTCCACTCTCCTTGGAATAATGGTACATGTATATAAATAGAGCTATATTAAATTACTAGAGCGCTGACACCATGTACAAAGAGATGCGTACTGGGCGCATCCATGTTTCTGTACAATACCTTTTACATTCTCATCAAATGTGAAAAGTGATGAATGTAATCCAATGTGTCTATATTTTGCCAACAAGTGAATAATTCTTTAAAACAAAACGACAAAATCCTGTCGAATCTCAGGCATGGTATTTTCAGTAATAAGATTCACGTTATCACCAAACGTGAAAACAAAAACCACACATATTTCGACTACCGTAATTTCCTGCGGATAAGGCGCTCGGCGGATAAGGCGCAGGTCCCTAAAATCACCCCAAAACAATTCAAACGTCAACAGATAAGGCGCACCGCCGAATAAGGCGCATGCTTGAACGCACCCAAAATAACACCAGGCGCCACCCGGTGTAGGTACATCGCCAGAAAGGGGTCATTTTGTTGCCTTAGAACGATCACACTATTCCAAGCATGAATTAAACCGTAACCCCATGGGCTGGTCACATGTGTAGAGCCATGAAGAAAAGACCAAAGTAAATTGATACCAACCTTCATCTATCAAGCCAACGCTGTGCATGATTGCGGTTTCTGACCCTAATGGTGCGTCTTTTTCCAAAAGAAATAAGGTTCAATGAACTAACCCTTTGAGTGAGCCGACACGAAATGTATCAACAATCGCAAACCCCAGATGTTCCTGACCGCAGAGTTTATACAATGGAAACCGATACATGTGCCTCTCCCGCAGATATCGGGTTTCAAAACCACGTTTAATGTTTTGGTCTGTGGGATTGTAAAATAATTCAGTCAGCGATATAGTTTCTTTCCAGACAACGTAATCAGACAACATAGAGTTAACTTAATATAATTCTGCACAAGCTTTATTAGAATATTTTAGAGTAGGCACAGGCCCAATTTAAAAACCTACATTTATATAAAATCAAAAAAATAAATGTCTATAATTCTAAAGTCTAAAGTGTTTTTCAGTTCATCTTATTTTTTTGCTAAAGTTGTCTTTTGTGGCCGTTCTGTTTACTCGATGTCTGTCTTAGATGGAGGGTTACTGGTTATTCTTCCGACACACGTCAAGTTATAGGCCTGCCGTGCGTAATTAATAGTAGGCCTACCGCGCGCACGTACTGCACGTGGTCACAGTCGTGCCATTCTACACTACACTCGATCGACCGGACACGCGGTGGGAAAATAATATCAATGACCGCGTCGCTGGTTCACGTGCAGTATTAGGATACATAATTGCAGGGAACCGCGCTGCATTCGGTATAATATTTTCACATCCTACTGCGCGTCTGGGCCAGTGTTAACTGCGAGCGAATGTGCGTGTGTGTAATGTGTGTATGAGAGGTAAGTTGTTTGTTGCGTTAATTTTTTTTGTGGGATCTGCAGATAGATCACACAGACATCGCAAGTTTTGACAGTCGCTATATTTCAGCTCATTTTCTGTGTCATTTTTTAAGATTTATGTCGCATGCAGAATATCGTTTAATATATTTTTTTCAGGAGAAAGGACACGGCGGCAATAACAAAAAAGGGCACGGCAACAATTGCCGTGGAAAGTGGGATTTTTGAAGGGCATTGCGGCAATCGGTAGGGGCATCGACGGCAATTGCCGTCGTTGCCGTCGTGAAGTATCAGGGCTGAACACACGTACCCAATGGCAATGAAGATTTTTTTAACTGGACTTCAGGGTTGGATAACGATCTTTTCACGGTTGTAGGGGATCAACACATCGCGGCATTGTTAGAATGAAAACATGGCTACAATGTCCGGAGAGTTGAGCTAATTGACCGCATTATTGAGTAAGATTGCGGCGTTCAAAGAATTCTTCACACAAAGACCGTCACTTTGAACTCAAGCGACATCAGATAAGGCGCACCGAAAGATAAGGCGCGGCGATGTTTTTGTGGTCTAGAAAGTCAGATAAGCCGCGTCTTGTCCGCAGGAAATTACGGTACACCCCATTTCATAAGATCAAACAATGTTAAGGGGTCATTAACCCTAACTCCCTACCCATTTTTACTTACACATAACCTGAATCCTGCAAAATCCTCCAATTCCTAAATTGTTAAAACTCCAAGTAACCTGAATCCTGCAAAATCCTCCAATATTGGTCACTGGTGACCATACAGCCTGTATCCTGCAAAATCCTGCAGTCTTGCCCTGGCTGCAGTCAGTAAAAACCCAAGTAACCTCAATCCTGCAAAATCCTGCGATGCATCAAACTCCAAGTGACCTCAATCCTGCAAAATCCTTGTGTGTCACATTCAGCCTGATAACCTGAATCCTCCATATTCCTGCAGGGGTAAAACCCCAAGTAACCTCAATCCTGCAAAATCCTGCAATGCATCAAACTCCATGTGACCTCAATCCTGCAAAATCCTGCATTTTGCAATGAGGAATTTGGAGGATTTGGGAGGGTTAGGGTTAATAAAAATGTAGTAAACTCTGATTAACGTCAGAGTTCACTAATGCTCAAAATCATCGTGCGTGTCTACCCTGCTAAATGCAAATCCAATGGTAAAAACGTTGTTGGATGTTGTTGCATTTAGCAGGCAAGGCCATGTCTTCTAGTCTGAAGTGTAGGTACTTGGTACTTGGTACCAAGACTAGTGCATTTGAGTTCACTGCACGATGCAACAGAATCCACTGTTGCATGTTGTTGCGTTTAGCAGGCAAGGCATGTCTTCTAGTCTGAGGCAATCTGTTGCGTTTAGCAGTGTAGGTACTTGGTACCTGTACCCAGACTAGTGCATTTGAGTTCACTGCACAATGCAACAGAATCCACTGTTGCATTTAGCAGTGTAGTTGTTGCAATCTGTTGCATTTAGCAGTGTAGGTACCTGGTACCAAGACTAGTGCATTTGAGTTCACTGCACGATGCAACAGAATCCACTGTTGCATTTAGCAGTGTAGTTGTTGCAATCTGTTGCATTTAGCAGTGTAGGTACCTGGTACCCAGACTAGTTCATTTGAGTTCACTGCACGGTGCAACAGAATCCACTGTTGCATTTAGCAGTGTCGTTGTTGCAATCTGTTGCATTTAGCAGTGTAGGTACCTGGTACCAAGACTAGTTCATTTGAGTTCACTGCACGATGCAACAGAATCCACTGTTGCATTTAGCAGTGTAGTTGTTGCAATCTGTTGCATTTAGCAGTGTAGGTACTTGGTACCCAGACTAGTTCATTTGAGTTCACTGCACGATGCAACAGAATCCACTGTTGCATTTAGCAGTGTAGTTGTTGCAATCTGTTGCATTTAGCAGTGTAGGTACTTGGTACCCAGACTAGTTCATTTGAGTTCACTGCACGATGCAACAGAATCCACTGTTGCATTTAGCAGTGTAGTTGTTGCAATCTGTTGCATTTAGCAGTGTAGGTACCTGGTACCCAGACTAGTTCATTTGAGTTCACTGCACGATGCAACAGAATCCACTGTTGCATTTAGCAGTGTAGTTGTTGCAATCTGTTGCGTTTAGCAGTGTAGGTACCTGGTACCAAGACTAGTTCATTTGAGTTCACTGCACGATGCAACAGAATCCACTGTTGCATTTAGCAGTGTCGTTGTTGCAATCTGTTGCATTTAGCAGTGTAGGTACCTGGTACCAAGACTAGTTCATTTGAGTTCACTGCACGATGCAACAGAATCCACTGTTGCATTTAGCAGTGTAGTTGTTGCAATCTGTTGCATTTAGCAGTGTAGGTACCTGGTACCAAGACTAGTGCATTTGAGTTCACTGCACGATGCAACAGAATCCACTGTTGCATTTAGCAGTGTAGTTGTTGCAATCTGTTGCGTTTAGCAGTGTAGGTACCTGGTACCAAGACTAGTTCATTTGAGTTCACTGCACGATGCAACAGAATCCACTGTTGCATGCTGTTGCATTTAGCATGGTTCTTATGTTGTGTGTTGCATTCTGTTGCATTTGGCAGGGTACTTGGAAAATACCCGATGGGGGTCAGGGAAAAACAAATAAAACCAGAAATTGCTGTTTTGTTTGGACAAAACAGCAAAACCTATTATCACATCTGATCTGAAATGTGATGTAATTTGCAATATTTCTTTCACGTCATTACTTATTAAGTTTTCGACCAAAACAAAATGGGCCAGCGATCACAGAACACTCTCCGATGTTCCATGTAAACATCCCTCAAAGAATAAGTTCAAGATAAATACGGTTATTTATCTAAAATATCCATACAACACATTGTTTGTGTTGAAAAAAAACACCACAATTAAGATTACCCAAATGTTCCAGTGCAGTTTAAATAAACATTGTGTAAGTACAGGGCGAATCAGAAAGATCAGTGCCCGACAAAAATGGATTTTTGGGTGAATTTAAAGACGAATAAAAAACAATTTGACAGAAGAAACACAAACTACAAGGTTTGAGCAATCAGGTAACTTTGCTTTTGTAGAGAGATTTTTTTCTAACATTTGTCAAAATTCTATTTTGCCTACGGATTATTACGGATCAGGTTAAAACACACCAGCGTACTTAATACCCGTGTCGAGGGCTTGAGAGGAATACAGAAAGAACCGTCAACATTTACGGACTCCGTGTGTAAGTTCTAAATTTCAACTGACATTACAGTCGTGTCCCCAGCACCTTCCAAACAAATGCTGGGTTTGGGCGTTTCTGTCTGGCGGCAGACATGACAAAATCAGCACATTCCAGAGGTGTGCATTCCCCACACTTCAGAGTTCTTGTGAGGGCACCCTCTACTCCTCCCCCTCCCCCCCCCCCCCCCCCCTCCCCAGAGAGTCTATTTAAGATGACATGGCGATAGTAGCCGAGTAATGGCGACTCACGCTTATATCTCTGAATGGGGGCCGATCTAAATCATCGCTCCGCTGGAGTTTCTTGGATGAACCGAAACGTCGCTCAAACTCCCTCAAGATGAAGGCGTCGCTGATGGCCGAATCAGTGGTCAAAGAATCGATAATCTCGCTGTAAATAAAATCAGACACAAAATACGTGACCGGTATTCTACGCAACTCTCCGAGTTCACAAGAGAATTGTCGTAAGTTACCAACAAACCATGCAACGCGTCACTGATTTTGTGGCTCGAGTAAAGTCGTTTTACCGACGTCGGTCGAGTCAAGTCATTAGCTCAAGAAGGTAGAGTCGAGTCGAGTTACAGTGTGTAGTCGAGTTAATTTAAGTCATTCCGATGAGTAATTTGCCTGCAGTGACTCAGGTCGTGTCGAGTCATTTACCAATCGGGACTATAGAGTCTAGTCGGTAAAAATGTGACTCAATTCAGACTTGAGTCAGACTCTGACTCGAGTCGTTACAACTCTGGAGAGATCCATCCGAGCCTTAACACCTCACCTCTTGATGGTCTCAAGTTCTTCCTTTCTGGAGGGTGGAGGGAGATCATAGCTACCTCCTTGGTCACTTCTCTCTACGTAAGGATTAAGCCCACCGCCGTGGTTTCTCGGCCTCAAGCTATCGCCAAAACCGCCATCGCCAAAACCGCCGTCTCCAAAACTGTCCTCGGCAAAACTCTCGTCAGCACCCCGCCCAAATCCTTTGGGGAAATAATCAAACACGCGTATATTGAATTAAAATCATAATAAGTCACGGCAAAGCAAACAAAAACAACCAAAACAGGCCCCGGGGAAGTCGGGTTGTGGCAGTTTGTACTCACCTCAACTCACCAGGGTTCGAATCTCTTTCAGATTTTGGGTGTTGCCAAGAAAAATTATTTCTGAAAATGTCTTCATTGCTTTTTTTCCCACATGTTCCGTCAAGGCTACAGTTCATTGGGGATTTTGAACAATCCTTGATTTTATTATCAGAGATAAGGCGGATAGATGTCATGCTATTCAAACTTTGGTCATACAAATCTCTAAAAGTATAAAGATCAAATCAGTAGCTATGTTCATGATGATTACCTCTGCCTAAGCCACCACTGTCCAGAGTCGAACCTCCAAACTGACCCCTGTCTCCAAGACCAAGGCCCCCACGACTAAGGCCATTACCACCGAGGCCACCAGCACCGAGGCCACCTCCACCGAAGCCACCTCCACCGAGGCCACTTCCACCGAGGCCACCACCACCGAAGCCACCTCCACCGAGGCCACCTCCATCGAGGCCACTTCCACTGAGGCCACCACTACGTAGGCCATTTCCCCCAAGGCCACCACCATCACCAAGTCCACCACCAAGTCCTCCACCAAGGCCTCCACCAAGTCCACCACCAAGAACACTTTCAAGGTCGCTGAATCTGCCCTGCCCTCCAAAGCTACTCGGCCTGTCTAAGCCAGTTAATAAGCTACGTGGCCCGCCAAAACTTCCAGTGCTGCCAAAACTTCCTGAACCGCCAAAACTTCCCGTGCCACCAAAACTCCCAGGGCTGCCAAATCTTCCAGAGCTGCCAAAGGCCCCACCGCGACCCCGACCTCCAAAATCACTGCCAAAGCCCCCACCACCAATGCGACCTCCGAATGAATCACCACGACCTCTGAATGAACCACCTCGACCTCCAGGACCACCACCTCGACCTCCAGGACCACCACCTCGACCTCCAGGACCACCACTTCGACCTCCAGGACCACCACCCCGACTTCCGAATCCACCACCACCACGACCTCCAGGACCACCACCACCACGAGCTCCAGGACCACCACCACGAGCTCCAGGACCACCACCACGAGCTCCAGGACCGCCCTGCTTCTTAGAAACTACGACAGTAAAAGAAAAAAACAGAAGGTAATATTAGAAAATGTCTCCCTTATCCCATAATTATATTCAAGTGATTTTGGCCACAATCTGTAATACTACATTCTTTCCTACGTGACATGAGCCAAAGTTTTACCTGATACGGCCATGCTTTCTCCCTTGACTCTCTTGACTTTATGCTCGAGACCGCGGCATTCCGCGGCTATGTCCGGCATAATCTCCCTCAGTTTCTCAATGATGCGGTTGCGGTTGAACCTTTTCTTCATGGCATCTTTCTCCTCGGTAGTTCCCTCCCCAGGAGCCACCTCGCCGGACGTCCCGCCAGACCCCTCCCCCTTGGACATGCCATCTTCCGTTTCCAAGTTTTCCAGCATTTCAGCGATGTCCGGCTTCAATTTCCTCTGTTTCCCCCGACAAAGCAATAAACACACAAAACGCTAAAGTTAACAAAAATATACCAACAAATAATGAAATGTTTCTAAGCAGCGTTACAACCTAGTAAAAATTAGGTAATGCCTTTGGTTCAAAAAATGAACCAAAAATTTACAATAACAAATTTGCCTGAAAACTGTTCTTGTCCTATAAAAATTATCCACACTCGCAATTTCTGTGCCGGGTATAAAACTGATGCTTAAAAGGTTTATACGCCTAGCAAAAATCAGTTGAGAACCAGTCGCAGTGAGTACAAACCCAATGACTTCGGCTGGTAACTATTTTGTGTTTTTTGCTAAGCAAATATTTTCTATGCTTAGCACAATTTTTTTTTAAGTTCGCCAAAATTGGCCTGGAGATGCAAATGAATCTTACAATTTTTTTTTAAAAGTTCTCTAAAATTGGCCTGGAGATGCGAACGAATCTTACGAGGTACGCCATGCGATGACGGAAACCGATCAAGTGATAGATGATGTTGCCCTGTAAGGTGCGACAATCGCATAGCTTGCACTCGTAGTCCGGGTCTGTGTCGCTTCCCTCGCGAATGATCTCCGTCACAAACTCCAATCCTAAATTCAAAAAAAAATAGATTGGTTAAAAGGGGCATTACGTCCTGGAAGCACCTAATTGGGCTACAAAATGCATTTTGAACAAAATGCATTTTTAACGACATGATGTTAATCGGAAAGAGCATTCAAAAGTAGGATATAAACATTCACAGAACTATCCTTTAAAAACAATGTTTTCGTGTTATCCTTGTGTTATTCGAAGTCCACTTTTTTGGCGAATGATTTGATTTGAAATGATTTGTGACCTGTTCCAACGAAACCCGGACAAAGTCGACTTTTTAGTTTTTCAGATTTTGCTTTTTTCAAATTCTCTAGGTTCTCAGCTTTAAAATGATGTATCATTTACATATGTACCCCACCCTATCTTCCCTGGGGTCTGGATTTAGTGATAAAACCCTGACAACCTAATTATGAGATAAACAGCTTTGAAGTTCAGAAAAGCATATTATTTATGTACACAAATGTTTCACAAAATTGACAAAAAAACACACTTTTTGTTCAAATTTGAGGAGATTGTAGATTAATAGTGAGTGACTTAGGAAAACCTAAAACCTCAAAATGGTAAAATCCATCCCGAAATGACTTCAGGAGTACATTGTGACAAAACACATTGTTATACCACGGCAATAGATTGTGAATTTTTATTGGTCGAGAAGCGTTCACGTGACATGCAACAAAAACGCATGTATCCGAGTGTGCCGATGTATGAGCATGGTATGAGTGATGTACGCCGAGTACGCGTGGTACATGAGTTCATGTACCCCACGGGGTACATGAACTTTCTTTTTCCAGGCCGCGGAATCTTTTTTTACACGCTAGCGCATAGCCTGGCCGGCCATTTCTGTGATAAATACCATGGAAGCGACTGATATTAGAGTCTAGCAACGCTGTGTTATATTAGCTGGTACTACGTAAATTGATGTATGTTCCTGTGCGATGTAAACAGGGAACAGTGAAGTTAGCACTTTCGGCAACGACTAACGACCGCCATTGTTGTTTACACCGGCTTTCGTTTATGCTGTTCGTCTGCTTTTTTTCTGTTCCAATTTTGCCTTATTTTCTCCGTAATGTCGGCAGACGACAGCATTAAGTCACCTCCAAAGAAGCGATTTCTGTCTCGTTCAAAAGAGGAGATCAGAAATTTGATTTTCGAGCAGGACAGCGCCAGTACGAAGAAAAACACGGAACATTCAGTGCGACTACTTCGGCAATTTTGCACCGCAACAGGAACGGACCCATAACAAACAATTCTTGCCTGCTGTAATCTATTACCGTGGTATAACAAAACAATTGTTGCCTGCTGTGATATGGTCCATGGCGTTTTGTACACCCTCGGGGGCAAATGGCACCCTCGGCTTCGCCTCGGGTGCCATTTTCCCCCTCGGGTGTACAAAACGCCATGGACCATGTCACAGCAGGCAACAATTGTTAATTGTGCGACTTTGTCCGGGTTTCGTTGGAACAGGTCACATTTGGTTTGTTTAAGTCTTACCAACAACAGGCTCGTTGTTTTCGGGTAACATCTCAGACAACACTCTTTTCACCATGATTCCCGAATCTCGCTTTCGCTTGCGCTGTGCCAAGGGACCAATCTTAATAAGGGGATCTGTTTATAAGAATGGGAAGAAAAATATTTATATTAGTACAAAACTTTAAAAAGCTTGAGTTTTATAAATAAATTTTCTTGTGTCCCGAGCAAAACCTCTAGCATCTTAACCAGTTCGCGCCGGGATTATTTTAACACCACCGAGCCGAGACGCGGAATTATTTTTAACGAAACTTGATCCGAGGCGGGTTCAGGCCGATAGTACCGGGAAGCACACTCACACATTTCCGGCCTTGCTCGCTGCTGACAGACATTTCCGGCTTTGCTTGTAACGTGTTTATGCGTCAATGTATATACATCCTCCGACGCGAACTGGTTTAAAAGGTTCCTTGTTTTCTTGCAAATGACAAAATTTTGTTGAGGAACAGATAAGAATAAATTTAATTCATCCTTGTGTATACATCAATGACATAGAAATTGTCCGTCTTCCATTGATGTTTGGATGAATATGGATTTGAGTTTCACGCTATAATTAGTCTTAGTTCCAAGACGTTACTATTGTATTTTCGTATTTCACAGTTACAATCAATGCATTGACCAACTATATATCAACAGAGGGCGTACTTCACAGACCAACAGCGTGATAGGATTTTGTATTTTTAGTAACGTCTTGGATTTGTTGGCAATTCGGGGGCATGACCAGACAATGGTAAATATATGCAAGTATTCATATCACGTGATAACGATGGACGATTATGCAAATACGTGCAGACCCGAAGGTCGTTGTGTTACACAATATTTAATAATAAGTCCGGAATCGTTACATTTTATTTGATAAACATAGTAGGCCAGATTGTCAGTCGCATGTTGGTAAAAACGGGTTTTAAAAATGGTGTCCGAGAAGTATTTTTAGTAAGGTACGCGAGTTGTCCAAGACATTTTTTAACATCTGTTGTGATGGCCACAACCTGTTACTTTCCATGCTTTTATAGACAACAATGTTGAAATACCCAGTGGATTTGCATGACAAATCCTCCAACCCTATTGGCTTAACTAAACAATCAAACAAATGTCAAAGTTCCGCTGAATGACCTTTGACCCATCATGTGAACAAAAAATTTCATGCGACAGACAATGTACTGGCCTCAAAAGTAGGTTTGGGTTACCAGCTAAAACCAAGGCAGAATTAGCTGGTGTCCAAAACGGTATACTTGCGAAATAATGGGTTTCCCCCGGTATTCTGCTCAAGAGCAAAATACCGGTTATCTTACTGTCCAATGGCTATTTTCCATAGAAAGATTTAAAGAACGTTTTCGTGGGCACCAGGGTGGCAGCCATGATTTTGACAACGAGGGGCCAAAATCGAGGGTCTGCAACCCACTCCACTCACCGCCAGTTTTGAGGTTCGAGACATTCTAAATACAGAGGGGGTAAAAGAGAAAACATTCAAGTTAGGAATGGGAACAGCCAGGTGCTTCTTCCCTCTGGGGAGGGAATGCTCCTCGGGCTCCATACAGCATATGCAATAATAAAATTAAGTCCAAACAATTTCGAGTAAATGTAAAATAGTTTTGTGGTTCCCATTATCTATACAGACTAGTTTACTAACCAAAGTTTGGTTAATCATGGAAAAAAAAAGGATAAATAAATGGACATTATGCACAACATTTGTGCATAAATGTACCAATTCATGTGAAAATGCAAGCATTGTTGCATGTCACATGGCTCTAAGATTAAAAAACAAACTAATACTTCATTCTGTTAGCTACTACACAAAAGAATGTGCAGTACGGCCAACGTCGCGTGTTTAATGAAGCATTCCCGAACTACAAGTTTAAAATTAGTTGGATTTTTGCATCCAACTACGCGTAGGAAATGCCTGTATAAAACCTGGGAACCACATAAATTAGGTCAAATTGTTTTTACCCAAATTCTACAGCATATATGATAAATAACAGATTTGTACAAGAACACGTGTAGGAAATGGGGCCTCAATGCACACATGTACATATGCATACTGTGACTTATACTATGACTACAACTTTGAAGTGTTTCCAAACGGGTACACTTTCTGGTCGTCATTAATCTACTTTCCTCTACAAAGCAACACATAAGGTGGATGTAAGTTACATCCATAAAAGGTCATCCTAAACCATAATACATTGCAAAATCAAACACTTTCAGTAGCATACAAAATGCTACGGTCCACCAAAATCAGTTTCGCCAAAAATACTTTGGCGCACTTTTAACCCTAACTCTCCAGGGTATTTTGGCTAGTAGAAACCCTGCCACACCCATCATATTGCATCGTTTGTCAGAGTGACTTGGCTGCAGAGTGCAGCGAGATTCATTAGGTCAGAAATCTCAAGGTCAAACGGCTTCAGAGTCAAGTCAAGTAAAAACCCATACCTGCTTGTGACGAATGCCATTCAAGTGAGCCTGGTAGTTATTGGCCCCTGTCGTTTTAGCATTGCAGGTCTGTGAATGAAATTGGAACAACAACAAAAACTCCATGTTTATCAACTTCACTGCCACACACTAAAAATTAATTTCAACAAAAATCTTTTCAGTGACTGCAAAATACATTACTCAATGTACTACACATTTTAAAGGGTGGCTTTGCAAAATTTAAAGGTTGTGAAGTGTAGAAGAATTGCAGAGCAATGCAGCATCTTTTGTAGAACCCAGTGAATTTCCCACTCACCTTGCACCAATATTGGTCGGGAAAGTGGCCTGGGTGATCCTGTAGATATCCCGACTCGGACCGCGACTCGGTATCAATCTTAGAAGAGCTGCTCCCTTTGTTCCCGCCTCCTCCCGTAGAAACGTCCCTGGTAGTACCTCCTCTTTGTGAGGTGCCTCGTCCTCCTGTCCCGCCTCTGCTTGCTCCGCCCCTTGCACCTCGCCCGAACCCTCTCCCACCCCTGGATCCCCCTCGGCCAAAACCGCCCGAGTTCATGCCTCTTCCGAATCCTCCACCATCACCGCCGATGTGGAAGTTGCTTCCTCCCATATTGCCGTTCCCTGCTAAGCCAAAGTCACTGCCAAATTTACTGCCACCTCCGAAGCTGGAGCCCGAACGCTGAAACATAGCTGCTTCAGTTAGGAATAGCTCTGAATATACTGGAACTAAATGTATTAGAAAAAAAGAAAAGAAAAATAGGCTAACTTAAACTTCTAATTTTACCTAACAGTAACTGCTTATTCACAGCGGCGGTATAAAATTGGGTAAGTCTACCTCCAACGTTTTCGAACTGCGTGTTTATACCACCACGTTCACCGTAATTTTGTCGCAACAAAACTGCATTTTTTATGTGGGATTATGAATGCTTATTTCCCCAATTACTTTGTATACAAAACGTGGGAGTTTGTTGAATAGGCATACCGGTACATAGTGTAGCTTTTGTGAAGCTTCAATGTGCATCTTGAGTTTTTGACGCTTCGCATATATTCACGCATGTCATTTACATGTAAAAGTATTACCGGGCTTAAAAAGTGCATGTGCGTAGCATGGAGGTTGTTAGTTGCGATAATCGTAACCCACCATCCTCCCGACGGTCGAAGACCGGAGGGTTACGAGTCAAACAGTGTACAGAATTGGCATTTTTATAATTTCGACCATTTTTGCCAGACTAGTCACCGGATTTGCCGGATTTTAACCACTTTTAAAGATCATGACACACATTTTAAGAACACAGATTTGATCTGCAATGTGTAATGACTCCACTCATAACACTCTAAACATCATTGAGAAAATATTTTGGGGGAAAAATGACAAAAACTTACCAGAGACTGAGCGAAATTCTCACCAAACGAGGTTTACGTTTATAACCCCGCACTTCAAAACCTAACAACAATCTCGACCAATCAGCGTAAACCAAGGAAAGACAGACTGGGTGGAGCTTCGGCTGTACACCGCTAACCGGCTATTCCCGCTTGCGGACTCACTGCACGGGCTTCCCTTTTGGCGCTCATGCTGCGTTCCAATCGCGTCGTGTTTATCGTGTTCACGGGTTCACGAGTCGTATAGGAGTTCGGGCGGTCTGTTCTTGATACGCGAACTCTGTTCTCGCGCTCGAACGGCGGGAACGCGACCCATTGCACTCGGAACAAGAACACACACCACCGTACCTATCCATCATGCAAGAACAAGTTACGCGTGTCAAGAACAGACCGCCCGAACTCGGCCATAATGGCGTTCTAATCGCCTGGCAACTCGTGTTCACCAGTGGTGAACTCGAGGTGGATTTATTTCTCCATGTACACGTCACGACTTCGCGAATGAAATACTCGCGCATGCGTGTTGGTTCACGTACAAGTTCTTGCGCTATAAAGAATGTCCTTACCGCACGACTAACTCGACTGTGCGCGTGCGTCGTGTGGTGTGTAGCGTTTGGAATGCAACCTACTTGTGAACGTGGAGAAATTCACGGTGAACACGATAAAAACGATGCGATTGGAACGCAGCATTAGTCTCACTGCTACATTCTATGGGCCTTTTCGAAACCGTTGCTTCGTCTTTGGCTTTGCCTCCGAAAAGGCCCATAGGATGTAGCAGTGAGACTGAGCTAGAGAGAAGCCCGTGCAGTGAGTCCGCAAGCGGGAATAGCCGGTTAGCGGTGTACAGCCGAAGCTCCACCCAGTCTGTCTTTCCTTGGTTTACGCTGATTGGTCGAGATTGTTGATAGGTTTTGAAGTGCGGGGTTATAAATGTAAACCTCGTTTGGTGAGAATTTCGCTCAGTCTCTGGTAAGTTTTTGTCATTTTTCCCCCAAAATATTTTCTCAATGATGTTTAGAGTGTTATGAGTGGAGTCATTACACATTGCAGATCAAATCTGTGTTCTTAAAATGTGTGTCATGATCTTTAAAAGTGGTTAAAATCCGGCAAATCCGGTGACTAGTCTGGCAAAAATGGTCGAAATTATAAAAATGCCAATTCTGTAGACTGTTTGACTCGTAACCCTCCGGTCTTCGACCGTCGGGAGGATGGTGGGTTACGATTATCGCAACTAGGAGGTTGTGCGTAGGCTCTGAGAAGACAACTGCATTTTGCAAGAAACTTAAAGACAAAATTCCAAATATAAAATTGTCTAACACTCAGTACACATTCACACAGTTAGTTAGTGTTTAAATAGGCATACAAATTCTTTGTCTGCTTTAATTAAATTAAAATTAAAATTAAAATCACCCTTTTTTTATTTAGAGGGCTCCTTTGGAGCAGTTTATTAACTGAAAAGAATTTTACCCTATTTAAACTTAAGATTACAAATTACAATAAATAAAATAATTTAAACAAAAATTCATTTGGGGCGACATTGACAACAAATACAATTGCACGTATTTTCTATTTAACAATACGATTCTTCTCGCCCCAACCCCAAAATGAATTGAAACACGTTTCTTTTTTTTAAATTAAAACGTCTACAAAAACTGCAATAATTTTTTTGTTTAAATCACTACTAATAAATGGTAATTTGAAGAGTATACAATTCTTAACCGATCTTATTCTTACTTTCAAAAGGAGTCTTAAGCTTGTTGACTGAGTGATCGTGATGAAGCAGCGTTGAGATTTCTTCCTTTTTTTTTAACCAGCACTAAATGGTGCTCGCGCGTAGATTAGCACGTAGACAAATGCATCTAGTCATTGTGCAAAGATAAAGCCCCAGAAGGAACCAGCGAATAATGCCAACATTACGCATGCGCTAAGCAACCAAAATCACATTTCATTGTACATGTAGTTTAGGTTTCCCCGTCCACCTAACTGCCTCGTTGGCGCAGTCGGCAGCGCGTCAGTCTCATAATCTGAAGGTCGTGAGTTCGAGCCTCACACGGGGCAAAGATTTTTTTCTTTTCCCCTTTTTTTTCTCACAAATTATTTAGTTTATTATTACAGTAACACCTGACAGCATCTTATCTTGCCATATTATACTCTTATACTTCCTTATAGCAAATGCCTGCAAAAATACAGCTCATTTCATAAAAAAAATAGAATAAAAGGCATTCTTATTTGTAAAAAAAGAAATCTAATTTGAAAACAAAAATTCCAAACAAAAATGCTTACCAATACAAGTACAAATATTATTTCAAATCAAGAATTTCCAGCTTGCTGTTTTTTATTAGGTTCAACAGTAATTTGACAAAACACATTAACAAATTATTTTCAACATAATTATTAGCTGTTTTAATAACTACGCGCACATAAATGCAACTTACAAGTTGGTTGCTACAGTGGACACAAATTATTAAAAGTGTCCCCACCCCCATGTTTTGTTTGTTTTCCTGTAAAAACAGTTTTCACAATATTCATGGGCTTTATAAATTGTAAACGTGTCAAAGTTTTACTCCCATTATCATGTCCTCATCTTAACTTTAGGGTCTCTAATTGTAATCAGCTTTAATGAGCAAATAGTTAGGCAGAATTCTGGGGAAGAAACCGCAGTTTTGTAAACCCCTTTTCGTAGTAACTACATATCCTGTGTTGCTTCTTGCAAGTACTCCAACCAATCAGATATCCTGGCTTCTTCACGAGGTGGCTGAAAACAAATAAAACCGACCAAGAAATAGTTATTTGAAATTAGGCAAAGAACATGCTTTATCATCTGAAAAACAGTGGAGATATGGTTGTGCCACCATAACTTGAGGACTTTAGTGACATATCGACTTCAAACTTGGTATGTGCATTGGTCTTCTAAGCAGTGTTTTTATTTTACCTAATGGGTTCAAACTGGTGAAGGGATTGGACACAGCTGTGCAAGGACATATGTGACCCAGCACGAGTAAATGAGACACTTTGCGGCAAAAATAAAAATGGAGATTTTGATTTCATCATTTAAAGCTTGTTTAGCTTTAAATGATGAAATCAAAATCTCAAATTTTATTTTTGCCTCAAAGTGTCTCATTTACTCGTGCTGGGTCACAATATGTCTGACAAGTGGTCAAAATTAATCCAAAGTGGACAGGGCGGCCCAGGGGCCAGGTGGCTATGCCAGTGCTACCTTTAGTTGATCCAGCTGGGGGTGCTGCCCGACCCCCTCCAGTGATTTTAGCTGGACTATGGTCACACCCAGGGGTCCCGTTGATAAGAACAAGGTGCAAACAATCTGGGCACTATCCCCAAATATGACCCTGAGTATACCCTCTTCTGGTACCCAGTCTATAGCATATCTGGAAACAAATGGCAACAATATAAATTATATATTATTATAGTTATTATTTTTTTAATTGGGATATAAAAAAACGAAGTCACATGATTCTGTCTTTCTGGTGCAAAAGACCTTAGAAAACTGTCCTACGAGATATCACGCTTGATCGATGGAGATTAAATCTGAAGCAAACAAAACACCCCTAGAACGAATAGAACGTTCTCATCGACTCACTGGTGTCGGAGCTGTTCCACTTCCATGTAGAGGGGTAGGTGGGTCTTCAATCTGGTCATCACTGATGATACTAGGAATGGAATGTCGTTCTTTCTCACTGCCTGTTCAACCAGGTCCGAGATGTCCAGGGAATCAACGTCAATCTGGTAACAATTACAATAAAAAAGGTTGACAATTAGCGTTGGTACAATTGAAATATTTAAGAAGTGGTCATTAAATCTAGAAAACAAACTCGATTGGATCTCATAAGCTGCAGGATTACAAAATTAAATGATTTGGTGTTCACACTTCGGACAGCGCCCTTTTCAGTTTTTTATTGATTTTCAATGGATAATTAATGTATTTCCTCCCGATTTCGTACATCTTTTTTAATTTTTTTTTAAAAGTTTCGCTCATTTCTAAGTGAAACAGGCAGCTATCGATAAAAAGAGGCCAAATGCTGGTCTGATTTTTTAACCTATGAGGTTAAAATGACAAAATAAGATATTAATTTATAAAGTTTGTTTTATAACCTTATTCACAATTAGCTATGTTTAAGAGTTAATTAATAAGTACAGAATAAAGAGGGTATACGAAGATAATCTTGGAAATTAGAATTGTTCTGATTTTTAAAGCAATCTTCCACATTTTAAAGGATTTGTTTTCTAATTTTTGAAGGCTTTCGTCAGACTTTTGCGAGGGAATTTCAGATTTTTTCCCATCAGGTTTTCCAGAGATTGTTACCCATTATTTAATACAGGCTTCTTTTTAAAAAAAAAATAAATAAAATTTAGTACCATTTATAAGGTTTCAGATAAAGCAAATACAAAAGGTAGGCCACTTTACCGAAGCGTTACTGATCTGCCTGGGTGACCAAGGGTTCTTGCCCGGCTTGAAGTGAAGGGTCAACACGGCCGTCAACCTTTCCTTGTCCACTGAGGAGTGACCGTCTGCAGTGAGCTCCAAGACCCAGCAGTCATCGTCTAGAGACCGCTCCGATACCCCCGACAGCTGTACCAACGTTTTGGTAGTTGATTCGCACCTGGAAATCACAAACAAAAGATACTGACAATTTGGGAGACCGCAAACAAAGGGCAATATAGTTGTTAGAGCGCCGGTCTGGTGTTCCGGAGGTCGCAGGTTCAAGTCCCTTCCGCCTTACCTATTTCTTTGTTCACTTCGAAATTAATATCATTAATATTTTAATAATATTAAATTTGTATATTGGTGTGATATGTAATATGTGTATTTTTCTCACAGCGTAAAAAAAATCATTCTGCAAAGTGATCCAGATTCCGCAAAATTTGATGGAATCATCCCTGACCCATAAGCTATCTACCCACCAAGTTTCGTTAAAATCCCTCAAGTAGTTTTTTGTAACAGACAAAAACAGACTTCAGAGATGGGCGGGGGGAAAAAGAGTGCTCACCATTTCATCTTGTCGGCAACTTGCTGTTCCCTATCCTGTTTCTCGGCAATCAGTCGCGACACCATCTCAATAACCGTCTTAGCCTCCTCCAACACCAACTGTTGAGCCTTGTGGTTTGCTTCCGTGCCCTCTTGACGACCTCTCAGCGCTGGTTGCTGGCACGCCAAGAAGTCTTCCGCTGCCTTCAAGTCTTGAATCTGGAACAGGAAAAAGGTCGGATTTCAAGAGGTAATTGGTTGATAATTATTATTTGTCCTTAACCAGTTCGCGCCGGGATTATTTAAAAATCACCGAGCCGAGGGGCGGGATTATTTTTAACAAAACTCGATCCGAAGCGGGATCAGGCCGACAGTGCGGGGAAGCACACCCACGCATTTCCGGCCTTGCTCGCTGTTGACAGACATTTCCGAACTTGAACTTGGCGTGTTTATGTGTCATCCGTTTTGAAGAAGAAAATCTCTGAGTCGGACCTGTTTGGCGTTTTCCTCTTGGAAGTTTTCTACCGTCACCCCGTTGCCTTCCAGCTCCACCAGTGTCTTGCCCCTTGATGTCAGGTACCCCTCGATCTCGGCAGCTACATCTCCAACGTCCTCCATCATCTTCTGGAATGATGCTAGTTTAGAGTCCAGTAATTCTTGACCTATGGATGTATTACAAATTGGTTTAAATATTATTGCAGACAAATTTAGCCCGCAATTTTTACTCGACTGCTCACAAGCATTTTGGCGATTAATACAGATATTAAAAACAATACGGAGTTCCTTACCAATTCTCCATCGTTAAAATGCTTAGGTACTTTTGGGACATTTGATTTTTATGTTCGGTGGATGGGAGGAGCCTTTAATCAAATGGGGAGGGGGTACTTTGTTACAGTTACGTTGTTACAGTGCCAATAAAATGTAGGTTTTCTCGATACTTGTTTGTAGACCGGAAGCAGATCCCAGTTGTCAGCTACTCACCTTGAAGTAAATGCCAAGTACAAAAATATCTCTTCAAGAAAAAATAATAAACTTACAATCCTGCACTGACTTCATCATGTTCTGAAGAAGCTCTTCAAGATCACTAGCCTCTCCTTTGGCATCTTTGAGCCGTTGACGAATCTTCTTAGATTCCTCATCTACAAGAAACATAGATCAGTTTTTAGGCTAATTAATTTTTGAAAGTCACTTGACGAAAATCTACATAGAAAATAGACGCAACTTTTGATAGAAATTGTATTCTTTTTTTTTATTTGGTGACATTTGATCTGGGACCAATTTCATGAAAAATGTGCTTAGCAGAAAAAAAGTCTTGCTCAGTGAAAAAACAGGTTACCAGCCAAAACTCTATGTACTTCTTATTGTAGGCAAAACCCAGCTGAGTATCAGTCACAAACATGAACATCTGGTCTGTAACCTTGTTTTTGACAAGAAGAACATTTCATGCTAAGCAAATTTGTGCTTAGCAGCTCAATAAAATTGGCCCCTCTAATCAATTGACCAGGTTAGTTCCCCCTTCCTCCCCCATATCTCACCACAAGATGCTGCTGAAGGCCACTGATCCCGGGGAACATTCTCCAAGTAATCCAGCAGTTTGATGCGCCCCTGAAGATGGACAAAGGAGTACTTCATCTTCTTGAATTCATTCTGTAATCGGAAAATAAATACACAAGCAGTTACGAGCATCATCAGTAATCACAGCCGGCCTAAAAGTGAGAGATACTGAAAGAAACTGCAGAACACAAATGTTAAAAATGAAGAGATGTAAAATGGACACAAGTTTTACAAATGACCTTTGACCTTGGTAGTTTACACAACCTTTTACACAACCATGATATGAAGGTTTATTTGCATCCATGACCCAAGTTTTATTGGAATTGCACTTCAACTTTGCACAATTAGACTACGTACAGAAATAGTGATTGCATACCGGTAGTCTCTTTCTAAACTTCATTCAAGCGAGATAAAAAACTAACGGTTAATTGCATTTGGCAATGTTTTTTATGGGTCGTTTGAGTATTTTGCAGCGAGTACAAAACTACTGCTTGTCAATGAACTTTACCCAGCTAAAAAAATGAAAAAAAATAAAATGTCAACAAAAAGTTACTTGTCGACGAAAACAAAACCACAACTTAGACAATTTAAATAACATTATGTGTGCACATTCATTTTTATAATTTTTGTTTTTATATTCAAACTGGCAAAAAGCTATTTTAATATTTGATTGATAATCAAATATTTTTAATATTCGGTACATTTGGGATAACCTAACAAAAATAGGCCTTGATTTGGAGGCCTAGGCTTTACATTGGAGGCCTAGGCCTATCGTCAAAGATAATTATTGGATCTTGGATGCAATCCATTATTGGCTTCTTACCACAAATTGCTGGGTCTCTATCTTTAAATCATGCAGGAGTTCATTTTTTGACGAGGCACTTTCTGTTCTGACTTTCTTGGGAAGAATGTTGGCTTGGTCTCGAAGTTCACACAAAACCCTGGCACAAACAATGAACAATAACAGTTAGGGTTTTAGGCCTAAAATTAACTTAAAGTTAGTCCTGTAACAGTAACAACAGTAACTGGGGCCTTTACGCTTGCACCCCACATTGCTCCATGGTCGTACGCAAGTCAAAATTCTAAAAAGAGGTTTTAACATTAG
Source organism: Crossaster papposus (assembly GCA_037893245.1). Taxonomy (NCBI): domain Eukaryota; kingdom Metazoa; phylum Echinodermata; class Asteroidea; order Velatida; family Solasteridae; genus Crossaster; species Crossaster papposus. Next base: position 343,642 of record JBAIAA010000614.1, read on the forward strand.
ACTAATGTTTTCCCGGTTAATTTAATATTGGGCCTAGGCCCACTAGTGGGAACTCCGGGAACCTCATTTATCTTCCCATTGTTTATGCACTTTAGCTCGAAGGGGACCATTCGAGGTTTAACACATGTTGCTATGGACAGCTCGTCCCTTTGTGACGTCATGCCGACCGAGATAATGAGAAGGTTCAGTTAGTGAGGTGGAAAGAAAACCCCAGAAGAATATCCTGGGGAAAACCCACGGAATCAGGCAGAGACCGAAAATCTAATTCACATATTGGTCCAGGCGGAATTCGAACCCGGGTCACAGCAGCCAGTGGAAGGCGAGGAAATAACCGCTATGTATGCCAACCTGACCACATACATATGCGAGAGGGCGCTATACAATTTCTTGATATAACAATTTACAAAACTGCCCCCCCCCCCCCCCCCCCCCACCCCCCAAAAAAAGTGGGACAGTGAACCAGCAAAATAAACACCCAGTCAGCAGTGGCCAGTGCCAGTGGTGCGCACCAACGACAACGTTAAACCTGCTCTTATTCCTCCATGCCATGGTTAAACCGAGTTGGTTCGAGACAGAGAACATACATTTATTTTGTTAATCATCACCCCTAGTACCTTTTCTGCTTCTTTAACATACTCGGCCAAGCCGAAGAATCGCCGCCACTTTTGACAGATTTCTCCATCTCGTCGGTTATTTAAATTGCATTTGTAATTGTAGTTGTACTCTAGGCGACGTTCACCATAATGCTTTGAAATGCCCGCCGATATTCGCTGGTGCTGCGACCGCCTAGCCTAGCCTCCGCATTTGACCAACGATTACCAGTGGACTGTTGGCCTTGTTTAGCGCCCTCTTGTGATTATTTTTTAGTCCAACAGTGAGTTTAGATTTAATAGTCTTACTAATGCGGTTGGCAGCCAAGTCTAAAGGTCAAACTGCTTCAGAGTCTGTGGTCATCTGTGGTCACAGATTACAGCAGGATCCATCTCTGTCATTGTTCAATGGGGATTAGCTCTCATAGTCTTAGACTGTGGTTGTTTATACATTGTTTGCAGCTAAATCCGTCAAAGTGCACCAGATTTTGTTTACCTGATGCACCATATGAGATTATGACTGCGCTGTGTCTGGCAGGGTTAGGGTTTAAACATTGTTACGATCAAAATATTAGGCCCTCTTAATTTATTCAATTTGTATATTTCAGGTCATTCCAATCAGAAAGCAGTTTTATCAAATTTCATGTATTTGACAGTTCTTTGTTACAGGATGCAAAAAACAAAAAGCTAAAAATATAACAAGTATGGTACTTTTTCATGCACAATGGTTCTTTTTCACAAGTACTTTATTCCTCCATGCTTTAACTTAATTAAGTAATCAAAATAATATCATAGTATCTTAATATAATTGATTAACTGCTTGATATTACGGGAGACAAGCTGCTGTTTTGTTGTTGGCAAAGGTGGCAAAAATTTGAAAATTTATTCAATATTTGTTATTATCTATTATTCTATTTTTTATTAAACATCTCTACATTTGTTTACTAAATTAAAAATATTAAAGTATTTCTTGTACAGTGATCCACCTTAAATAAATTCATCATCTCAATGTAAACAATTGTGAGAGCGTAGAAAAATGTAACATTTATGTGAATTACAAATTCTAAGTTCGTTTCCTCCATTGTTTTCAAATTTTAGGCACAATTCTACATGTCCGTCACAAATCATCTATAAAATTCGAGATTTCAGAAAAAAAAATTATATCATTACATTACATAATTATTACATAATTTTATTGAGAAAGATCTGACATGGTTCACAAAGAGCTGCAGCATATTTTGTATATTATTGCTACTTTATTCCGGAAGTCATGTGGATTACCACATTTTAAAGCACCAGACTAATTTTTACATCAGCCTAAGGCATAAAAAAAAAATGTTATGTTGGCGTAACGGGCCCAAAAAAATAGGATAGGTAGGTAGGGATTTTTTTTTTTTTTTTTTTCCTTTTCCTCCCAGCAATGAAAATGATGTTTTCCAATTGTTTAAGCTGGTAGTGATACACGATAGCGTGTCCAGGTTCAATATATACACAATCCACACACACAACAATGAGAAACGGTCAGAAATGGTTTCAAACGTATTTATAACTAGATTTATATAGATTTTAATCATTAAATTTCGTCCCTTGAAAAAAAAAATATCCAGGGTCGGCCGTATTTTTAGGGTCGGTCGGGTTACGCCAACATAACATTTATTTTTTATGCCTAATTCGGATAATGCTCCTTCGACTGTTCAGCCTTATACAGATATGCAAAATATTTGGATACTGTTAAATTGAGTTGGGTTATAAAAGAAAATTGGACCCTGGCAAGTGTGCGCACTACACATTTTCAATACCCTGGAAATCATCAAATAATGCCTGTTGAAGCTAATTGAAGCCACTTGCTCCATGAAAATCTAACTGAATTTGTTTCAAATGGTTTCATTCTATTTAGTTAGCTTTTGCTGCTGTTCTAGGACTAGCATTGCCAACTGGGCTTTGGAGGCCAGGCCCTCCGCCCGGCCTTCAAGACACCTCTGGTACTGCTCTTCCTTGAGAGAGGGTTGGCAGATCCGCTGGTGGTAATGCAGCTTCAGGGCGGGATCAACCGCCCGGAAGGCGTGCAGTTTGGTACTTAGAAACATCTCAAAGAGGTCCAGATCCGACTGGATGTGGTCCGTCTCGCTTCCCGGATGCTTCTCGTCCCAGAGCTTCCTGGCGTTCATGTAGTCCGAGTTGTAGAAGCTGGTGTGCTCGAAGAGGTAGGTGTCAAAGTGACCGGCAGCTTTGGAGATGTCAATCCGGTTGGGTTTGGGCAAGTCGGCATAGATGATCTTGGGGTCGTACTGGGTGAAGGGAATCGGGAAGAAGACCTGCCATCCTGCGATGGTGTTCATGCGGACGCGGTTCAGGAATTCCGCGGCTATCTCCATGTTGGTATTAGTGAAGAGAAAAAGGGTGTCTGAAGCGAACTTGTTGGAGACGACGTCCATGATGGCGATTGGCGAGGGCAGACTGGTCTTGACACTTATCCAGGACAGATGAGAGCCGGGGTACTTGCGCTCCAGGTACGAGATGTAGCCTTTGTTTACACTGTAGATATCCTCGGTGTCTATCGCCATTGCTTCAGTGGGCGTGTAAATGAAGATCAGCATGACTGCCGATTTGTCGTGGGTCTCCAGACAGATTCGGGCGTAGTTGTCCAAAAAGACCCGGACTTGTTCCTGGTTACCAGACACCACGGGAACGATGATCGTCACTTGGGTGTACTCAGTAACGTAAGGCATGAAGACAATCTCAACCTTGTTGAGGGGTCTGAGGAGGTGGACTCTCTTGAGGATTTCTTGCTTGTCACCGTGAAGCTTGAGCTCCATATCGAGGGTGTATTCCATGCCACGGCTGGGGTCGAACCTCCGGTACCCATTCACAAGTCGGCCAAGCATGTAGATGTTTCCGTGGAGCTCGTTCAAGCGTGCCATTGTCGTAGTGAGTATCTCGTCAATGTCCTTCTTGTTTGCACCAATCAGGGCCGACTTTGGTTCGGAATCGTCTAAGCCATACAAATGCGTCATGGAGAAGTATTCCCATTCTATCACGTCGAACCGCGACGTCGTTTTAAAAGAGCTTTTCACTCCCACCGGCCACGTCAATTTGGATTTTCCCCCCGGCGCGTACGCGCTGATTTCCTCAATGTTTTGCTGAAGCTCAGAGATCTGTTTTAGAGTCTGGCTGAGCGAACGCTCGGAGAAGTACTTGTGAAGCTTGTACATGGTACGCGTGTCCATCACGTGATATATCGCCAAGGCTTTCTGGAAGTCAGCATCGGTCTTCTCCTTGTCAGACAGAACCTTGTCTTCGAAATCGTATGCGTAAAATGTTGAACCCTGCAGTGTGATATAAAAAAAGTCATGAGACTACGGGGAAAAAGCCACCAGTCTGTTTTGGGTCATCAATTTTACCTGGTTGTGATTACCGGGTAGATTTTGTCTTACCTTGAACCTACTCGAATAATTTAAATTGAAGTAGAATTAAATATGCAATTTGTATGCAATTATATTTTTAAGTTTGGATTTAATCACCTCATAATTGGTGGAGCAGTGTGAATTTGAGTGATCCTTTATGCATCGTCCGAACTCCAGATCAGGGACATTGTTCCAAGATTTACGCATGCAGTCCTCCCAATATGGCCCCACCTTGGCCAGTAGGTTTCTAGAGAGCATGTAACCTGAAAGATACAACAAACAACAACATTTATTGCGATAAAGCATCTTGCTGCCGGACACAAGATCATTAGTGATGCAGGTACTAGTATAATGCATGTTACAATGTGTTTGATAGTTTACTGTATTCTCAATATTCTTATAAGGTATCCAAAATAATGGGTCACGTGGTTCGTCTTTATTTTTTGTCAGAAATTGTCACCGGTCTAACAACATGAATCCTGAAACCAAAGGTTGTGTCCAGCAGCAGGACACTTTACGTCAATTATTTATCATCATGCAATGTACTAAGGCCCATTTGGGTGGTACAAACAGGTCGTACAGTGACTCATTTCGCCCCTCCCCTTTCTAAGACTTTAAACCAGGCCTTATCTCATGCTTGTCTATGATATTAAGTTCCCCGTTGACTACTATCGACGGACCTGCATCCCTGCTGCAAAATGTGATATCCATCTCGGCTTCGTGAATTGGAATTCCCATGTACATGTCCCTTCCGATGCTCATGTGACCAAGGAAATCCGTAAAGACTTCCCCGTAGATGTACGTGTCGTCTTGAATGACAAGAAACCAATCGTAGTCGTTGCCGTGGTGCTCGTAGATGTACTTCCATATTTGGAACATCCTCACGTTAACTTGTTCTCCCGGAAACGCGATGATCGTCATGCCACTGATCGTCATGCTACTCAGCGAATGCTCGGAGTTAGTCTTGGTGAAAAACACCAGCTTATTGACGTAGTGACTGAGTGTCTTGTTGATTCCGACCGTCGGCGATTCTAAATCGATTTCGTCTCGCGAGACCATCACGCCTACAAACAGCTTCTCCTTGATTTGAAGCTCCGACGAGATGTATCGCTTTCGAATCAGTCGCGGTTGATTGATATCCTTCTTAACGATTGGCCGGTTCGCAGTTATCAGCACTGGCTCGAAATCCTCGTCGTTTAACTGGTTGCCGTTTTCGTCGGTTCCGTAATCGATCATGTCTACGGAACTTGCTTTTCTCTTCGTTCCCACATGCACATAGCTGTCCACGCCACATTCGGTTTCTAGTGGTACGCATAGCATGCTAAGCAAGGCCCCAGCAAATATCCCCAGGGCTATGTAGATTACAGTGCGTGACCGGCTTTTTATCATTGTTAATTTTCTTTTTACTTTTTAGCATCTATGTTTTTAGCCGTCCGGAAATTGGACAAAAAAAGTCTACTTTAGGGGCACCATTTGATGTTGCTGCTGTTCAGTATTTCACAGCTGTAATTTGTTCACCAGCTTGGACACAAATGTGAAGAAAGTCATTTTAATTTACGTCATTAAATTACCGAAAATAAACAATCGTAAACAACATTCGTATAATTATAAATGCATCTGTCACTCGTGCACAGTAATTTCATTCCCAGAACTTTAACTTCGCACGTCATTTTAATGCACGGTGACAATCTTGTGGTATTTTGTATGAGAACGTGGTTGTTAATGCACGTTGAATTTTCGTGGCACAGTCACTGCATGTTGTGTCTGAAGGGAAATCGAACATTACGAACGTCAACGATAATACCCGAACGTCAATAAAACGTGTTCGGAAAACATCGGACATTTTCAGGAAAAGGTTCCTCTTTTGTTCGTCACGTGATAGTGGAGGCGTTTAGGTGTAGCGTAAATTTCAGACTCAATAAAATCTGGACTCATTGTAGTATTGCACATTGAAAGCGTGACCTGCACGTAATAGAGTTTAACCAATGATATAACAAAAGTCCGAATGTTATAGGAGTTTGATTTTTATATGACACCGAACCTAAAAATCAAAGATCGTAGAGCGGCGCTCTAGGGTCTTTGCTAAAAATAGTCCGAATTATTTGGTCTGGAAACAAGACTAGTCAAAATACAACATGGCTCCCACAGGCTCAGCGGTAAGAAAACAAAATCATAAACTTAGCCAATTTTCTGAGTTATTTTTTATTCGTTCGTATGATAAATTAAACACAACCAAAATCAGAATAATGAAACCCTTCTTCGTTTATACATGAAGTTGACTATTCGTAGAATTGTGCAGTAAAATATTTTTTCACTTCGTAAAATATTTGCTTCACGCGCGCACGGCACACACTTGTTTTTGCTTTGTCACCATACGCACCATACCATTGACTCTGATTGAGTCATGTTGGCAACATTTTAAACGCCGGCCCGTCTAGCTCTTACTTAGTTTAAATCAAATTAGAGTCGAGGGTGTTCTTCTCTTTCCAAAATAATTTGTTATACGTAAATATGACTTCTCATCTAATCATTTTTAAAAATAATTTTGAACAGCTAAATAAATATGTGATTGCCAGGTAAAACTAAAAAATGCAATTTTCCTAAATTAAACTACTTATTTTAGTCTACGCATTTTAATAGTTGTTGCCATGAAAATTAGTGCAGCTTTGTGTGTTTACTTTGTGTTGGGGCCTTGGGGGTGATCGCCATATTTATTTTTACATTGTGTTTTGACTTTTGTCGTCTTCATCGTCACTTTACCCCATAATTTCCCTTCCTTAAAACTAAACCCCTGCCCTTTATCTATGGCAATGGTTAGTAATGTTGCTAACTTAGTAACTATTTTAGTATTAATTGGCATTGGCAATAAAAGTGGATTTGTTTCTTCACCTATAAAAGTAGTCAGCAGGGCCCTGCATTCCACAATCACTAACTTTACTTGGTCAATGCAGCAGAAATAGAAGGGCCAAATTATTGATTTTTAGTTTTTCCCCTAATTAATTACTTGCAGTTGCAGCATAACTTTTGTCTCACTTGGCCCTCTGCTTGTGTGTACATTCAAGAAAAGTGACCTTACTTTGAATTGGTTTTAATTTTAGATGGAGGTCGACAGTGGCGCTAAAGGTGATGGTCCAAGGGGAGATGGGATTCGCAAGTACTACATGACAAAGATTGACGAGCTACAGATGGTGGTGACGGAGAAAAGCCAGAACTTACGAAGATTAGAGGCGCAGCGTAATGAGCTCAATGCCAAAGGTGCCCAAACTGTGAAAGTGCAGAGAAATATTTGTACTACTAAACCTTACAATCCCTATCCAGTCAAACTCCAACACCAGGTTCTGTTAAAATCTGTTAGGATGGGTACTGGACCCCTAAACTGACTCCAGCGTACCTTCATGTGAATCAAAGTCCAACAGTCTGTGTGTACAGTTTGCCATAGGGTGTTGGAATTTGCAAGGATGGGTATAAATGTTCATAGTAAATTACACTAGGGAGTTGGGGTTAATTAACCAGGTAGTCCAAGTAACTTTAGATCGCACTTGTTTGAAAAGGTTCGATTCACGTGAACGTCTTGTTTTCTCATTGTTTTCACAGTGCGGATGTTGCGTGAGGAACTTCAGCTGTTGCAGGAACAAGGTTCACACGTGGGCGAAGTTGTCAAAGCCATGGACAAGAAGAAAGTTCTCGTCAAGGTTAGACTTTCAAATCGCAAATATTATAAGCCAGTATTTCATTGTTAAAATGTTAGGAAGCAAAACAAATTTGGACCAAATTTGGAAAATTATTACTAATTGCATTACTACAAAACTGTTTAATAATGTAAAGGAACACCCTAATGAATTAATTGTTCACCATGAAAACTTGTTCACCATGAAAACTTGATATTTGAATTACAATTTTTACTGCAAATATTATATTTTTTAACAGGTTCATCCAGAAGGTAAATTTGTTGTGGACATCGATAAAGCCATCGACATCAAGGACGTACAGCCAAACTGCAGGGTAGCGCTGCGTAACGACAGCCACACACTCCACAAAATCCTGCCAAACAAGGTTTGAAATCCACAAATATCTCCAGAGATTTGGCTACGGCTTGAAATCCCACACGAGTCTATGGTAGTAGCTGCAGCCACTTCCCATAGACTCGTGCGGGATTTCAAGCCTCAGTCAAGTAATTAGGACATGGTCTTTAGCCCTCTATTTACATCTGTATTCAAATGTGCCCGGCAGTATGCGCACGCATCATGTTTTACAGAAAATTTGGTTAAGAGATGACATCAGAGGTCACATAATTCAAAGGGGATCGACCTGCGACGTCACTCTTTAAGCAAATTTGATGTAAAGCACGATGTGTGCGCATACTGCTGAGCACATTTGAATACAGATGTAAACACGTGATGTCAGAGGGCACATCGTCTACAACATAGAACTTTCCATACATTTAAAAGTATTCTTGTATTGCTCTATGGTTTGGTACTCTGACTCCATTCATGGATATTTTAGAGAAAATATTTGGCTAAATAGATACCAGACTCCAATAGTAAATTGACCCTATAAACTTCCTAGTGTAACTTACTAGAACCCATATCCATCTTTGCAAATTCCAACACCATATGGTAAACTGTACACACAACTGTTGGACTATAATTTTGGAGTTATGCCTAACCCAGTGTAAAATTATACAAACAGTTCAGGAGTCCAGTACCCATCCTAACAGATCCCAACTCCACATGCTGTTGGATTTAGATGGGTTCAGTTCAGTTTAGAGTTAATAACTTTGTTTGGTTCCTTAGGCACCTATAGTAATAACTCATAAAGTCTGACAAGTTACATAATTGCCAGACTAATATTTTTTTTTAAAGTATCTATTTTCTGTTTGGTTCCCTGACCCCATAGGTGGACCCCCTGGTCAGTCTGATGATGGTGGAGAAGGTACCAGACTCTACCTACGAGATGGTCGGAGGTCTGGACAAACAGATCAAGGAGATTAAAGAGGTCATTGAACTCCCCGTCAAACACCCTGAGCTGTTTGATGCTCTAGGTATAGCACAACCAAAGGTAAAGTTTGTCATTTGCCCCAGAGTCTTTGATTATCATAAATTCAGCCAAAAATTCCTATGTGGGGCAGAATATTTAATTAGTTTTCTTCCACATAGATACATACATAGTGCATAGATACGAAGGCTCCGTACTCTTTGCACGGATTCAAATATCTTGTGTGACTCTTTTTCACTAAAACTATCTTGATAGCTCAGTTGGACGAGCAACTTATACGGTATTCTAGATTTCAAAACTCTTTTACACTCAATCTCTGTACAAAAAGTTGTGTTTTGCCATAACGACCGAGTTTACCCTATTGTATTTCCCTTTGTTCCTCTACTATAACCTAACCCATAGACTTAACGTACACCTTAACGCCCGAGGACAAAATTCAACAAAAGACGAACGACGGTGGAAAGAAAGGATCTATTGTTCGCCTATTGTGCTTCTGTCTTTTATGTAGTATGGGGATTATGTAGTACATGAACATGTATTCATCTTTCCATCAATCCTCTTTTTGTGCAGGGTGTTTTACTCTACGGTCCACCGGGTACAGGCAAGACCTTACTAGCCAGGGCGGTCGCCCATCACACAGAGTGTACCTTTATTCGGGTGTCTGGCTCCGAGCTAGTCCAGAAATTCATCGGCGAGGGCTCCAGAATGGTCAGAGAGCTCTTCGTCATGGCAAGGTATTGGACTGATGACACAAAGAATTCCATATCTCGACATTTTTTTTTATTATTAGAATGAAGCCAAGAGTGTCAGACGTTAGAAAGATAATTTTTTTAAATTAATTTGACAGAGAGCATGCCCCGTCCATCATCTTCATGGACGAGATTGACTCTATCGGGTCGACCCGTATCGAGGGAAGCTCTGGCGGAGACAGCGAGGTCCAGCGCACCATGCTGGAACTGCTTAACCAACTAGATGGGTTTGAAGCCACCAAGAATATCAAGGTGAGAAGATTGATAGGGGTTAGGTATTAGACTCAACTAACTGGGTGCCTGCTTATGGGTACTGGGTGCCTGCTTATGGGTACTGGGTGCCTGCTTATGGATACTGGGTGCCTGCTTATGGGTACTGGGTGCCTGCTTATGGGTACTGGGTGCCTGCTTATGGGTACTGGGTGCCTGCTTATGGGTACTGGGTGCCTTGTACTTATTTACTGTGGTGGGCACTGGGTACTTGCTCCTTGAGAGTGGGTACTTGCTCCTTGAGAGTGGGTACCCGGCAATGGGTACTAGGTACCCTCAATGCCATACAGTACTTGACTTGTGTAGTAATTGATTATAACTTTGTTTAATATACGACCTCACTAACAGGTGATCATGGCAACAAATCGTATTGACATCCTGGACTCTGCCCTGCTTCGGCCCGGCCGAATCGATCGCAAGATCGAGTTCCCGCCGCCCAACGAGGAGGCCCGACTGGACATTCTTAAGATCCACTCGAGAAAGATGAACCTGACTCGAGGCATCAACCTGAGGAAGATCGCCGAGCTCATGCCAGGAGCCTCGGGGGCTGAAGTCAAGGTGGGTGTTATGTGATGTGTGGAAGTTCCCTACCCTCTCTCACTCACTCACCTTATCGCATATAATACTAGGGTGGATATAGTGAGAATATAAAAAATAAATACATGATTTCTAGCGGAGATGAAGTCACTCACTCACTCACTCATCCGCACAGACAGCAAAGGTTCGTCGCGCCGATCTCCTGTGCCCACGTCCTACAGCCTCATTCCACATGTAGTCAATCTCGCTGGGCCGGCCCAGTTGTTCCGACCAGCATGATCTTGGTCAGCCTCATTCCACATGTAGTCAATCTCGCTAGGCAATCCCAGTTGTTCCGACCAGGATGATCTTGGACGGCCATGGAGTCTCTTCCAGCTGGGAGTTGGCGGTCGACCTCTCCTGGAATTGATGGCAATGCCCAGAGCATTTTGGGCTGGAATGTTGTCAGCCAGGCGAGCGACAAGACCAAAGAAGACGGTGCGGCGACGTTTTGGTGGTTGATGTTCGGCAATTAAGTAGTTTCAAATCATTACAAGCTATCTGACACGACTCGGTTCACAGGTTATTTAAATACTCCATTGTGATGCCATTTCCAAATCACCATCATCCCAGTTTCTTCTGACTGGACTTGTTAACGGATAGTTTTCTGTAACATTTTTGCTTGTGTTTCTGCTGAAATTGTTTCCATAATTTTGTATTTGTTTTCCTTTTTTCTTTTTTACTAGGGTGTGTGTACAGAAGCAGGCATGTATGCACTGAGGGAGAGAAGAGTACACGTAACACAGGAAGACTTTGAAATGGCTGTGGCAAAGGTCAGATTTCTCTCTTTTTTTCTTTCTTTTTGGCTCGTTTTTTTTCACCTTTTTTGTTAGGGGAAGTTCTTGGTAGATTTTGTATAAAAGAGCTGTTACAAATTGTTTTAAAAGGGTTAATGAGAATCTTATTTGTGTAAATTGTTTGAAAAGTAATCAATCAATCATTCAATCAGTCAACCAACCAATCGATCAATCAATCAAGAATATTTATATAGCGCCAAAATCAAAAGTTTGCTCTAAGATGCTGGAGCACAAAGTGGAGAATAGTTATTGATGGCACACCTCCTGAAACAAGTGAGCTTTCAGGAGAGTGTAGTGACCTTTGGGCCAATTTTACAGAGCTGCTAAATGCAACAATTTGCTTAGCATGCCATGAACATTCTTCTCTGGCAAAAACAGGGTTAAAGACCAATTTTTCAGGTGATGATTATTGTTGCTGACTATTATTTAGATGGAATTTTTCTTTACATGGAGTTTTGTCCAGTAACCCGTTTCTACTTGGCAATTATTTTTTGTGCTAAGCAAAATGTTGTGCTTAGAAGCTCCATGAAATTGGCCCTTGGTGTCTCGGATGTATTCTGGGATCTTGTTCCAGATTTTGGGGCCATATATACCACTTGTTGTTCAAATTATATTATATTTAGACTGACTTATTTTTCTTCCATGCTCAGGTGATGCAAAAGGACTCGGAGAAGAACATGTCAATCAAGAAGTTCTGGAAGTAGAGGCTGATAATTCTGTATTAAAACCAAATAAAAGATAACTTTTTGCGGCATGTTGGCCTTAACTGGGGTGTTTTGATTGAAACATATGGAGAAAAGGCCGGGAAATGCACACATTTAGGACTTGCCTTTATTATTTTTATTCTATTTCTGGTACTGAAACCAAGGAATTCTCAAGAACGCCTTAGAGGCACTGTAGCTCGTAAGCCTGAAGAAACACGTAGAGAGAAGACAATGAGAAGAAATTACAGTTTTAGAGGTGGGAGGAAAACCCTGGAGGAATATTCTAGGGAAACCCACGTCATCGGGCAGGGACTGAAAACCCAATCCACATGTGGACCAGGCCAGGAATCGAACCTGGGCCAAAGCGACAGAAGGCGAGGAAAGAACCGCTACACCAACCTGACTACAATTAATCATCTTATTAAATAAGATGAAAAATTATCCTGCAAGTGTGCGCTAAGCTTCTTCTAAGGACTTTTAGTTATTCATGCGAACAATTTGACATTGTAAACTCAATGTCTCCTCAATCCATTCCTTCTTTTCTTCTTCTAAACGAATTGGTAAAAAGAAAACTATTTCCTAATGTTTCATTTTAGAATCGTTTTTTTAGAAATACAAAGTAAGAATTTGAACTATGCCCAGTCTCTTTTATGGTTGAAGATGTCATTTTAAATCTAAGGAATCAGACTGAGTGTCATTCATTGGATAACATTTATTCTACAACATTTATTCTACTTGCTTAAACATGTACAAGGTAATACATTGTGTCATTGTGTGTTGCTCAATTTATACTTTATAAAAACAGCTTGGCTAAGTTATTGACTTAAAGAATGGCAAATTGTAAGCCGAAAATGGTAATACGTGTAGTATTCTTTATACTAAGCATTTTTGTTGTAAGCATGGGCTTGTAATGTACATGTAATAAACAATGTTACTGAATAAATCTTACCAAAAATAAACAGCTAAAAATTTGTTTTGTCAATGTTTATGCTTTCTCTTTTAAGTTTTAATTTATAATCTTTGCATACTCTCGTTTCTATTTCATTTTGAAATAATTTTGGGAATAGCAAGACGAAAGTTATTTATATATACTGTACATGATGTACAATGAATGGGGAAATTATTATTTAAACAAATAAAAAGGTACAAGGGCAAGCGAACAGTTTTTTTGCGGGGAACATCAATCCACCAACACCAATTATTTTAATCTCATGAAAACAAAACATTGGTTGAAACTTTTTGAATGGATTGTTATCTGACTGGCAATTGTTGTCCACATGGATTAATTTGTCTTACGCCGAGGTCGTCTGAAGAAACTAATAATCCTTATTCACTTTTTAATTTCTTGGTACACATTTTATTATAGGCGTAACAATGCGAGACATATCCTCGCACTTGTTGCTGTTCCTTTCTCTATGTTCTATGCCAGCACGTACACCGCGTGCCAGACGGCACCAAAGTGACCTTGTCATACCCTCAAGCTCCTTGGAAATATGACACTGGATCCTTTCTTGGTACACTCAAGATAGGAACAAGTGTTGGGACAAGGAGAAACCATGCGAACAACTAGCACACCACATCCACATACCATCGAACAAGTACCGAATGCGGTCAAGGAGTGTGATTTTGGACCAAATGGTGTTTTGGTATTCTAACAAGGTAGGTAATGTTCCTGCGCGATTTATATCGTGGCTTATTGTATACCCATGGAGGAATATACCTCCAAGTTATACCCTACTTTAATGAGTCGAAGTCGTGAATCCATAATATTATACCTTTGTTTTTAACCATGTTCCATTGCTCCATGTTTCAACCATGGAGGAAGGAAATTCCTCCATGTTCCAACATGCATGGTTATAGGCAGTACTATATACTAGTAAACACATACATGCATGTACCGTACTTGTACTCCTGCTATTAAACAGGAAGGATTACCGACGGATTTGAAGCATAATCCGAGTTGAGTAGAGATTAGTTGCCTTTTGTTGTCGGTGTCTTGTTATTTTTTAATCCCGTCTCCAGTTTACATTGGATTAAACAAAAATTAAAAGCCACACAGGAAATCTTAAAGCACTTCAACAAACAAAGGCTTTGAAGGTAGGCTGTGTGGGTGTTCTTAAGATTTTAAACGTCTCATCACAGTCACGTAGAGCATGCCGGTGACGGAAGTAGGCCTTTGGTAAGCTATTCAAATGTTTACAAGATGGTATTTTTTTTCTTTACTTGCTCAACCTGAAACAAGTTTTATTATTCATAAATCTCAAAGCATATGTTTTTTTTGTTTCTTCTTTTTTTTGATAGAAGTCGCATATTCCTGGCAGCAATTCGGATTTACTACAAGTACGAGTGAGAAAGCAAACTTTCCCGCGCATTTCTTTTTATCTTGTTCTGAGCGGCGACCCGATCATGCCCGCCCTCTTCTGGCCTCTTGTGACCCTCTCCCAGCTCTTCGCAATCACCATGTTGGTTACCATGGCGATATGGTTACAGCACCACGTGGGTGGGTTCGTCTGGGGGAAAACTGGGGGGTACCACCCATTGTTGCTGACGTTGTCGATGGTTTTCCTCTTCGGTGAAGGTAAGCCATGGGTATACTGTCAATTTTTCGTTTGTTCAATCGAAATGCTATTTAATCTCGATTATTTAGTAATTTTTGAAAGGTCTTTTACACTTTACCTGAAACTTATCGTTTTGTTGACTGTTTGTTTTCCCTTTTTGTCATTCATTTGTTTAGTTCTACAGCTAATTATTTTGCAAAATAATAAATATTTAAATGATAACAAATAGCTAGAACTACATGTACCATAACAAATAATTTGAATACTTGACTACCTGCAATTTGAAACAACCTCTTATTATTGCGAGGGGTCCAGACCTCTTATTATTGCGAGGGGTCCAGATATTATTAAACTAACTAATACCATGGATGAATAAGAAGGCTCCATGCTAGTATTACCAAAACGAATAACATGTAAATCGAAGAAGAAAACAAAATCTTACCTTAATTGGCAAGCTTTTTTTCTTCTTTCCAGCCCTCCTATCGTTCCGAGTTTTCAGTCGCTGTCGCCTCCCATACCTTGCCCAAAAGGCCATACACGCGACCGTCCATACCGTGATTATCATTCTTTTCATCGCCGGCCTCCGCGCCGCAACCCTGGCCAAAGATGCCCAGGAAATTCACGGTGATGTTCATAATTACTCCTTGCACAGCTGGATGGGTGTTTTCACCGTGATTTTATTTTGTCTGCAGGTGAGGTTAAACAAAGGAAACTTATCTTCAAAAGTACTACGATTCGTCGTAAATTATTTACCCATGCGATGCCATCTGTCTATTACAGATCTATTACATTATGTTAAGTAGATGCTTATAGTTTATCAGAACAACAACAACAACGAAAAAGTTAAAAAAAAGACAAAAAAAACAGCTTTGTAAATCTATTTTTTAAAACTGACTGGAGCAGGGTTTAAACCAGCGACCTCTCTAGATGCTCTAACTATCCAGCCCTGTATCGGTGGTTCCCCAAAATCAGGGCCCAGAATCGTCAATATTTTTGTTTGGGTGAGGGGGATGGGCGCTAGTCAGAAGCCACAAACCCGTAACTACCACGTGATCAGGGATCACGCCATAAAGTCACGATACTTTTTTCAGTTTCTTGCAGGATGTGCTTATTACGGCGCAGAGCGATTCCTACGACAGGATCATCCGCTGAGGGCGCACTATCCCCAAGTCCACGCTTTCTTTGGTATCTTCATGTTTTCGCTCTCCCTCGCCTCCTGTCTCACGGGACTGAACGAGCTCTCGATTTATGAAATGTGAGTGTTACAAACACAAAATGTCTTGAGACATACATGTGGTCATTTAGAAACTCGACAGTTGTAGCGTGAATTTCAGACTCTATAATCCGGACTCCTATTGCGAATGCTTAGGCTGTAGTGAAGATCATTATGAGAACACGTGAGAGGGTTTGACCAATAATATGAAAAATAAGTCTGATTTTTATAGGAGTCTGATTTTCATATGACACCGGTTTCTGATAGTCACTGAACTCCGCCCATAATGTATTGACCAATCGCAATCATAGGTGTGGCTAACCCGATTTGTGCGTTGCTAGCATCTTACAGTTTTCGAAACAATGTTTTCAAGGATAGCTAATGTTTTAAACTCGTTTTTTCCCCTTCTTTTCAGAGCCGAATACTCAAGTGGTGGTACCTCGGGAAACCTTGGGAACATCTTCGGTCTCTCCATGGTGCTCTTTGGTGGTTCAATTGCTTTTATCGTCACGAGATCAGGGTACAAGTCCGATGACACGACATCCACGCAAAACGTAGACTCCGTGCCAAACGTGCACGCTGTAGTTGGTGATGACGTCACGGATGATGTCATGGATGGTGGAGACGGACTGAGAACGCACAAGGATGCCATTTGAATTAGTCACCAGTCATTTTAGATATTTTTAAAGATCGCTGGTACTTCCAAGTTCATTATAAATCTTGTTGAAGTGGGAGACCCACTTAACTTCACTAGCCAATCATATCAAGACACTTTGTACATTATTAGCAGAATTACGTTCGAAAATATTTATATACCAGTTAGATTCATTCAAAACTTGTATAGTTTCAAAATTGTAATAAACAAACTTTTGTTTTTTTCTATAAAACTTTATAGTTGCTTTTAGGGGGTTGCACCCTGAAAAAACAGACTTCAAAATTGATTTGAAAATTTTCTAACATTGTATTTATCAGCTTTTGAATGAGGAATATCAAGAACAAAGAGGCAAACGGCGAGTAATTATTTAATTAATTTTAGAAATTTTGAATTAGTAGCTCCCGCTTCTAAATCGTGGGGGTCGCTGCAGAACTGAACCAGAGCGCGCAATTGGCGCAATGATAAAAAACCCACTTTTTAACAATGTGTAAAGGCCTGTCAATGCAAACAAATCAAATTTATTCGTATACAGTACATGGACTTTCTTCCAAATTTCGAATATTTTGAAAAAGCACAGAAAACTCAACTTTAAGTTGTAGACAAATTCGCAACTCGTAAATTTAATATTTGTCATCCTGTTTTATTTACTTCACAGATTTCACATTTAAAAAGGTATACATGATAATGACCACATTAAAACCAAGTTGTTTTTCTTACAAGTACGCTAGCCGTGGCAGGGATGGTATTTGGCTTGTCTACTCAACGTAAGCAGGTAATAATGTCTCTGATTGTTAACATTCAAAGCGTTCGTATTACACGTGCGCTGCATGCGCTGACGAGTGAATGAAATAAAACAGGTGGTCCAAGCACAACTTGACCAATCAGGGCAAGGATAAAGCATTTATCTACCCAATCGTAGAGCGCGGCGTTGTTTTTGCCAAAAAAGTTGACCGTCCAATCAAAACTCGTCAAACGATAAGTTGCTGCAAGACAGCCAGCCTCGCGTGTAAAAGCGCCATAGAAAACGCCATTTGCCCAGAGATAATTCTCGAGTACGGATTGAAATTTCGAGGCTGCAGTTCGCAACTTTGCATCGCAACATTAATGTCAGGAAGTAGGCCTATCTTTGACATTTATGGTCAAGATTTAAAGGACGCTAAACCCGTCTCACTGGTGAATTGAACGTCAACTGCAGAAGCAATTTGTGTTCAGCATGTGGTGCGTAGAGTCTAGCCATGCGAGCGCCGACCGAGTGTACACGCACAGGTAAGTTGGTCGTGTTGGTTTAACAATGGAGGAATAAGAACGTCAGTAATTGGTGTAATGACGATATACCTCCTAAAACCTACACATTTAAATAGTTTCCTTTGAGAATTAGTCCATGCCTGCGTTGTCTAATCCTCATAAATACACGTGCATGTAATTTTATTTTAACTGTGCATATTCTGGGTACGCATCTAATGCATTGTTCTTAATAGCAAAAGTCAGCAAAGGTTTATTGTGGTAGCGTGGAAGAGTGGTATATTACCAAAATACTCACTCTGAACACAACTTGTCCCAAAGTCAAAAATATTTAAAGGACAAGCAACGATATACCATCGGTAATTGCTTGTATTATTATGAATGGGTGGATTTGGGGGGCTGTATTTTATAGTAAATATCGTGCCTGTCTGAAGTTTTACAATCATGCATGCTGAGAAAAGCAAGAAAAATGGCGTTCGTTTTCAACCGGCGTCGGGTAGTTGTTCTTATGTTGTTTCTTGTTTTTCGCGATCGCCGTTCGGGATCCGGATCTTTTTTTATAGAAAATTCTATTTTTCGGAGCACCTAGAATATCTAGCGCAATTATTTTGCTGGATGCCTATAATCATTATTTACTTTAAAATAAGTAAGATATTTCTTAATAATTCGGTAGTAATTTTTTTCGATATCTGCAAATGGTGTATCCTACCTTTACCCTTCAATGTAAAACAATGAGTCACACAATTGATGCATTTGTGGTGGACACCAAAATGGTTTCACTTAATTTATTAATAATAAAAAAATGACATTTTAATAATACATGTACAGTACAATGTACTGGCGTTTAGATAATATGCATAATTTGTAATGTGAATTAAGCATCTGTCAACAGACAAGAGTACAGAAATGCAGAAACTTTATACATCCCCCTAAATGAGAAATATAATTGATGCATTTTTGTGTGATTATCTCCTAGATTGCAGGACAAACAAAATCACAGTATTACACATCAAATCTGATGATTGTTACAAGAAATTATCAAACAAATCTTTGGTAATTACAAAGCTAGTCACAATCTGAAAGAAAAACACAAAAACCTTACAAGAGCAGGGATTGGTTGCAAACCCATAGGTTGTCATTTAATCAACCAATCAACAGTTCCGTATTATGCTCATACAGTACTGTACATATATTCAAATGAATGACAAATCATTATTATACAATGCACCAGAGGCCAATTTCATGGAGCTGCTAAGCACATTCAAATTTGCTTAGCACAACAAAAATCTTGCTTAGTAAAAACAGGGTACTGGCCAAAACTCAATGTGACTTTCATGCTATTAAGCAAAAAACCAGCTGGATACCAGTCACAAACAGTATACATCACCTGATGTTGGTTGGTAACCCTGTTTTTGCAAAGGAAAAATGTTTATGCTAGTTTGGGCACAGCAGCTCCACAAAATTGGCTCGTAACAATGCACTTCTTTAATAACAAGAATCAAAAATGTTTTTTTTAAAAGGGTTAAAATCATCAGAAATGTTGGGTAATAACAGCTTTTTGAGGTAAGAAAAAAGATCCGGGTAATAACATCTTTTTGAGGTAAGAAAAAAGATCCGGGAACAGTTTTTATAACCACCTTGCTACAAACCTGGGCAAGAAAAATTCCCAGGAGAATAACCAAAACACATTTCTAATATTACAAAAGCTAGGTTTAAGCATCTAGAGTACTTTCAGGCAATAATACCCTACATCTTTGCATAAATATGATTGCAGTACTGTAAAAGAGTACTTGTGTTAATAATAGAGTAACAGGCTAAAGCAAGAAAAATTTCAATAAATTAATGATGAAAATCATACACATTCTTCATTCTATAGTAAATAGTAGATACAGTTGCAATATCACAGATGCACTATATAGCTACATCATACATGTACATGCTTTTCCTATTTTTTTTTTTACAGATTGAATCGTAATAAGTAAATTGAAGGCATTAAATCGGAAGGAATCTTTTCAATAAGCCCTGCTTGTTGAAAGGAAGAAAATCAGGAAGAAATGATTGTTCTGTTAAAAAGTGACTGCTTATTCAATCAAAACCGAGCACCTGTTCCCAATGTAAATAAACTAACAGTGCTTCAACAACTGAATTTGTACTTATAATACGATAACATATTACTTGATTAAACCGTAGTATGCAGTACTCTTACTACACTGGCCTGTGGGAATTATGTACATGTAGTATTTTGTAGTACATCTGTACCCTAAATGACTGCCTGTTAGGGTTAAAGGGCATCGATTTGTCAGAGGCCTGCAAGAAACTTTTACAAATTCCCAAAGACATTGCTTTGAACATTCAAGACAATCCTCAAACTTTAAATATGTGACCACAACAATATCAACTATTGCATAATTTTAAAAGTACATGTACATGATCAACATTTAGTATAAAGTCTCATCTAAATCTCATTTTTAATGAACAATATTTTTAAAAGATATATCAAATCACTTAAAAAAAAAAAAAAAATGTTAAAAATAAAGTCTGGCCATACTGTTACCCGGCCGTGGTTTTGTTGATCTTAGGTTATCCAGGTTCCTTTAGATATTACAAGGTTCCTCAAACTATTCCCCAAAATGCTTAGCAAGTTACAGAGGCACATTTAACAACCTAGTGCCAAAGTAACACAATTTCTTAGGAAAAAAACCCAACAATTGCATACCAAGTTTACATTATGTACATTGCTACACGGAAGTTTAAATATTTGATATAATGTATGTACGATATCTAGGTAGGACAACATTCATTTTTTTAGGTCAATCATTCAAAACTTACTTTAAAAACAAACCAAGGACATCAAGCTAAACACGAATGCTAGAACCTATTGGATGGATACCGAATCAAATACAAACCTTAGAAGCTTCACAAAACATCTTGTAAAAATTCCTAAAGATAAAGGAAAACATTATTTGGGCCAAATTTAACAGCACTGGCGACCAGAAAATATAGGTCAGCACTCTGAAAAGCTGAGCGAACTGTAAACCAATTTTCACCAAGAATTTGCTCACGATTGTTTGTTTTTTCTCTTTTTTTCCCCCCCAGATATGCAACCTTGTTTACCGGAAACTTATCAGCGACACGAATTTGACCCAAGGAAGATTCTAAATTTCGCATAAAAAAAGGTACTAATTCTGCTCAAAATCCAAATTGAAAATGTTTAAAATCGACATTTAAAATTAAATGTTTCTTTGTTCCTTACAATTAGTAAATCGAACAATAACTTGTATCCTAAATTCAAAGGTTTATATGGTGGTTTGGATAACACTGACACATTCTTCCTCACACACTTTACCAAAATCTACAGACAAAATATACAAGGCTGTTTATTTACAAAGTTCAAAAAGCTGTTTTTAAAGCACCAGAAAAAGAAAAAAAAACCCAATATTTTAAACTACTTTTTTATGGTTACAGGTTTAGTATACCTTTTGCAACTATCCCAAAAGTAACCAACCAAAATACTGTTGAAAATCTTACTTGTTGTAAATATATTAATGATTCTAAACTCCATGTGAAATGATTTCGTCTGGCATGCTGTCATTTTGAGGAAAATAACAAAATAATATCATTTCCAAATGTGTCTCTCAGAGACGCACATTTAGACAATTTCGCAAATAGTGCGCAAAGGTGTTCGAATGATGCGCGGGGCAGATGTTGGCGCTACTATTGGTCAGTTCAGTGCATGACACACGCGTAGCTTCTTGAACGCAGATTGTGGTCACAAATTTTGAATTGAAATCAAAGTTTTAGAATACATCGTATGTATATATTGTATATAATACATGTATTGTTTTTTTCGTAATATGCATCATTCACAGAGCTAAAACTAAACAAGTTAGTTGTCAAACACCCTTCTTTATATTTTAAGCACTTTTGCTGCTTTAAACGATAAAAATGCACAAATGGTTTATTCTCCCTTTAATATGAGCAAATGATTCTATACCTCACTATGGCATATTTAGGGTAATCTTTTCTCGTGGTAAAATCACTTTAAAGGTAGTATACACCATTTGCAGATATCAAAAATATTTACTACTAAATTATTAAGAAATACCTTACTCAATTGAAAGTAAACAATGATTCTAGGCATTCAGCAAAAGGATTGCGCTAGATATCCTGTAATTATTCAAAAAAATTGAATTTTATAAAGAAAAATTCGCTCTCGCCGGACGGCGAGAGCGAAAAAACAAAGATAACATAAGAATAACTGCTCGACCCCGGTTGAAAACAAACGCTGTTTTTCGTGCTTTTCTCGGCATCCATGATTGTAAAACTTCGGAAAAGTCAGTTAAACGATATTTACCATGAAATACAACCCCCCAAATCTACCCATTCATGATAATTAAAGCAATTACCAATGGTGTATACTACCTTTAAACCATACTACTTTAAAATGGGTGCTTTTCTTTTTAAAATTTTAGGAATTCAGAAACCCTGTTTAAAAAGCAAGAAATATAATCCAAGAATAAACACAACAGAAGGGATTAAAAGGTAAGTGAAATACACACAAACAATTGTATTTTTAACAAGTGTGAGACATTTTAAAAAGCTTGTCCAATATATAATATTGCTAGAAAAAGGTGCGAGAAATGCTCCAAAAGTCTAATTTTTTTGGTATAGTGTTTTGGTACACAATGCATTCCTTCAAAGCAAAGCCTTTGTTTTACAAAATTATGACTCGATTGCAAGTACTTCTCAGTAATATTACCCCTGCTAACAAGATCTGCCACGGCAGATGGTTTAACATATAAAACCACACACAATGCAGGTATTATACACACACACACACTCATCACAAATTCATCCACAGACAAACAAACACAATCACGATTTATCAACACGATATTCTTACACATATACAAATAACAGTCCCCCGAATCCTTGCTTCCCGTAATTTTTTTTACTAGGTTATCTTCCTAAATCCACCACTACGAGGAAACTAAATTAGCACCTTATTTGTTCTCGAACTTTTAACCAGTTCGCGCCGGAGGACGTATATACAGTTTTCCCCAGATTCAAAACGGGTGATGCATAAACACGTCACGAGCAAGGCTGGAACTGTTTGTCAGCAGCGAGCGAACCTCGATCTGAGACGACATCTGTAGGTAGCACACCCTACAGTCCTCTGACGCGAACTGGTTAAGAGTAGCATGTTGCTGCCGCTTTTCGTAGGGATCTTAACCCAACTACCGCGGGGTTCAAGACTAAAGTGGCAGAGCTCTGCTTTCTAAATCCTTCAAACCCCCCTCAAAAAAAACCTCTTGGTGGATATTGACAGATCTAGAAGTGTTAACATTAAAAACCCACTTCTGAAGCATTTTTCTGAAATGGGAGACAACTCTATGCGGATGGTGTGGGGGAACAAATCTACCTCTCGTCAGATGTTGCTGAGAGAAACTTAGCCAGTTTTTGACATGCAAGTCATTAAGTAAGGACGTAAGTTGGTGCCGCGGCTGTCTGTAGTTATTTGCCGTAGGTTGGATTTTTGAATACCGACGTTGATGGCTTGTAGATTGGGTTCTCTCCCTGATGAGTGGAGAAAGAAAAAGTAGAAAAGTTAAAAAGGTACCTGGCTAATCATTTATTCCATGTATTGGTACGTCTACACCTTCATCGCTTAAAATTCAACATACTGAAGCATAT
The DNA here is from genome assembly GCA_037893245.1 of Crossaster papposus. Taxonomy (NCBI): domain Eukaryota; kingdom Metazoa; phylum Echinodermata; class Asteroidea; order Velatida; family Solasteridae; genus Crossaster; species Crossaster papposus. Next base: position 367,089 of record JBAIAA010000614.1, read on the forward strand.
CCGAGTGTTGTTTAACCCTCCTATATATAGTGCAGTTGCCATAGAATTGTCTGACCTTTCAAAACCTTTCAAGTTTCCTGGACTGAAAGGTTTTGAAAGGTGAGAAAACTGTCTGACAAAAGGGACCTATGAAAGATTTTAAAAGGTAAAACAACTCTCTGAACAAACTGGTGTGAGAAAAAAAAAACCTTTCAAAAGGTATTGAAAGGTGTAGTAGTGCAGTAGCAACAAATTCTGGAGCGTTTTGAAAGGTTCATACTTAAAGGTTCATTTATAGCCATTTTGTCAAGTAAGCAGATTTTAAAAGGTTTTGAAAGGTAAAACCATAGAAGGGTTAAATAAATAAACAATCTCTGAACTCACCCCTTCCCACCGAGCGTTGTTCCTCTCCTTCTCAAAATTTTGGAACTCTCTCCTGTCGTGGATGTAGGTCAGAAGACGCCAGATGAGTAGTAAGGCAATGCCCACTAAGATGATTCCAATGACAATACCAATAATGATCCATAATACACCGGCAACAAGCGGACAACCTTGAGAAGACAAAATTAAAAAAAATGTTCATCAATGGTGCTTGCCGAGTTATCAGGGGTCAATTTCATAAAACATGTAAGCACACAAATTTGCTTAGCATGAAAATTCTTCCTTGGCAAAAACAAAGACAACAAACAACATTTTCAGTTGATGTTTATTACTGGTGTTCAGCTGATTTTGCTTAGCATGAAAAGATCATGGAGTTTCGTCTGGTAACCTGTTTTTACTTAGCAAGACTTTTTTTGTGGATTGGTTTACATATTGTGTGTGTACTAAATGTCAATGTGCCAACTTGTTTTGAAATCAAGAAATTATTTTATCTTAATTTAAATCTTGAAAACAAATTAACCAACTGAGATGGGGCATCTAATTTGTTCAATGACTGAGACGTACTTGGGTCCTCTATTGCGTGCAGTTCGATGTTGCCGTCACCGAGCTTCCGATAAGTAAACTCAAAGTTGCAATTGTTCTCATCCTTGAAGACGCACGCAAAGCTGTCTGCAAAATCAAATGTGGTGATGGATTGAAGAATTTAATAAATTGTAAACAACAACAAAATCTGAATGTGAAAACCATATTCGGTTTGGTAAAAATGGATAAATTCTATCAGCAGGGATAGGGGAAAAAGGATTAAATTTATAAAAAATTAAAAAAAATTCTGGTCAGTGTAAATTAGCATTTCTTGATTAATATGTGGTGTCATTTACAAGTTGTTGATTGATAAATACATTCCAAAATAAGAAATCAGTTTCTGTCAATTATAGCCACCTCAAACAAGCCAAGAAGGCAGTGGAAACGGACTTAGTTAGAAGTCAAGTCAAGTATTAATTTGTTGATGAATTACGATTGATACAGAAATAACCGCCTACTTTTTGGGTGTGGTAATTCCTCGAACACTTGCACTTCGTGGGGGCAACTGTCGCACGCCTCTGGGTCGTCTTTGTATTTTCCCGTCTTGTAGGCTTTACACTGCACGCAGGGTTTGTGAAGATCGCACTCACTCGGGCAACTCTGTCAAATAAACAGGACAAAATTTGATCCAGGTCGACAACTTTCTGTCAAGGCAGCTAGTCTAAAGCCATTAACCAGTTCGCGCCGGAGGACGATACACGTAAAGTTTTTCTGAAATTTAAAACGGATGAAGCATAAACATGTCACGAGCAAGGCCGGAAATGTCTGTCAGCAGCGAGCAAGGCCGGAAATGTGTGGGTGTGCTTCCCGGTACCATCGGCCTGAACCCACCTCGGATCGAGTTTCGTTAAAGAAATTCCCGCGCCTCGGCTTGATGAATGTTACAATAATCCCGTTAAAATAGGTAGGGATCACGCCAACAAACGCAATTGACAACAAAAGCGGTAGATTTCCGTCAACGCGGCTTGTGAAATACTGTCCAATTAAATAAATTACAAATCGACACGGAACCCACCAAAGCTGTGACAAACAAAAATTACCGAATAAAAATTCAATAGGGTTGTCTACGGAGTTGTGGTTAATTGCCAGTACGCAATAGCAACATCAGCAAAAATAGCAAAGGAGAATCATTCGGAAAGAATATGTTTTTTTCCCCCACAAATCACTGTAAAGTGTTTTTTTTATACAGAATGTGCTTGTGAAAGAATTAACTAAGCAGGTTGCCTACTTATATTTAAACCCCCCAGTGTGAGAACATTTACATTGAAATTAATAGATTGATGTAAAGGTTAATTAAAAAAAATAAAACTTTGTTGGTGTTACTTACATCACAGTATTGGCATGTTGCTCCTCGGTATTTCTTGGTGTCATTACAGTGGCACCTGCCGCAATCACAAACACCTACGTTGCTGCAAACAAGCTGGGTATACAACACACAAGACAAACACACTGAATCAACCAAGTATGTACTAAAACCAGAATGGAGTAATCCCTTATAATAATCATAATAATAATGTTACACCAAATTGGGTAATAGGGAGACTTTCCCATAGAGACCTGCACACATTTCTTTCTTTTCTGTAACCTAACCTGTTTTTTCCTAGTGTTTTTTCCACGAAATTAGGTATTTATACATTTTGGACGCAGCTCTACAAATATAACTGATAAAAACAATCAAATGTTGTTTCCTTCTAGTTGCTAAACAAACAAAATAAGATTTGTTTCTTGTTTTAAGAATAACATTTTTTGCAGTGTGGCGAATATAGGTCAATCAGTAGTAGATCCCCCCCCAAAAAAAACCCACCAAACCAACAAATCACCCCAAACTCACCCCATCCGGAGAGATACATTTCTTGGAGTTCTCCTCGCACCCACAGTTACTACCCGACCAGCCTTCATTACACTTGCAGTTATTCAGGCCGGTGGCATTGTTGCATTTGCAAATGCCTCTGGTGGGTCCTCCGCAGGGAAGCTTCTTGTAGAGCTCACAAGAATAGTTGTCGCACTGACACTGGTCACCGTAGATTTCCTCCAAGTGGTTCTGTATTAAAAGTGACAGTAGATCCTTTGGCAATAAGAAGTAGTTTGCCGTAGAGTATGCTTGGTTCTAAAAAGAACTACACTGGTCCCCGTAGATTTTCTCCAAGTGGTTCTGTATTAACCGTGGTTCGATTAAGCTTTTAAACAATAATTTGGTTGGTTATTTTTGTGGATAGTTACAAAAGGTATTAAACAATGGGTATAAATATAGTGCATTTAAAAATGACCAAAGTGCTTCACAATATTTCTTACCCCTATTAAATGGGCCAATAAAATATATCTAATACCATCTCGATAAAGACCAGCTTGATAAAGACCAGCTGAATTCTAACACAATCTTTGAAATCAGAAGAAATTATGATTGTGGGATTAACAGCTTTTCAATCCCTAGGCAAGCTTAAAGAAAACAACTTTTGATAATTGGGTTTTATCCCTCACAGGTGCCATTTTTGTATAAACTGTGTCCTTTTTATCTATTAAAAGGGTGTGTAAAAAAAATTACCATGCTACTTACTGTTCTTGAATTGCACAAGCATTTTCCACACTCGCATGTTCCCCTGTTGGAGCACTCCACTGAGCTGTTTTGCCTGGAGGTAAAAGTGAGTTAGTTGTAATTATTTTCTTCTGTCATGTAGCTTTTTTTTCCTCCAGTCGTAAACGTGGATTTCTCCATCTCAAGAACGTTAGGGCTGGAGTTACTCAAGCTAGAACAAGCTGGGGTTGAGAGCTTGCTTAAGAGCTGGGCTGGCATTATCCATTGTCAGAAAAAGGCACAAAAATAATTCAACAAATAAAACTAGAAAACAGACACTCAACAGAAACAACGGCCTGCATAAAATGGTCAAGAAAGAGTTATACATGTAATACGAAAAATTGTTCAGCACAATGCCATATCTGCAATTGTTTAAAAAAATTCATTCAAAATGATTCCTGATCTGGATCCAAATCAATCTGAAAATTTTACAGAATCATCCTTGACCCATAAAGCCCTCTACCCACCAAGTTTCATTATATCCCTCCATCAGTCCTCCAGTAGTTTTTTCCGTAATCCTGCTGACGAACAAACAGACAGACAGACAGACAAACAAACAAACAAACAAACAAACTGGCAAAAACATAACCTCCTTGCCAGAGGTAATACAATTCCGATCCTGGATTTCTGACATTTTGGGGTCCGTCGGCCAGCGAACAAGACAATTATTATTTTCCATACAGTACGACAAGCCTGTTGTGATTACCATACGCAGACGGGGTCAATGCCCTCTGCTTCTTCCTTGTCACAGGTGCATTCGGCGCCGGAGCGTTTAGGGAAACATTGACACCCGCCACAGACCAGGGTCCCATTGCCGGTGCAAATGTCTGGTCCTTCCAGCTGAAAGAAAAAGAAGAAGACAAAACTATATCAACCCACGCAGATCGGTTCAAACCAAACGCAAAAGCAAATGATACAATTATTTTGATGCTAAGCAACATAGTTGTATTCGAGTCCCCGCGAGTCCTTTTACGAGTCCTTTCACGAGTCCTTTCACGAGTCCTTTCACGAGTCCTTTCACGAGTCCTTTCACGAGTCCTTTCACGAGTCCTTTCACGAGTCCTTTCACGAGTCCTTTCACGAGTCCTTTCACGAGTCCTTTCACGAGTCCTTTCACGAGTCTTTTCACGAGTCCTCTCACGAGTCCTCTCACGAGTCCTCTCACGAGTCCTTTCACGATACCTTTCACAAGACCTTTCACGAGTCTAGTCACGAGACCTTTCACGAGTCCAGTGCAAGTAAGTGGTTGAACAATGACAAAGGAATGCATTGTTTTTCCAGTTGTTTTAAATAGCTAGTGCTTGACTTGAGACAGAAGGACTTGTGATGGACTTGCAGGGACTCAAATATAACCTTTCTAGGCAACATTCACTGTGAAATTCGCCGGAGGTGATTTGTGTTTAACTTTGTGAAATGGCAGCACAAAAACTAGCCGCAGCGTCACAAATTCGTATTTGTTACAAAAATGTATCCCCAAGGTTTGGAATCACACCCACCTCTTCCCCCGAGCAGGCACAATCACATACAGCCTGGACGGTGATCTGAAGAGATTCCTTGAATGCCGTCGGGCCTACAGAGAACCTAAGAATGAACAACACAAAATAAGATTTTAATATTTTTAGTCTAACAACTTCGAAGACACAAGGAAATTGAGGTGCACATACTGGTCTTGGCACTCAGTAGTTTTTTTAGATACTAATCCATATCTACAGCATCATAAGCCTCATTTGGAATGTTCTATACTCACAACACTTGTGCTTTATCCTCAACTAAGCTCTTGAAAGTACAGTTGCAGTACTTCTGCATCCAAGCCCTTCATTGTGAGATTTACATACGACAGTGTGTAACACTTGTGCTCCATCCTCAACTAAGCTCTTGGAAGTACAGTTGCAGTACTCCTGCACCAAAGCTCTTCATTGTGAGATTTACATACGACAGTGTATAACACTGGTGCTCCATCCTCAACTAAGCTCTCGAAAGTACAGTTGCAGTACTCCTGCACCCAAAGCCCTTCACCCAAAGCCCTTCACCCAAAGCCAGTGATTTACACACAACAGTGTATAAACACTGTTAAGAAAAATATTCCATGTGATTTGGTCGTTTATTTTAGGAGTCTCTCCACAAAATATACTAGAAATTTCAAGTAAAAAGTAAGAAAAGTAAGAGCAAGCTTAAAAAAAAACCGAGGAAATGAAAAATACTTGAAAGCCTAAAAATAGACAATTTTACTATGAAAATGGAAAAGCAACCTACGTGAAATTTTTCATTGGCATGTTGCAGGTTTTGTTGGACATGGTGATGTCTAACGAGAATGTGACGTTGTCGCCAAGCTTCAGGCCGCTACATTCTTTCATTCCGATGTGCGGTACGCCGTCTAAACACGTCGCCGTGTACGCAATGTCAAACAGATCGGCTGGGGCGTCGTCCTCAACCTTTACACCAGATGTGATATTCTGAGGGAAAACAACAATTTAAGGTACATTTTATCCAATCATTAGCTGTTATTTGCAGATGCTATACATTTTTAGAAAACAGAGAAAGCGTATACAGTTTTTACAGGGTCTTTTTGGTGGATGACAATAATGCACGTAAGAAACGGTGCCCATTAGCACGTTTTCTTAAACCTTCATTCTTTTGAATGACGCCATTTTAGACGGAGAAATTTTACGGGGTATTTTTTACAACACAAGGCTAACCCCAAAAGTGTCAGTTATTGGCATTAATCATACCCAGAGAATTGGTTTAGTCAGATTGTAAGTTGATAAGTTGATAAGTTGATAAGTTGATAAGTTGATAAGTTGATAAGTTGATAAGTTGATAAGTTGATAAGTTGATAAGTTGATAAGTTGATAAGTTGATAAGTTGATAAGTTGATAAGTTGATAAGTTGATAAGTTGATAAGTTGATAAGTTGATAAGTGCTTAAGTCAGGGGCCAGGACTGGCCCTTTTGAGTTCTACAAAAAATAGTTTTGACATTAAAAGCTTAAAAAAGAAAAGCCTCATGTTTAAAACTGTCCCACTGTGACATTTTTGCAAACTAATCTTGGTCAAACTAAGTTTTTCATCAGGAATGCAACTGGGAAGTTAGACAAAAAAAGAAAGAAAGAAAAAACGAGGAAAGACTTTTGCAAGTTCAACAAATTTGTAATAGATTACACGAGAACAAAAAACAGCTGATCTGAGGAAATGTTGCATGCATGTCACTGGTTCGGGTTGGTCAAATAGTTTCTTGACTCTGGTTTCGTAAATCTCGACTTACAAGATAAACTCCTTTGACAAGCTCTACTACGTTGGAGGAATCCTCTGTCAAACGGTCTACTTGGCTCTCATGAAAGAACTTGGGTAAATCCTAAGGAGAAAACAAAATGAAAGAAATTACTCCAACGAATCGTGAACAAATTATCGGAGTTATTTAAAATCAGTGAACCTAATTCCAACAAGATCACATTTGTTAATAAAAAACCTCAACAAACAAAAACAACAAACAAGCAAAATAAAAAAAAACACCCCACTTCCACTGGTAACCAGACTTACTGTGTAAAATGCCATTGGGTCTGCTGCCCCGGGCGGTACCCTGCCGATAGCAAATATAGGTAAGATGCCGTTATCCTGCATCTTGCCGCTAAGCTGGCTAATGGACGGATAATCCTGTAAGATCAAACACGGATTAAGAGAGTTGACTGGACAAACAAAGATTATCCTGCCAAGTGTACAGGTAAAAGTTTACAGTGAGAGTTTTTTATTCATCAGGGCCATTTCAAGTTCACTTCACTTATTTTGTAAGGCTAAACAGCGCCCTCTTGCGTTCAGGCACAGATACGATGGACAAATAGTTCACTGACCTGCTCACTGGAGGCGGAGTACTCCATGGTTACTGGGTCCATGTGACACTTCCCGTCATTCAGCTTCACAATACCTGCGAGCTGTCAACGTAAACGTGAACAGTGTTTATCGATGGGTGTTCACACAATACAGATGGTTCACTGAAATGGATTAAACTTCAGAGGCCAATTTTACACACAAAAATAAGATCAATCTTAGGAAGACTAACTCATTCCAACTTGCATTGGATCTATTGCAAGTTAGGAGGAGTTACTCTTCCTAAGATTGATCTCAGCATCCATAAAATCAGCCCGACTAATTTTGTTTTTAATCACAAATAAGAAAACAAAGTGGTAAACAGGAAGTATTTTTTTTTTATCCTGAAGAAATTTCATTGGCTTTTGCATCGATCAAAGCAACTATAGGAAGATCCGGTATGTAAAAAGCCGTGTCAGAATTATTTGGCTATGTCTAGCGGTCACACATGCACCTATGGAAGCTGTTGAAGCCACTTGCAATAGCCATGCACTAATTATCTGGCTACGGCTTCAAGTACACTAGTAGCTATGGAAGTAGCAAAGCCATGTCCATATATCTGCGTTTATTTCGCCATAGCCCAAAATAACAGCCCAAGTTTAACATAGCTTTACACAGTACAAGTTTAATAACAAAATGATCCAAACCAAAATGAGCAACTCACCTTTCCGTCTCCAGCAATATGAAAAGGTGCATCTGTAGAATACAGCAACATGTGCCTCGCCCTGTCCCTCCAACCTATTTCTTCCTACAAATATAATTCATATCAAAATAAATGTCACTGACGAAGTTAAGCCGCGACTAAACCTCTTGTCTATGGCTATTGTCTGTTGTCTAGACTGACAATAGACGTAGCCGTAGCTCTAGAAGCTCGTTTTTATACACAGCCTTGTATTCAAATTATACAACTCTTTCTTTACAGTGTTTCTAAATTTGGAACCCGGTAAAAACCAATTTCATAAAAAAACAACACTCCACGTGCTATTAAATATTATTGCTACGCCCCCAAAAGCTACATACCAGTCACAAACAACTGGAAATTTAGTTTTTAACCCTGTTTTTGCCAAGGAAGAATTTATATGCTAAGCAAATATTTGGCTAAATAAATATAATGAATAACAGTGTTGCTTTTTCCCACAGTCGATCCCTAAATGTTTTGTGCTCTTAAAAAAAAGTCAAATGACCCCTACATGACCTTTGACAGGAGTAATCCGATGAGGAATTGCATCTTCCCACATTTTTTTCTCTCAAAAGATTAACCTCAAACTTTAACCTTAAACACACATGCACACAGTCAAACAGAAGTTAGGAATGATGGTTAGTGCCCCCATAACATCGTTTTTGCGACACAAAAAATGGAATCACCTATATGTACCTTACAAACAGTAGCTTGCATCAAAGCATCCAGACCCCCCTCTGGGTTATCCAGATTTCCCGAAGCGTCAACTTTCCCAATTTCTTCCTGAAATACGAAACCAGAACATCCATTTAACCAGAAACTGACATCGTATATTCGTTAGGATATTCAAAGGAAAGGTTTTTATTTGTCGTAACTCACCGAAAAGCGACTTGTTTCTGATGTTAGTGGAAGCACGTTTCTAAACCCAAATGCTGGTTCACATACTGATCCATGCAAGCAGGGATTTTGTAACCTGAAAATTAAAAACAAGTGTTACAAACACTATAAAGATAACAATGCATATTCAAGCACTTTATAAGATCATAATACCCCTTGTTTACATCTATATCCATGTACCCTCGTTTAAATAAATATGAAGTGATTTGAAATATTCAAATGTGCCCGGCAGTTTGCGCACGCATCGTGTTTTACATAAATTTTGATAAATTCAAAGGCGTTCTGACCTGCGACGTGATTCCTCAACTAAATTTTATGCCAAACACGATGCGTTCGCATACCGCCACCGGGAACATTTGAATACAGATGTAAACAGAGGGCACGAGGTCTATAGGTCAAGTTTTAAAATTATTACCCCTGTCTTAGGCTAATTTGAATAATTAGAATAATTTGATATTTTGTTGTAGAATCATTATTAGGAATGCTTACTTTCTTTCCAAGATATCTACATATGGCATTTTTACTTTGTCGACAAAAGCGCCATATCCTAGCCGAAAATTGTTAGTGATGTTTCCCATGACCCTGGCTGAAAAGAAAAAAAGGAAAAATTAAGTTATAAATTTGAGAAAAATGTATAGGCCACTTGTGACATCCACACTTAAGGTTACTTCAAGTAAGATTCTTTTTAATTATTCAATAAGACAATTTCTGAGTAAACTGTAAGTGATCAGATGACAGGCCTATAAAATAGTTAATGACCAACCAACGGCATTGTTATTCTCTTACTAAACACTCGACCAGAATAGAATAATGCAAGAAACATGTGCCACAGCAATTTACCCGAACTCAAGATGATGATCAAAATAAAGATGATGATGATGAGCATAACAGATGAAGATGACAGGAACGATGATGTGTATTTAACTTGAAAATTATCCATTGAACGCGCCACCGTTGAAGCATGTCTTGGGTTACACAGAACCTTTAATATTCTGAACGTCAAAAGTTGTTTACAGTTGGCTAAATATTTCGTCTGCAGGAATGCTATTACAGATTTGTTTATAGATGTTACTTGTTCAAAGGTATTTGATGGTTAAACAATACCCCATGTATACCTGTCTGTGGTGAACTGTCCTAATCTACTGCATTGTAAACACACTGTACTCAATCAATACAACTCGCAAATCCATCGCTTTCTGAAATGTTGCTACTTAAACGGCCCCTAACCTGGCTATGAGAAAAAATATTTTCCCCCGGAGGACGTATATACACGCACAGTTTTCCCCAGATTCAAAACGGATGACGCATAAACACGCCACGAGCAATGCCAGAAATGCCTGTCAGCAGCGAGCAAGGCCGGAAATGCCTGTCAGCAGCGAGCAAGGCCGGAAATGCGTGGGTGTGCTTCCCGGTACCATCGGCCTGAACCCGCCTCAGATCGACTTTCGTTTAAAATAATCCCACGCCTTGGCTCAGTGATGTTAAAATAATCCCGGCGGGAAATTGGTTAAGAGGACATCAGCAATACTGACCGAGTTTATCGCCAAGTCCCTTTAAGCTGTCCAAGTCGTTAGCCATGGACTGCGACAGGTCCATCACATAATATAAATCCACAGGAAAGTCCTCAGCTTGCCGGATGTTTAGCCGAACCCTGGTAGATTCCCCTGTAAAAACAAAAATAATTTCAAGTGGAATATCTTTCAGTATATCACTACCGAACAGGGCCCAATTTCATCGCTCTGCTAAGCACACAAAATTTTCTAAGCACACAAAATTTGCTAAGCACACAACATTTGCTAAGCACACAACATTTGCTAAGCACACAACATTTGCTGAGCACACAAAATTTGCTGAGCACAAAAAAAGTCCTGCTCGGTAAAAACAGGTTACCAGCCAAAACTTCATGTGTTTTTCAAGCCAAGGAAGAATTTTCATGCTAAGCAAATTTGTGTGCTTAGCAGCTTCGTGAAATTGGGCCGTGCTCCAGATGCCTCCACATGGGTCATACTGTAATACCGAGTTTTTACTTAATTGTTTCCTGTACCCAATACATCCCTGATATATACAGATGTTTTATACACTAGACATTCTCCAAGGGTGTTTATGAACAGTATGTACATTGTACATCACCAAAACATGTCACAAATTGAATTAACATACTAAAAACAAAACCAAGACAAATACTTGGATAAATAAAATCACTTTGATTAGAAAAAAGAAGACGTTTTAGCAATATTTCAGCCCCGACACACGAGTTTCATTGTGTTAAAAACTAAAAGGGAAACTACTCCTTTCACAAATTACAAATGAAAACAAAGAGTTTCCTGTTTTTATAACCCTGAAATTGTTCCCCCCCCCACCAACAAATATAAAGTCTGACAGATATTTCCTGCAAAACTTCCCATTAAAATGGGCCAAGTATATGCTGGAAGTGTAGTCTATTATCCAGAATCCCTCAACCTTGAAACGCAGGTCAATGGCAATCAGAGAACCAGACCATTTCTAAGAGGTCCGTTGTCCCGATTTTTCTTCATACAACTTCAATGATTTTTTCCCCAGTTACACAACATCAACGTTAGCCCTGAAAGCCCAGATTTCATTACACCGCCCTATTGGCAGATTATCAAGTACTTTTATCAATAGAGTCTCAATGATTTAATGGTGGTGTATATGACAGGTGGCGACATTGTGATAATTCTGTTGTGGAGAAACTAAGTTATTCTTTTGGCTTACAATGGAGTCCAGCCATTGATCCTGATAACCTCCGGGACCCCAGATAGTTGCACTAGGTAAAGTAATTGCCACCGACTAACGTTTTTTCCTTCCCAACCCCATGAGTTTACCATCTACCATCCGTGCCCTTTCAAGGGCTAGTAAAAACTCTTGTCTACAATGTGTAAAAGTTTGACACTAGATCAACACAGTAAATCCGTGAATACCAGATATTATTTTCAGTATTTCATATAATTTTTCTTGGGTTAGGCTTGAGAAATGCACACAAGTACCAGAGACTTTAAAGACCGTTTGCAAGTTACATGTGAAACAAAAATCTTCTACTTGCTACAACTAAACTTGCACTCAAAAACTCCAACATTTGCGTGAAACTAATGTTAACTTCAACTCTCCAGATTTTGCAAAATACTGTTCTGAATCCCTCCCGATAGACTTTGGAGAATCTCAGATAGTTAGGATTAATGTAAACGCCCACCATACCTGGTCTCATCTCAAGTACTATCTTCTGCGGGTTAACTTGGACAATTTCTCCCGTATCACCTGCATCACTCAGAGGTTTGTCCTACAACCAAGAAAAGAAATAAAAATCCTCTAAATATACCGTCAATGCAGCCATGCCTTTTGATTCTTCCACCCACAGGCAAACGTCTGAGAGAAAAGTGAAGGGTTTCTCACAGACAGAGATCTCAATGTTGAGATTTTGTGGTCCAAGTGGGAGTAGTTGGTCTTCATCAAATGTTGTGACCTGCGTTCAATTCTCCCTCAGGCTATACAGGTGGACTGCATTTTAAGCTTCACTCTGGCAAATGTTGTGGTTTTGTCTGAATTTCAAATGTTTGTCTGAGAATTTCCTCAACAATTTGTGGAATGCTGTGTGTGCAACATTGTGCCATGGAATGAATGTTTTAATATCACTAGATATTTCTTAGGGTTAGGGTTATATAATAACTCACAGGTGAACCTTTTTTCAGTTTCAAAGTTAGAACAATGTTGTCACCTTCAAGCAACAATTTATAATCTCTGTGTCCTTGTTATTCTTAAACCCACAAAGACCCTGATCTCACCTCTGCTATTGTAAGTTTATTCTTTGGAAAGTTAAGACCATCTTCCTTGCAGCCTCTCCGTCTGAGATTCTCGGTGAGATCGCATCTTGAATGAGAGTTGTCATCAAATTCCTACAAAATAGAAACATTACACAAATAATTTATTTCAATTTGAGACAGAACAAAACACACCAATTCAAGGTCAACACTGATAATATTATTCATATTGACAAACGACGTTTATTTTTTATTTAATTTTTACAATTTCTCAGTAAATTAACCCTAATAAACAAATGAACAATCAACAATCCTCAATTAAAAGGTTCAAACTTGTTTTTCAATTTAATTTTTAATACAAAATGGCCCGTCTATAAATATGTATTTTTCTATTCCCTTAAAAAATACAGCACTCAGTGGAAAATATTTTAGCTGTACTCAAATTTCTTTTCAAACTCAAAAACACACTTTTCCCCCTCATTTCCCCGAATTTATTACCCATTTAGATTTGAGGATTTCCGCAAGCTCTTCTAGTCAGTTACGACAATTCTGAATAGTTTCATGTCATTCCTCCCTAATTCTCCTGAATTCTATTTCCATTTATTTGTTAGGATGTGTCATCTTCAAGCCAAGGACATGTGTCATAAACACATTACACATGAGGCGGTTTTAACATTCAATAGGCTACAGAGAGGAAAAGAATCCACGACTTTCTAGCAAGCTGTCCTACAGGAACGCACAGCTAATGAATTGCGAAAATGTATTCTATGGCATAAATCTATTGCATGCACAGACTTGAACATGGGTGATACTCCCCACAGACAGAGGTTAAGGTCAAATGTCAAAGTTCAAGAATAAAATGCCAGCTGTACAAATCTGTGTTGGTTTCTCTTCACTGATGATCCATCCATTCATACATGAATCAAATGGGGTTGGTACCTGGAAACCTATGATTTTTATCACAGCCCAACAAATATTACCAGCATTAAACCTTGAAATCTAGATTTGTCCCGATTTAATTTGTAGTTTGTTTGTTATATTATCAAGGCGCTTTTACGTGGCACAAAAGGTTAGGAGTATTTTTTAAAATAAATTTCAACTGAAAGATTGATGTGAAGATAAACATAAAACAATCGTCAAAACTCAACAACACATTTTTTTTTGCAATGAAAATGAAAGCGGAAAATTAAAATTTGTGTCTCACTGTAAAACAACTATCATTTGATTTAATTGCTAAACACTAGAAATGGAATTCTACAAATGAAATACTTTTAATGTTCAATATTAATTTATTTTCCTCGATGTGGTAATGTTATATTCGTCTCATCAATCATTCAAGAAACAGGGCAACTAACCATATTATCTGGCTGCAACAATCTTTGGAATGTTTTCTATCATAAGGCCAAGGGGATGCTAAAAAGCAGACATTCTTTTACAGTATTGAATTTCGAATTTTGATTCCAAATCTATTTTGAAGCAGTTTTCAACTTTAAAATGAGATATGGTGAAACTGGAAAAGCACATGCTTTGAAGTGAAACAACTTTTAATTAATTAATTAATGTATCATTTAATAAATTTATTTAGAATCAAAAAATAATTTCTTGTGTACTTATTGTTTGTTCTGGATTCTCAGATTCACTTAAAAGGTAGGATACACCATTGGTAATTGCTTGAATTATCATGAATGGGTAGATTTGGAGGGTTGTATTGTATAGTAAATATCGTTTAACTGACCTGTCCGAAGTTTTACAATCATGAATGCCGAGAAAAAGCATGATTTGTTTTCAACCAGCGTCGAGCAGTTATTCTGATGTTACATGTATTTGTGTTTTTCGCGATCGCCGTTATATAAAATTATATTTTTCAGAATAATTAAAGGATATCTAGCGCAATCATTTAGCTGGATGCCTAGAATCATTATTTACTTTATTTACTTTCAGACGAGTAAGATATTTCTTAATAATTCGGTAGTAAATTTTTTCGATATCTGCAAATGGTGTATCCTACCTTTATTTCCATTGCAAAAAATAACTTTGGTTCATACCTTTTGATCCCTAATCTTACCTTAGACTCGCACCAGCCGCACTGTGGGCTTTTCACTATACACTCATCACAGCTTTTGGCAGTTGTGCACATGCTGTCTGTAATAGCGGCTGGAAAGAAGAATATAAAAAGGTATGTGTGAAATAATAGACAATAATATTGTTGAATTGGGCATGTGGTCGCCATCAATTAAGCAAATTTCACAACCGTCCCATTTAGTTCTGAGAAATCATAACTGGATTAAAAAAAACACAGCCGGAAGGGAAGACCTACATCTGAACATCAAACAAAAATTATTAGGAAACCATACTTCAAAACTGGACTAGATGGGGAAAGTCCAAAATTGTTTACACTTGACTGCAGATAAATATTTGTTGGTGTGTGCGTCAAACAAATAAAACAGGTGCAGGAGTGCTACCACTATTTGTCGCAAACAATGATCTGTATCGCTTCCATGAAAACAATTGTACCATTGCCAATGAAGGACTGTACCAGTACATACTGTAAAATAGATGACAGATTACACCTTTACACAGATTAGCCCCCCCCCCACCCCCCCCCCCCCCCCCCCCCCAACAAAACCACCCCAACAACAACATATGGAACCAGAGCATATCCAGATTTGTTTGTGGCGGTGAGATGGAATGAGTAATTGTATGGCCGATTTGAGTAATGTACTCATTGGTAATTTGTTTAATTTGTAAAACATGACAACCGGGAACTTACTACTTGAACATACTAGTACACTAACCGTTTTTAAATATTTTTTTTTTTTTTTAAATTCTACTATATTACATGAAGTAGTAAAACGGGGGGGGGGGGGGGGGGGGGGGGGGGGGTTTGCCCCACTCATCTTACCCTTGTCCACTGTTTGCCATTTCACTCTGTTCTTACATGCCCTTGTTACAATATTATGCAAGCTGTAAATTTTCTGAAGCACATGCACGTACTTTGTAATCCGTCGACACGATATAATAAAATTTAATTTACAAATCGACACACAGCATAATGAGCATTCCCATCCTTCATTTTCTCCGTCACCTTGTCCACTAATTGATGAATTCTTAGCCCAACCATATCTGGCCTCTCTATATATAGTCGCTTACATAATACATGCAGATACCTGCAAGGTAAATTGTACAAGTACGGACCAACACTTTATGTCCCCCGGTAACAATTTATAGACTGTCCAAGAAAATCAGATTATCGATTGAATTTACAGGATTGTAATCTGATAATTTGATCAGATAGGGGCCGTCGTATATCTTAGACTCGGGTACAATTGTAGATTTTTGTGTATCCAGACATGTTCATGCTTGGAGCCAAGGGTATGCAAATCAACAATTTACATAATTTACCAGACATCTGCAGATCTACGTCGACTTCAAAACTACATTGTACTAAAATTTACTCAGTTCTGTTCTCTCTTCCCAATTTCAGATTCAATGAGGATTAGTGTCCACATTTTAGGGGAAGAGAATTCTAAATTGGTTTACTGCAGTGTTCGATTTTTAAAATATTCCTCATTAAAACAAAAATTCAAAAATAAAACACAAGGCAGCTTATTAAAGACAATTGTGTACTTTAAAATTTATATCATTTTGAATAAACCATATTTCAAATTTGGAACGCCTTCAAACACACAACAGAATGAGAACAATTCTGTCAGTAAGACTGTCTGGATATGTTTGTTTGTCCTTGCTTTGTTTGTTTGTTATAAACTGACTAGATATAAACATATGTACACTCCGCACAGTCCCAGTATGAATCACCAATCAGCTAAATTGTATAATTTACCCAAAACCCTAAAATCACAGTCTCGGAAATATTAGCAGCATCTCAGTAAAAACAAATCATGGTTCACACCAATGCAAATAAACCCCTTCCTTAACCAAAGACCCATGTTTTTAAATCAATTACCGTAGTACTGTAGATGTATCATAAGTAGCGTGAGCATAAATTAATCTCCCCATTTCCGATAATTAAATTCAAGACTGTGTTAAATTTCATTTCATGGGATACCCCATAATACATCCATGGGTAAGGTCAATCCCATTAAACTAAGTATTCCATCCCCAAACACACTTCCCCAATAGTTGGCTGTCACCTTATAAGGTAAGCCTATCACTAGTGCACATAGCTAGCTAGCTGGGTATTCCCATAGACCACGACCCCAGCCCCCATCTGCACAAACCATATTTTGTGGTCAGTGACTACAAGCAGCAGCATGCAGCGTTTTTCCGCTGCCGTGTCCCGATTAAAACCATCTTGCAGGCCATTTAATTTCACTGAAGTGTCTTAGGAATGACAGAGGGAGTCATAGAGCAGTGCTCGGTGCTGTCGACTGTCGTCATCATAGCAGGGTTAGGCTGAGCCAGCCAGGCGTGCCCACACTGTGAATCACGGTGGACAGAATGCATTACGAACGCTACTCCGAAAAAAAGAAAAAAAACCTAGGAATCAGACTGACATCTTCATTAATCACACAGGGACATTTTTATGGAGCTGCCAAATGCAAATATGCTTAGAATGAAAATTCTTACCCGGCAAAAACAGGGTTACAAACAAAATTGTCATGTGATTGTTTCTGACTGGTTTTTGCTAAGCAATAAAAATGAACACGGAGTTTTGACTGATAACCCATTTTTACTGAAGAAAATCTTTTAGCAGAATTATGTGCTTACATGTTTTGATGTAGCAGCTCCTTTAAATTTGCGGCCACATTTTATTGAGGAATAAAACAACTAAACAATTTCTTGAAAAGAATTTGGTCGGAGATGTTTTGCAATCACCAACAATCCATCATTAATTCCACGTAGCATTGCAGTCTGTCACAGTCTGCAAACAAACAGTAAAATCCAGTCAAATCCGGCACAATATGACTTTATGGACTCTCGGCGAAGTAGAAAATATGCATTATAAACATGGTCACAGTGTAACTGTGGTAGTAAAATAAACAGGAAACCTATTGTTGGAAGACTATAGAATACCAGTGGGCAGCATCTGAACCATTCCATGAAGTATGCCATGTTATACAAACAGGTGCATGTTTGATCCTCATGCAAATTATTGGATTAGTCATAGCATCATAATATAAGAGGCTGCAACTGTATTCTGCACCATACAATTTATTTTTCCAAATTGTTATCAATTTTCATTACCTCCACGAAATGCATTAATTAATTGGTCTAATATTTTAATGCATAAAAGAAAATTGTGAAAAAATTAATCCACCTGTTTTTGTCGTAAATAATGTTGTTGGTGGTGCGAAATACGGTACCCTCTGGAGACGTGAACACAATGGGGACAATGGGAGTGAAAAGGTCTCCAAAGGGTAATTTCTATAGATAAATAGGTCTCCACTAGGAATTTCACGAATTAGATTTTTTGATTGTACTTAAATTACACCAAAAATAAGGTTAGGATGTGGGTTAGGGTTAGTGTTTGGGTTAGGGTATAATATACATGTAGGGTATATTGGGTCGAAATTTCAACCCAGGAAAATAATTTTGGTTAATATGGGAGCATTTTGAAAAACGTGCTCGACTTTCTAACCATTTTGTACACTAGAACAAAGCCATGTCTCCACAGTGATACAAAAATGCGAATACATGTTTTACCAAGTGTGTGTGCTTATGTAGGTGTATTGTTACAGTTGCATACAAGTATGTGTACCTAAATGTATAATTCAAAGGTTGGCGTGCTGCACATAATTTTCAGACTACTCACTACTGGGTCAGTACATGCGCTGAATGCCAATTCATAAATTGCGTACAAAAAAATTGTTTCAAGCTTTGTCATCCAGTCAAATTTGGAATGAACAAAAAATATGCTCAGTTTCAGCAATGACAGGTTTTTTTTAGTATTAAATTTATTGCAACTTGACTCCTAATCTGAAATTACATATGCCGAGATGCAATGACAGGCCAATAAAGCAATTTAAATTTGTCTCATTGCGTGCCAAGTTGAATTAATTATTATAAATAAACATGCATATTTTATTCCTTGCGTTGTTGTGCATGTACATTGTAGCCTATAGCCTACATTGTTTTTCTTTCTTTTTGTACCATTATAATTCACTTGTTGCAATTAGGTTAATTATTATCAGAAATTAATTTCAAGTGCATGATTGATACCTGGTATTTCAATCTTGGTGCCGTTTGTAGGTTTGATCGATTGTTTGTTTGTTGGGGTGTTTGTTTGTTATTTAAGCAAATGTACTCTCATAATTCACTAGCAATTAAAAAAAATATCAATTTATTATTCAGGAAGAATAATGTAGCATCGCTACAATTAATATATTGTTCTTGTTCAAACAATCTTCATTATTATTTAGCCATCAACACAAAGTAATCAAACAATATTAGCACAATAAATTTATTTATATTTTGTACACACTACATTGTTATTATTATTATTATTATTATTATTATTAAACAAGACGAATTAGGGTTTAAACATGGGAAGAGTGAAGCACTATACGTGTAAGTTGCTTCTCAGCAACCCCCTACACACCTGAAACATACACCTGAAAAGTACATAAAACAGACTGGAGACAACAAACAAACACACACACACACACACAAAAGATATAAAACTGGACAAATAAGGAGAGTTCACAATGCTATACAAAGAGATAACGTGTCAATCAAAATCAGTGTAGCTTTTTTGTATCCCGTGCAAAATGATGTCATTTCTGTCAAACAATACACTGTACATACATTAGTCTTGTATTCTGGCTATAGATATATTTTACAAGTGATGACAACTCTAAATTGTTTGTCTAGCTACAATGTAGGCCTAATTGCCTATCATATTTCCTGCCCCTTGCATGCAGACAAACAATAGATTTGACACTGATTGAGTGCCGAGGTCACCCTGAGGTCACCCAAACATGTACAATTATGGGACCTAAAGGTGACCTTGCAGGAGCTCTGCATGGGGGTGGTGTGGAACTTTGAAGAAATCCACATTACAGGGCCACAAAACACATGACAAACCTAATCTTTCCTTCAATGTACTGGTACACTCACTGAGCATTCAGTGGAAATTCACATATGTACAATTTGTACAAGTTCTATTTTGTCAGTCCCTGTGAATACATGTAGAGTATCATATCAACATAGAAGAAGAGTAGAAGGCCACTGGAACCATGGAGGAATGCTGGAACATTGTCACTTGCTGTGATATAATTTCCAAGGTCTCAGCATTATGAAAGCATACAAGTACATATGTATAATGTGTGTAGGTGTTGAACATTCTTGTGTGCACATGGTTTCTTTATTTGTACAGCAATCACAATACCATGAATGATGTATAGTGTGGTGCATCAAGGCCAACCTTCCTGTCTCATTGCAACTATAGAGAAAGGAACTGTTTCTTTCTTTATTATGTTGCAACAAACCTTGTACAAATGTTGTCACAGTAAAAAACTAAAACAGGTTTATTATGGAAAAATATATTATTCAATCCTCTGTGAGTCACCCACTTTCCAACCTTTGTACTGAATATTTATGATTCTCTTGTACTAGGCCAATTTTTTTAATATGTTTAGCGTCCCCGCTTGCTTCCTTTTTTGAGGTCGCCTTCTTTTTCCTTTTCTTTTTCGTTTAAAAAATAAACCCGGAAACAAATGATACATTTTATTATCTTTTTGAAAAATGAATAACAAATAAGATAGTATTTTTTTAGCATAACTGTGTAGTGTGTACATGCTGTGGAAATAGTCTTACGTCTGTTGGAGACCATCTTTAAAAATAGCCCGGCAGGTTGTCTTAAAAAATGTGTTGGGTGGCTATTTTGAAGGGCTTCCTCCTTTAGCTAACCCTAACCCTCCAGGGTATTTTTGCTAGAAACCCTGCCAGACCCAAAACAGTGCATCTGTGGTCACATTGACTTGTGTGCAGAGTGCAGCAAGGTCAAGCAGTCACCACAGATGCACTGTGCTGGGTCTGGCAGGGATTAATTAATTAAATTTCAAAATAAACCCAGGACGCTGAACATGTTTTTTTTTAATTTGGCCCCATTGTATGTACACGTACACAATTATATTTGTTTATCGCATCATGGAGGAATAAATGCGTACACATACTCCATATTTGTACAGATTCTTTATGCTGACAATGTACATTTCAGCATTCCTCCTTGAAGGCAAACTAACTTCAACCCCATTGATTATTAAAAAACACCTAGAATGGATAGGTTCAAGGGAGGTCCCCCTGCAGGGGGCCAGCCGTGTCAGGCAGACATGAGGGGACTTAAGCACTTGGGTTACCGGGGACACCGCTGTTGAGTTTCACAGTTCAACAGCCACGTTTCTGGATCAGACCATCTGGTTTCAAGTTTGTGAGCAATTTCTATTTAAAGCTGTACAATGTGTAGCAACTTGGAATATCAGAAAGTGAAACTGCGAGAATTTGTTGTCCTAATATGTAGACTAATTAAATCAAAGAAGAAAAAAAGAAAAAAAGGGGGAAAAATAGAGTAAAAAAGGACGAGAAGACATTTGAAAGGGTACATTTATGAAACATAACTCCATAAGATTTGACACTGTGTTCTCCATTCATTGACCTAACACAGCACAGCAGTCTAATAAAGCAACAGTATTGTTTATGTAGCCTACACACTGTAGGTTGCAAAATGCATTCTTAGCCAAACGAACTATCCTATATCACCTATATTATGTAAAACAATCTGAAATTGCTTCCTTCTGTAAAGGCTTTAGCTTTTAGGGGGGGGGGGGGGGGGGGAATCTACTATTCTGCCAACACTTCCGACTTTGGCTTTGTATAAATCTGTGGAGAGTCGATTGCAACTTTAAAGTAGTTTTTAACAAAATTGGAAATGTTTCTCAGTCCCAGATTCATGTTTTTTTCTTCAAAATTTTTGCTGTGAAAAGGATGCAACATTCTTTTCGCTTTGGGTAAGCACAGTTTGCTATAATATTCATGATGTTTCTATTTATTACAATAACAACATTAGAATACACAAATAAACCACAAAGAAAACTGACTAGTTAAATTTGCATGATGAATACTGGTATTCTGGAGGTCGCAGGTTCGATTTCCGCCGTGCCAGTTTTTTTGTTCACTTTGAAAAAAATATAATAAAAATTAAGCCTTTTTTGCATTATTTGGATTCTGCTTGTTGGATCTTGTTTTACAGCAGGCTTCACTATTTGTGAAAAAAAATGTTTGATAGGCATATATTCTTGAAGCTAGCAGGGGTTCAATTGAAATGAAGATAAAAGTGTAGCAAGATCAGCTCGCGTCAACTCGCTTTATTGAAGACTCACCGAACCTTGACTCAAAACGCAGCGGAATTTACTCAGTCATGCATCACAATTAATCAATCTCACATACATGTACATGATGTGCATGTTTCTGAAACTGACGAGTTCCCATATTTTGAGGTTTGGGTGGAATTTATAGATTTTCCCTTTTTACACTCACAGTACCCCCGGTATTAAATGTGTGCCAGTTTGCCAACAAAAAGTAGTTACAAGTTTAGGCCTGGCCGGGACTGGGAGGACCTAAAAATTAAAAACCTTTTTTTAAACAAATCTATGTTCAAATTGTTAACATTTAACAAACTAAAGTCAACTTTAAAATTTACCGTACAAATTGTGGCAATGATTGCTTAAAATACAGAAAAGATAAATTATTTACTATGTGTAAACAAGCAACCGACATCGCCCATATCACAACTGGTAAACCTAAATCCATACAGATTGTTACCTGGTGCAAGTGAATCCTGCGCCCAACATGTTGCTAACGCCAAACACCAAATCACACACACAATCTTGCAGCTGCGTCCAAATCCAATCCCCATCTTCAAATTCAAAAACGAAAAAGTCTTAGTACTGATCACTATCCCTCCTTGGGGTTTAGACTATCCAGTCATGAGTTCCGATCGTTCTGTGTCCACCGAAACTTCACGAAATGGCCACCAAAATGCGAGCAATTTTTTTGACAATTCCTTCGTCGCGTCGCCAAGCCTTTATTAAAATGCACGCAATTTATTTTCACGCAAACACGCGTAAGCGTTGACCACCCTTGAAATGCACGCGTCCGTGTAAACTCGTATGCCCTCGTATTCCTATTGGGCGGCTAGACAATTATTGTAGGGGTGGTATTTCGAATGATTATTTTTTTATTCAGCAGCTAGTACACAAAATGCACATGGTGTGTGTCGCAAACTTCATTTTACTTCCGGTCATGCCCTTGAGCTCGTTATTATAGGCGCACAAATGTAATTGGATTTTTCATAATTTATAGGGTCGTTTCTTGTAATATTTTGACTTGGTGATGAGCGAGTAGGGATGGTACGTGGTTTAGCGGTGATTCTAAGAAGATGACATGCATGCATTTACAATGAAAATAAATTGGTCGTGTGTTGGGTCTTGCGTTCCTGGAATGCTACGTATGGGGCGGCCGCATGAATTCGATGACTAAATTCACTTGGAGAGAAAGTGTTTCTCATTTACATGTATTATAATTCCGTTGTGTTTATTTTTGTGAACACAATTTGTGGAAATATTTTTGGAATCATTAGAAATATGTCGGTGGTAACATCCGAACAAATTTATACGGTGAAAGCAAACATTTATTGTATGACTATGAGTATCGAGCAATTAAATTATGTTTAGCTGAATTTAAATTAGAACAATATTTTGTTGTTTTTGACCGTTGCTTTAAAAGACTTGGATGCTAATTTCCTTGCTTGTCTATTGATGTATCCATTATTTTGTTATATAAATATAGTCGCTCAGGGGAGGGGGGATTCTGTAAATCCCCCCAAAACAAAATTATTTGTGACACTGTTTTACGATGTGTAATAATTCTACTGATAACTCACTCGTATTGAGGGCGCCCGTCTACTTTATTGTGTCCAACAAGTTGGTTTCTTTTTTGAGTTTTTGATTGTCAATTTTTATCACTTTTTATTTTGCTTAAAAATTAGGGGTTATTTAAACAAAAGTTTCAAATTCATGTATAGTTAAATTTTTGCCACCAACCTGCTTTTTATTCCTTATTCGTACCGATATATTTATTGTCTTTTTTAATTTGGGTCTTTTATCCTGGGAAGGGATTCTTGTATACCTTTTGGTAAATTTATTGTGTATTTTGCGGACGACACAAACATCTTTTGCAAAAATGTGCAAATCCGACTCTTGTCAAAGTGGCATAGCGCCCTCAATTGTTCAACTTTGGCGAATGTTGTCATTTTTCTTTTTTTGACGTGCACCCGCATGCGTTTTTGACATCAACCAAGGAAAGCCCCTCTCGAGGGAAAGTAAACGCAGAAAAAAAAACCATCGGGAAAATGCTCGATTTCATCAGTTTCTGAGCAGGAAGTGATTTGGCATCGGTGGATTTTGGTCTACTGCGTGTTTGTTGTCAAGTCTGTCGTGAAATTTCGGAGAAATTTGGAGAAATATTGGTCGAAAATCCATGTGAAAATCGCTTCTGTTTGCAGGATTTTGTCGGTAAGTTTATACCGTACATGTGTGGATGGTTTATAAATGTCATGTGGCGATACGCACTTTGACATGTGGCGTATTAAGTTGAGTTGAGACTCCAGTCATCAGAATTATATTATCTCAGGATTGAATTACATGTACATAATAATTTGGATAAAATCTGTACACATCCTGGTCAAATTACGAAGTGAATAAATTGGTTTATTGTGTGTCATTAGAATTAAAACCGTACATGTACTTTTTAATTTTACTTTTTAAATTTATTGATGTCAATATTTATTATATTTAAAATAGCATTAAAAATCGTCCTGGGCCCATGGGGTTCACTGATTTTCCAATCATAGTAGTAAATTTTCTTTTGCTTGAGTGCAGTATCCTTTTCTGTTTTTTACAGTATGTGACCATATTGATGGGAATTGGTAACTAATAATGTTAACAAATGTGTTTGTTAAAACAAAACAAAACAATAGCCGAAAATATATTTTCTCATTAACTTTGTTCACAGACGTCAAAGTTACATACTGTTATTTTCGTTTGTCTTGCCAAACGAGCACTTTTTAAATTTAAATCAAATAAGTTAAGAGGGCCTAATATTTCGATCTTAACAAGATCTTCTTCAGAGACTAGTAAATGACTGTGTACAAGAAACAAACATAAATAGGGCAAAATACAGCATGATGCACATCATTGACACTGAAAAAAAGAAAAAAGCACAGAGTTCAATGGACCAAACAACAAAAGGAGGATTAGGCTGAGGGATTAAAGGGTGATTTGTTAGTTGAAGTTAAACAAAAATGCATATTTCCATGATTCCACAATTTGATCTTCATTTCTTCAGTCAAAGAATTTGTTTACATAAATGTAAAGTAATAACATTTTTAACCAAGTGTACCACACGGACAGATGTTTTTTCATTTTTTTCTATCATTTATGTTTCTCTGTACATTACATCGTACCATGGAACACAACACAGGATTCCTCTTTCAGTTCCACAAATGGCCAGGTCTATTGTTCATATTAAAGGTAGTATACACCATTGGTCATTGTTTGAATTATCATGAATGAGTAGATTTGAGGGGTTGTATTTTATAGTAAATATCGTTTAACTGAGCTGTCCGAAGTTTTAGAATCATGGATGCCGAGAAAAGCACGAAAAACAGCGGGTTTTTTCAACCGGCGTCGAGCAGTTATTCTTATGTTATCTTTGTTTTTTCGCGATCGCCGTCGTCTTTATAAAATTATATTTTTCGGAATAATTACAGGATATCTAGCGCAATCATTTTGCTGGATACCTAGAATCTACATGTACATTTACTTTCAAATGAGTAAGATATTTCTTAATAATTCGGTAGTAAATATTTTCGATATCTGCAAATGGTGTATACTACCTTTAATATATCACTAAATATATCAATTTGTTGGGTACTTGTACGAAAGGGTGGAATAAGGAAGTCAGTGACAGAAGTGGAAATACTAATGATTTATTTAGATTCCTGTGTGTGGGTGCTTCTTGTCTAGAGGAGAGATTATATCTCATGGCTGGAGTTATATTTAGGATTATGCAAGAAGGTCAAGTTATGGAAGTTGACTTCCTATCAGAAATTATAAAGTGACGGATTTTCTTCCTTTTTTTGGTTTAAGTTAAAGGTAATGTAGTATACAGCATTTGATGGACGAATTTGGGGGCTAGTATTTACTAGGAAATGTTGTCACGCTGACCTGCTTTTGTAGATATGCTGGACAAATCAAAGGAAAGAATGTTGCAACCTAACCTTTTTCTTCTTCATATTTAACCTGCTCCCACAAAATCAGACTAAAATTGACATTTTGATATTTTGAGATATTGGTATTTCCAGATTCCATGAATTCTTAGCTCTAAAATGATATATAATTTATTGGGTAGGGTATTTAAAAAATATCTAATTGAGCAAAACCAGCGGTCATTACACACCTCAAATTAAGAATAGTTAAGAATTAATTTCGCTACATTTTACTTCTTGGGTACGCTCAGTAAAATCAAATTTATATTTTAATCGAATAAGTTAAGAGGGCCTAATATTTCGATCTTAACAAGATCTTCTTCAGAGACATAATGGCTGTGTACAAGAAACAAACATATATAGGGCAACATACAGCATGATGCACATCATAGCTGACGGGAGAAACACAAATAAAAAAGCAGAGTTCTGTGGAACAACAAATCTGTTGCAAAAAGTACTTGGTATTTTGAAATAAAACATGTGGAAATTGTATCATGCCAAAATCCGAAAAAACAATTCTCAAAGTCAAATTGGCTATTTTCAATCATAACTCAATATAGCATAGTGGGACTTTACGTCGTTTTCGTGGGAGCAGGTCACATCATTTTATCAAAGGTCAATCAGTGCAAAAAAGACATGGGGCTGAGACTGAGAAACATTTCCAATTTTTTTAGGAAATACTTCTGACTCTCCATGAATAGACTTTGTACACAATTGCTGAAGCATTGGATACTAACATTATTTCCAAATCAAGAGAAAAAATTAACGTAAATCGTAGTCTGGTTCATACTTGTTTGTTAATTCTTTGGGATAATTCTGAAAAAGACAACTGTTTTACTTTCTCCACGGAATCAATCTCTTTTTTCTCACATTTGTTGCAAATTTTTAAAACTTCGACAGCTTTTCTAAAAGGTTGTATCAAAGGAGCTGTTAGGGAACAGAGACTAATTGTTTTACTTGAGGCTCAGATTTACAGTTAAAGTTACTGTTTAAGAGTGTCAGTTTGTAACTTTGTAGGTGACAGATGATTTTCTGTTTTGTCACCCTTTCGCAACTAACTAGCCCCTTGCTCATAGCTGATCATCAAATGCTGCATAAATCAGGCACACACCTGGTTTTGATGATGACACAAATTTTCGTTATCGAGCAGGTTTCCGGAAGTTCGGCGGAAATGAAGTTTCCCTTTAAGGCTTCGGAAGTGGCCAGCCCTGAACTTGACTGCGAAATTATGTCCAGTGAATTGTTCAGCTGATCGTGTAAAATATCAGATGGTTAAAAACAAATTGAGGTTTTATAAAGTAGACTCGTAAAAAGAATGTGAAAGGATTCCTTGAAAAGGAAAACGTTTGACGCTTGGGAGTAAACTAACCATCCAGGATCTTTCTCAATCCAACATTTTGTTTTTTCGTCTTGATTTTAGTTAATTAGGTTAGTGAAACCCATCCGCGCAGTTGGTTACATTGACCTGATTTTGTGTAAAAAGAAGTGTGCTCATATTCATTTTTTGTCAGTTGAACTGCCACTAGTTACTTTGTAGACTACAGTTCGGTGTGGTTTGTCGTTTCATAGTAGAGTTTTAGTGGTTACAGGTTCCGATCCAACCCCGCTCAATTTCTTTCCTTTGAACCTCATGCAATTGAAGGAAATAACTCCAACACACCATGACACAAGGGATACCATACATTGTAGGTCATCTCAATGTTTGGACATAAATGTACAGTCATCCAATTGTCAAAATCTGCTACTTTTTTTCTCAGACCTGCACTTATTTAAAAAGGAATCAAATAGTACTATTAAACTTAATTTTGTTTGTTTTTGGTACAGTGGGTTGAGGGTGCCATCATCAGATCAAGCTGGACGCTAAACGGACACCTGCCTCGCCCGAGTGTTTGGTTAACATCTGAGAGGATCTTCCCCACCCACCATGAGCAACCCTCCGCCCCAGGGGCACCAGCTCCATCCCCAGCCGTCCCCCGTCCCCGCCAGCTTCTCATCCACCCAACCGTCAGCTCGCGAGGATCTGGTGGATTCTCCCACCGTACCCCAACCCCAAGCCCAACCGCTGTCCTCCCAGCCTGTGGGTGTCCATGAGGGGGACTTGTCGGCCGCTGGTAGGGTCAGTCATAACGGGGAAGCTATTATGTCCAGCCCAGCAATCTTGGACGGTGCTAATTATGACAGTGACAGAGGCAACAGCGTGGCAAGCACAGGAAGTGAGGATAGAAAGGTTGGTGCACTTTCTTTTTTGTCAAGGACAAAATAAATTTGGGGGTCATTTCCAAATGAACACTTCCAGCACAAAGTGCCAGCAAAAAGTATTTGATTATCGTTTGCTAAGTAAGAGCTTTCACTTGATATCGTTATTTTCATAATTTGTTTTCATGGAAGTGGCGTTTTGCATTTTTTTGTGCCTAAAGTCTTCAAATTGGGTAATCATGACTTACAATATGGCTTGTGATTTCGTACTTGCATGTTAGACATCCGTAGTCACAATCTAAAACACAGCCTAATTATTTAATTCAGACTTCAGATCTGGGGTTAATTTCATAAAACATGTAAGCACAAAAAAGTGCTCAGCACAACAAAATCCTGCTCAGTAAAAAACAGATTATCGGATTGTATAAAAAAAAAATCCAGCTGAAAATCAGTCAAAAATAATCAACATTGATCAACTGAAAATTTGGTTTGTATTTTTCAAGGAAGAATTTTCATGCTAAGCAAATTGTGGTGCTTTCACGTTTTATGAAATTGGCCCCTGACAGCTGTACCTAGCGCCTAGCCTCCCCCTTCATCCCTCCCGACCCTTCCTTACCATGACAGCAAGACACATAAACTTTCCTCCCCCTCCCTGCAACAGTTTGTCAAGCGGGCCCCTTAACTGAAGAAGAGGAAGGGTTTGATTGAAGAAGTATGTTGAAATGAACCCCTAGAAGTTGGCAAAGGTTGACTGGGGGATATGTGGTTAGTTGAAAGGCTGAGGTGTAAAGTGGAAGCTGTGAACAAGTGTAGAGCTTTTTTGTTTGGGGGGGGGGGGGGGGGAATACATGTACATGTAGGTCACAAGGTGTAATGACATTGCCAGGCCAGGGATTGGACTGTCATCGTAATTATCGGAGTTCAACTATGACAGGATTGGTGGTAAATCCAGAAATTCCCACCACAGAACTCTGTCACCTTTCTCAACCATAATACTCCTCTTTTTTTCTGAGCGAGAGATCGTGAGGAAATGTTCTGCTGATTTTAACCCTAACCCTGCCAGATCCAGCACAGTGCATCTGTGGTGACTGTTTGAACTTGCTGGACTCTGCACACAAGTCAATTTGACAAAGTATGCAATCTGTTGCCTCTGGCAGGGTTTCTAGCCAAAATACCCTGGAGGGTTAGGGTTAAATTAATGAAGTTATTGAAGATGTTATTAACCGAGCCATTGAAGTCGTTTAACTCCCGTGATTTTAGTGGCCCTTTCTTCATTCGTATCCTCCCTCCTTTCAGCCCACTCTCTTCTGCTGTTCCAGTGTTCTTGGTCTAGTGGGGGAGGGGGGGGGGGGGGGGGGGGGTTCTGATAGGGTCTTGATGATAGTAATTTTTGAAGTTCACGGCCGGTTGTCTGGCTTGCACTAAGCTCCCTTCAAGGAATGGGAAGTATAAGGAAGGACGTAGTTAACGCTGCATCCGGGTGGGGCCAGGAGCCTTAGCTTGCAAAAATTCTTACTAGCTTCTTGAAGTAGCGTAGATGTACCGTAGGATAGGGATCGACATTAAAATGTGTACTGGAACTACACTCTTGAAAACCCCATTGAGTTCTAGAAGTGGGATAGGAATTCATTAACCCCCAACAAAACTTAAAGGTAATGTAGGATACACCATTTGCAGATACATGGAATTGTTTTAGAGACGTCGGAAAATTATCAGCCAGACTTGCTGGCTTGCACCCATTCACAGTGTGTAACCAATTGCAAACGGATTGTGGACTTAGAACCAAATGTGATAAAGTGAGGGGCAGAATTTGAAAATAGTCCGTTTTTTCCAATGATGGTCAGCTGACCATTGTTGGAAATTTACACAAAAATTCAACTTTAATCAAATCAGGTGCTACAATTTCCCAGGATGTTTTGGTATTTGAGGTATTTCCTAATAATTCAGTACAGTTTTCGTTTTGTGTTTTCAAATGTTGTACATATATCTTCCATCCCTAAAGTACGAAGCTAAGCACAGGTGCACAGAAAATTTGAAGCTTGTTGTTAAAGGAAACAAAGCATACATTTAGTAAATAAAAAGTAAGAGAATGACAAAGTTCGTTCATTGTTGACACTCACCTTTAAACCAGCATGTTTCAACCCTCCGGTGTCAAACACCCAAACTATTTGCAACAAAACATTTTTTTCTCTTGAATTATAAGGAATTCCCCTCTGGCATTTCAACAACCAAAATATTATGAGAAGGGGCTTCTAAGTTGTTTCAGCATCGGACTTCACACAGTGGGTGGGGCTGTTGAAATTACAAAGGTAATATTGTGATTGCTTTATTGAAAATGGACACTTTTTTGGTGATTGGGCTACGCCTTGTTGTAATGGGCTTGGGGTATTTTTTGTATAGGGCTGGTTTTTCTTCTGTGTTAGTGAAAAAATTATTGGAATATAGAATTCTCTTTTTAAATGGAAATTGAGCTTTTAACCAGTTCTCGCCGGGATTATGTTAACATTACCGAGCCGACGCACTGGTTGTCACTTTGACAAGTAATGCATGTTGCTGCATCTGGCAGTGTTTCTAGCCAAAATACCCTTGAGGGTTAGTGTTAACACAAACCTCACAAATTTAAAGGAAAACTCACCAATTTGAAATGAAACCTCACAAATTTAAAATAAACCTCACAAATTTAAAGGAAGCCTCACAAATTTAAAGGAAATCTCAAATTTAAAGGAAACCTAACAAATTTCAATGTGTACATGGTTGCAACAAGTAGGTTGCAACAAGTAGCAGCATAAATTGGCAAATAGATGACCTTGAAACAGGCAATTCATGATGAAATTTAAGGGGTAAATACACTTTCCCCATCCCGCTTTATTAAAAAAAAAAAAAAAAAAAAAAAAAAAAAAAAAAAAAAAGGAAATGAGAGAAATGGCAACTTTCTTTACACATAATTAAATTTCTGTATTGAATCTGGTAGGTTTGTCCCAATCAGCAACCTTGGGACACTGTGTGTGGTCATGCAACACTATGTGTGGTCATGCATTACTCTTGCCAAATAGAGTACCATGAGGTGGTACTGGGTATGCTGACAATTTCTAAATGCCATTGTTGTACATGTACAGTGACCTACCTGTACAATACCAAAATTGGGAAATGCTATTGAAACTTGAAAGCAAGTGTTTTTTTTGCAACAATGAGACTGTGTGGTTTGACAGTGGGAATGTAGTATTTTCACACACTGTTTAATTTGACCCAAAGGCGCTTGATGTGACAATTACAGCTTATCTCCTATTTTATAATTGAAATACTAGCTATTGACATGTTCCACTTGCTAAATCTTTATCTCACACACCCAACTTTTAACAAACTACCGGTAGGTCAAAATGTATGGAAATGCTACTTAACCAGTTTGCGCGGGGATTATTTTAACATCACCGAGCTCGCACGGGATTAATTTTAACGAAACTGGATCCGAGGCGGGTTCAAGCCGATGGTACCGGGAAGCACATCCATGCATTTCCGGCCTTGCTCGCTGCTGACAGACATTTCAGGCCTTGCTCGTGAAGTGTTTATGCATCCAAAAATCAGTGGATATCAAGTCATTGCAATAAAACATGAGTTAAAGGTAGTATACATCATTTGCAGATATCAAAAATATTTACTACCGAATTATTAAGAAATATCTTACTCATTCAAAAGTAAATAATGATTCTAGGCATCCAGCAAAATGATTGCGCTAGATATCCTGTAATTATTCCAGACGGCGATCGCGAAAAAAACTAAGTTAACATAAGAATAACTGCCCAATGCCGGTTGAAAACAAATGCTGTTTTTCGTGCTTTTCTCGGCATCCATGATTGTAAAACTTCAGACAGGTCAGTTAAACGATATTTACTATGAGATACAATCCTCCAAATCCACCCATTTATGATAATTCAAGCAATTACCAATGGTGTATCCTACCTTTAACCAGGACTCAAATTCATGACCTTCTCAATTATGTGCTTACTGCAGTTAACAGACAAATTCTGTTTTAATCAGAAAAGCACAGAATCCTTACATTGTGTAGTTTACTTGGATACAAGTATAAATATGCTCATAAAGCAGAATTCCTCGCTTACCTGTAAAAAAATTTTTTTGTTTTTGTTTGCCTAGCAATGCCTTTCTTTGCTTAGCACAATTGGGTATAGCAGGTTGCTGAATAGCCACATATTGGATTTCAAACTAACCAATTTCACCTGTATTTGATTTACATGAATGTGTATGTGAGACATTAATGTACCGGTGTACATCCATGTTCATTAGTACATTATCTGACATTTTGTACAGCTCACTGGCGCCTATCATTATGTACTGGAAGGTCTACATTTCGTCAGGTCAAGAAAAAAATTAATTTGGGACCTGTTCACGAATCTCACGCATTTACGCATAAATTTACACAAACACTTGGGAATACAAAATAGAGACTGGAGTACCAGATATCTCCAACGTTCCATCCCAGTGTAGGTGAATGCAGGGGGTCAACTGGCGTCCTGCATGTATCCCCATTCAGAAGCATCCATAAATGTCAGGTTACCAGTGAAGTCCAACCCTCTCTTTCTCTAGCTCTCCAAACTGGGTGGAGAATTTGTATGCAAGGAATTCATGCCCTGCCAAGCATAGTGCCCCCCCCCCCTTTCTTTAAAGGGGCTATGAACATATGGGCCATAATTTAAAGAGACTACAAATATCTGGTTGAAAACTCCACAAATAATATGTTAATAAACTGCCAACATTTCTGGTAGTGGTAATTGATTTCTGGTCATTTCTCTGAATAAAAACAAATATGATTTATAACTTGTGACCATTGTAAATCAATTATGTATACAGGACTTTCACTTTCAAAATACCACAATGTCCTGGATTGACACAGAGCCTGAGTGCTTGGGGTATGAATTAATTCCACAGAGATTTTTGACCAAATCAGCAAAAAACATTGTGAAATTTCACTTTGTCAAAACCGCACAAGATGTTTCTAGGAACTGCAAGACAATGTGCAATCTAACTTTTCATCTAAATTCAGTGATAACCTTTTCACAATTTCATCTTTTTGAACGGCGTTTTGAGCTCATATACTTGTTAATTGGGAGTGGATTCTTCTCGAAGACTTTTTGTTAATTTTTTTTCTTTTTCTGAGTTCAGATCAAAAAGAGTACAAATTAAAACTGTGTCATGATTGCTTAACTCTGTGATGCTAAATATTGTCAAATTTGCAACTTGTTCAGGAGCAATGAACTTATTGAAAAAGAAAAGACCTTGACCTCCCAACTGGCTTTCCTTCAGATAAAAAAATAATCCCATTCCAGATTTGCCACAATCATCGTAAATCAGTTTCTTGCACTTTCATTTTCACTCAACCCTGGATTGAAATTTCCCAGCACTACTATAAAAGCAGAAAATATTTTATAGCCAAGCAGTTTAATAAAGTGAGTAAAAAAATAAGCTGGAAACCAGTCACAAGTAAAAATTATAGACATTGCATGACATTTTACTAGCCAATAGTCTGTCTTGGCTGAGCAAGCATATTTTGTACTTTTAATAGCAAAACTTTCTGCTTAGCAACTTTATGAATCCTCCCCTCTGGTCTTGCACTGGTTAAATTCCAGGGGTAAATTCCTCTTTTAGAGAACCCCCCCCCCCCCCCCTAATAAGTTCTTGTACTTTCATTTTTGTCTTGGTGTAGGTAAAACTTCCCTTAAAAAAAGCTTCCCCACAAATCATTTCTTTTACTTTCATTTTCAATGGCTGAGGTGAACTTTCTTGTTGAGCTCCTTGTTTTCTACATAACAGTTCATCCAACCATCCACCCCTACCCATAGATAAAGGACCCTTTCTCTATGATCCAACTTGTGTGACTCCCCAGTTTACCATTTAGACCCACCAGCGTTGCATTCCTGTGGTTTTGGGTCAAATAACTGGGGTACAATTGTGGTCCCCCCCCCCCTCTAACCCACACTACTAATGTGGTTGTGGTCTGTTGACAGAACTAAAGGCTTTTTTGTGGGTGATACAAGTACCTGTAAATCATGAGAGTCAATATTTAAAGATATTTTCTCTGGAAGTTAAAGGTACAAGTAGGATACACTATTTGCAGTCTATATCAAACAATAATTACTTCCGCTGGATGGCGATTGCGAACAAAACTAAAATAACATAAAAATAACTGCTCGACGCCGGTTGAAAACGAACGCCGTTTTTCTTGCTTTTCTCGGCATCTACAATGTATGAATGTAAAACTTTGGACAGGTCAGTTAAAGGATATTTACTATAAAATACAACCCCCAAATCCACCCATTCATGATAATTCTAGCAATTACCAATGGTGTATCCTACCTTTAAGTCAGTGAAATAATCTGGCAAAGATTCTCACCTGTAATCCCCAGTTTAAGCAGGATGCTGATTGCTCACTTTAGAAGCTGTCGTGCAACTTTGATCAAGATCAGCTGATTTCATTGCTTTCTAGTGGTACTATTAAAAGAAAATGCCATTGAAAATTATACAAAGTCTTGTAAAGGTGGGAATTGAAAGGGGAGGGGCAGTGGGCAGGGGCAAGGGGGGGGGGGGGGGGAGGAAAGAAAGAGAGGTGATCTGTTGCTAAACAAAATCAGCTGATTATCCATCATTGTGTCTGCTCAGATCCATTATAGCCACAAATCTATTCTCATGCCCCAAAAAGTGAAATCTCATTTTTAGTGGACGATGCATTGCTTTTTTTTACAAATGGAAATGATGAGATGATCCCTTCAGCTGTGTACCTGTTGGTATGTGTGCATGCCCATTGTACTGCACTTGTTGTGTGTTGGGAACTCTGCAGACTCGCGCATTAAAGGGGCAGTTAGCATTCCATTAAAGACGTGACTGGTTTTCCTGTCATCCCATTGCTGCTTTCATACATAGTTGCCATTACAGTGTAGAGTCCCTTTAAACTTTAAAGGGGCAGACGTGACTGGTTGTCTTGTCATCCCATTACTGCTTTCATAATTAGTTGCCATTACAGCGTAGAACCCCTTTAAACTTTGTTAGATAGTGTGCCTGCAAAAAAGAATACTTGCAAGGACAAGAATTTAGTTTTGTTGGCCTAACGAGTTTGTTCTATAGCTTCGTTGATATGTGCGTAACAACAAAACACGAGGGTGCAAGTGAACCCAGAATATTCAGTAATATTCTCAATGCACTATCCTGCATCTCTTTAAATCTGAATCGTACTTGACAATGAAAGCCATGTGATTGTCGTAAATTAGGTCCCGTGTTATGATTTCTGGCTGAAAATAACGAGCGGTCTTAGGTCGTTGGTTCACTAAAAGTCTATTTTTATATATCGGCCTATGCAGGGACTGTGTAGGAATTGCCCAGGCAATTTTCCTGCAATCATGGACGAAAGTCAAAATTATTAGTGTCATTGTAGTGCAGCAGTTGGATGTAGTAAGGGGCAATTAGAAAATGTTAATGCATAATGTGCAATTTTCTTTTTCTTCCTCTTTCAAAAATGTGAGTGAATAAATATTGAAAATTGAAATTCACTTTTCAATTAAAAAAAAAGGTGAAAAGTAAAGAAACTGAGCACATGGGAAGAAGGGGAGACATTTTTAACTATTTTTTAATTGATTGTAAAATCAATATATTAAGATAAACAATTGTGGTGGGTTGGTGGGTACAAAAATGTGGACAAAAATTAAAATATTAGATCTATTGAATGGCCCGTAAACTTGGACAATTTTAATCTCAAAGGGGATAAAATGATGAATTTCTACATTCTCCAGAAACTAGACTATACTGTTTTCTCACAGCTTGTTGACTTTTGGGCCTAACGTTTCAGCCCTGGCAGAACCTTTCTCAAAGACAGTTCTGTACTTGGAATTTGTTGAGAATGTGATTTCCCAGCTCAGTCAGTTAAACCTCATGGGACATCTCTTGAGATCTCTTCCACTTTCACAGTGTGGGAAAAACCCTTAGTGCATGTGTTTGTAGACTTGGCTCAAGCCAGGACTTCATAGCCAAATGTGCTGAGGTGTTCTGTATCAAGTCCGAGATGTCCTCGGTTGTCTGAGGTAGAGTCTAACCCTTGAGTGTAATTTAATTAAGCACCTGGTGCCAAAATAAAACAATTTGGTGTATTATTTTTGCTTTTCGGTTGTGTACTTGGTAAGGAAGAGGTGTTTAGTTTAAAGTGTCTAAGAACAAGGATTAAAGTCAGGCTTGGAACAAGTCTAGCCCTGAGATTAAGAACCCCACACTTTGTGGTTAACCACATGAATCATTCTCCTCTTGTACCCAAAGGGTGGCCAATGTGTATGGTCCCATAACTCACTGTCATCAATCACTCAAGTTTGGGGGGTTATTAAATTGGGAGTCTCCCAAGTTCCCCCTACCACTAGCAGCCTTGGAATGTATCCCTTCCCATCTAAAATATTTTGTGTTTACTATAAAGGCTGGTCCCAACATCTGAGAATTTTACTTAAAGATATCGAACAATTTAACTACCGAATTATTAAGAAATATCTTACTTATTTGAAAGTCAATAATGTTGTAGGCATTCAGCAAAATGATTGCGTTAGATATCCTATAATTGCTCCGAAAAATTGAATTTTATACAAAAAAAGTCACGATCGCCGGACGGCGATTGCAAAAAGAAACAAAAACAAAATAAGAACCACTGCCCGACACCGGTTAGAAAACGAACAACGTTTTATGCTTTCCGTGGCATCCATGATTGTTTATACTTCGAACAAGTCAGTTTAAAAACGATATTTAATATAAAATACAACCCCCAAAATCCACCCATTCATGATAATTCAAACAATTACCAATGATGACTACCTTTAAATATTTCTTTTTTTGATGCCGGGATGTGACAAGGTTATTTAACTTACTGACAATTATTAATTATTAATGCATTAAATTTGGCCCTGAACTGAACACATGCACTAGCCAGTGCTTATAATCAAACTCCTGCGTACAGGGAGCATCTTAACAAATTGGAAGTTGGAATTCATAGAATGTTCACTAAATAGAACCATAGAATAAACATCAGCTAGTCACATCATTTTTGTCCTTTCAAAATCTCTCTAACAAATAAAAAGGAGGCCTCGGATGTTCTCATTGTGCTTGTAAAATATTAAAATGGGATCTCAACTTGGTAGAGACGGGATTCACGTTAATATGAAAATCTGTGAGATTGACTTTGAGAAGTGTTTGATTTGACTTGGAATAACTCACACAGCAGTACTAAAGCAGCCGAAATAAAATGTTTCAAAAATTTGAAATGTCACATTCCAAAGTTTTAACTGAATATAACCGACTGGATTGACCTAAAATATGTTTTGATCATGGAGGGTTCTTTGTCAAAGGGAACTTCTTAGATGGTCCCTTAGAGTAATCGTTTAGCAAATCTGCTTAGCAAATCTGCTTAGCAATTTCATTAAGAATTGAACTCTGGGCCAGGGTTGTAAATCATGTGCCAATTCCTCCCTTTTTATTACATGTACATTGTATATTGACACTTAGGGTACGTTCAGACGGTGGCGTAAGTTAATCTAATCCAAAAATACTAAGTTAATCTGTCCGTTGGAACGCTCTAATCCACCCGCGCGGCGTAAGTTACGCGACCAAAATGACGTAACTTACGCTTCCCAAAAGTGGCCGATTAGATTAAGTTGAGCGAAAGATAACGATCTCCCCCCGCGGCGATGAGCCATGAAGTGCCGTTGGAACGCAACTGACCTGCCACTTCCGGTGTTAGTTTATTCACATTGACCTTTTTCGTAACAGGTCCAGGCCGTGCTCATTAGCCGGGCACGGACAAGGCGATATATTTGTGAACCCTTCGCAATGATGGCCACCGCGCCGATAATACATCCGATTGCCCGTTGCCTTCGTTTGACAAACTGCCAAAAACGCCAACGGGTAGCGTGGTCTTGTTGACGCAATCGGTTGTTTTTCAGTCTTCTGAGCCTCTTCAGCACACGATTTAGTATTCAACTCTCCGGGCTCGGAATCCGACGATCGTTCCCTTTTATCCCGAATACAGGCAAGCAAAAACACGAGAAAAACTTTAGCATTGATCATCATCGGCGCCATTTTGATAACTCATGGCCTGTCGCACGTGCAATTACATGAACACAGTATGCGTGTGTGTGTACATTGTACATGTACACGGTTTATTCACCAGACCGTTTTACAAACCCTAGCTTAGGCCAGTCGGTCACTGCGCTCCATTATTATAGGCAAACTACATAAACAAAGCCGATATTGCGAAGAGGCTGGAGTTTGGAAAACGGCAGTACGCTTGCGCTCTAATGTACATGTATACTGTATACTATACTGTACAACACTGTCCTTGTTTCCCGCGCGCGCGCTTTAACCGGAAGGCTGAGAAAGTGGTGTTTGCGTTGCGTAACCACGATGGCGTAACTTGACCAACTTTTCCGCCTGGGAAATGGCGTAACTTTCTCGTTTGAACGCAAGCATGTTTTGGATTAAAAACGGAATAACTTAGTATTTTTGGATTAGATTAACTTACGCCACCGTCTGAACATGCCCACAGAAAAGCAAAGTTCAACAAAACAATGCAGACTTCATATCTGCTGTCATTTATTGGCCAATTCAACTTGTTCAGTAGCAGTTGGTTTGGTTTGGGATAATCTTTACTGAATTGCCGTCTTATCAGCTGAACTTCTTCAAAAGTTTAAATCCATTATATAAATACAGATCTGTATTCAGATAATTCAAGTTGATTTAAACTTTTGTATCTACACAATGATAAGCTAGGCTGATTGAAAGGGACTGATACGCGCTACTGAAATGTCTGTCTGTACTAAAGCCATTTGTAATGTAACATTTGTGCAATTCTGTTTGTCAGTCAAGCCATCTATCTATCTATCTATCTGTCTGTTTGTCTGTTAAGTTAGCCCCAATGTCCTAAGGAGAAATGACTGGAGGGTAAACCATTGCATGCCCAGGAGACATCAGAAGATAGAAAAAAAAAAATTTTTTAAAGTTTGAATCTGAACTTAAAATACAAATTTAGGTTTAAAAGTTTGTTTAATAACTTCAGTGAGATCCAAATACAAATAAAGTGGAATCGCCAAAAGAAAAGCTTAGAAAGGGATGTCGCTCATTAAGTAATTAATACGAGGAGCTTAACGGAATAATGACACATAGCTTCGCATATATCAGTTAAAGCTTAGAATAAAAAAAAAAGGTTTAGTAATGGGCAAAAAAGGAAAATGATTAATTACCGGTAGTCCTCAGATGTGGATTTTGTCGAGTTTAGAAAGTGTTTTACCTGTGATCTTTGAAAATGAAAAACGTTCAAAGGCATATGAACATTTTGTGGGTGAAAATTTATAGCCTTTTATATTTTTGTTGCCACATACATGTATATATTTTTTTTAAATTAAAAACTTAAAAAAATGACGCAAATCGAAGCCATTTTCACATCAGCACTTTTATCCTGATCACAATGTTCTCTTTTGCAGTCTTTAAGAGCTTACTACAGTTTGCAGGGGTGGAATCTAAGTGGTTGTTTTTTTCTTGTTTAAATTTCAGTTCACACCCGTACTCCAAAACAGACCGGTGACGATCATAAAATCCAGAATGTCATCCTCGCCAGCTGCTCCGGTTACCTACGCAGTCAGACCGATACCGCAGCATCACATGACAGTAAGTATAAGGGTGTAGGGGGAGGGGAGGAGGGGTAGGGCAGGGGTAACGGGAGAATCACGAGTCTGGCTGGCGGATCTTTCCTCGCCTTTCACTGTTCGGATGTTCACTGTTCAGTTCCTGCCTGATTACGTGGGTTTCCCCCCAAGAACTTTCTTTCTGTGGTTTTCCTCCCACTTCTCCCGCATTGTGTTCAGGTCTCCACAGGGGTACCGAATTTAGAAAACATCAAATTCTATCACTTACAGAATCTTAAGCCGTGTCCGAGTCTATGGTAGCGGCTTCAGCCACTACCATAGACTCGTGTGTAATTTATAGCCGTAGCCAAGTAATTGGGACACAGCCTCAGATCACTGCATGTGTCATCATCCCATCAGCTGTTTCTCCTGAGTTCAGTCGCTTGTCACCAACAGAGGGCAGTACATACATCCACTGTACAGAAGATCATTAATTGCAGTTCACACAGTGATCCAAACAGAGTAACATGCTTTACCATTTATAAACATGTGTGGTTTTTTTTAGTAGGTGCTAATCACCTGCATGACAGGTGTCTACTAATTGATGGAACTATGGGAACAGGTGGCCCACATTTAGAAGGAGTAGGGGACTGGATTTGGTTACTGTTGTGTAAATTGGCAAATTGGCCATTTGATCTTAAATAAACTTGACACTGATTTAACTGTGGTCTTGTGAAATATGGACATGTAAAACATTGGGTGTGTTTTGTGTCAATTTATTCTCACCCAGAGTTGGTTGTGTTCTCTTGATTGTCCTGTGGTCTGAGATAAAGATTTGTTGGAGTCTTGTTATTCAAACCTTTGCTTTGTTTCAGATTTCAGCCGCAGGATTGAGATTTGGGGAACTTTGGGAACTGTCCTACTCTAAATACAGAACTAAATTTAATCCTTTAGGAATTTCCTAATTCTCTGAAATGCACTTTTGATTTACCATGATTAGGAACAGAAAGTGGATTAATGTTCAATGTACAGCATTATATATTGACTTTCATAATTTATGTTATATTGTGCACTCTGTAGGATTGTTTCATGAAAAGATTGAAAATGAATCTAGACACCCATAAATGATTGATTACATTAATTTGCCGGCTGGCAGGGTAGATATTGTTAAAGGTAGGATACATGTACATGTAGATGTACATGTACCGGTACTTCATTGTTTATTCATTGGATTATCAGCCATGGGTGAATCTGGGGGTTGTATTTTATAGTAAATATTGTAAATTATGTCAGTAAACTGACCTGTCCGAAGTTTTACAATCATTTAAAGGTAGGATACACCATTTGCAGATATCAAAAATGTTAACTACCAAATTATTAAGAAATATCTTACTTATTTGAAAGTAAATAAGGATCATAGGCATCCAGCAAAATGATTGCGCTAGATATTCTATAATTGTTCTGAAAAATTGAATTTGATTTTTAAAGATCACGATCGCCAAGCGACGATCGCTAAAAAAACAAAAACAACATACATGTAGGCCTAAGAACCACTGCCCTGACGCCGGTTACAAATGAACGCCGTTTTTCTTGCTTTCCTCGGCATCCATGATTGTAAAACTTTAAACAGGTCAGTTAAACGATATTTTCTATAAATTACATCCCCCCAAAACCACCCATTCACGATAATTCAAGCAATTACCAATGGTGTATCCTACCTTTAAGAAACAGTTTAGAAAAGATGAAAAAATTGTTCCAAACAATCCATACTCTAATTTTGTGCCTGTGACCATGCCCTTGGTGTCTGAACTCACAGACCCAACACCATGCCTGACCCTTCCCCACCCCTTTGGCCAGTAAATAAGCACCCCAAACAGAAGACAAATAAATCAAATGTCCCACCCAGCTGCTCTTTTTAACCCCTCACTCACTGCTCCCCCGAAAAAACTTGGCAGATAGAAACTGTGTTTGTCCAAAGGGGTAAGGCTAGTTACCGTACATGTGTAGGTACGTACCCTAATGGGAGTTTTCACCACCCTTTGCCTAGGGTAAAGGAGGGTTAAAGGTAGGATACACCATTTGCAGATATCAAAAATATTTACTACCCAATTATTAGGAAACATCTTACTCATTTGAAAGTAAATAATGATTCTAGGCATCCAGCAAAATGATTGCGCTACATGTAGATATCCTGTAATTATTCCAAAAAATTGAATTTTATAAAGAAAAGTTCGCCGGACGGCGATCGCGAAAAACCCCCAAAATAACATAAGAATAATTGCTCGACACCGGTTGAAAACAAACGCTGTTTTTCGTGCTTTTCTCGGCATCCATGATTGTAAAACTTTGGACAGGTCAGTTTTAAAAGTTCTTTACTATAAAATACAACCCCCCAAATCCACCCATTCATGATAATTCAAGAAAATACCAATGGTGTATCCTACCTTTAACTGGGACCCAATGGCCCTTGCATTGGCTGTGAGGCAGCGTAGGTTGCCATGGAAATATCCCAGCTGTGTTTTGCAATTAAGTTACTCTGTTTGTAGCCATGTAAACTTGTAGATACATGTATGTTCACTTTTTAAACATTCAATATGTTAAAGGTAGGATACAACATTGGTATTTGCTTGAATTATCAGGAATGGGTGGATTTGGGGGGATGTATTTTATTGTAAATATCGTTTAACTGACTTGTTTGAGGTTTTACAATCATAGATGCCGAGACAAAACCAAGAAAAATGGCGTTCGTTTTCAACCGGCGTCAGGCAGTGGTTCTTGTTGTTATTGTTTTTTTCGCGAACAATTACAGGATATTAAGCGCAGTCATTTTGCTGGATGCATTGAATCATTATTTACTTTCAAAAGGGGAAGATATTTCTTAATAATTTTGTATTAAAATATTTTGATATCTGCAAATGGTGTATCCTACCTTTAAGCTGTTCTCAAAAATCCAAGATTAGTTTTTATCTGTCTTCAAGTTCTGTTTCATTTCTTTTTTCATCTTACTATTTTGGCAACGAAAGTGAGTAACTTTAACAAATTTAGTTTTGAAATATCTTCTCCTTTTCCATATTTCCAAGCAAGCAACAGCAGACTGAAATTTGTTTTGATTTCTATGTCCAGCACTCTCAACTTCAACCTTCATTTCTCTTTTTTTTTTGCCTCTCAATTTCAATTCTAGCAACAACAGAGAATACCCTACATCGCCAAGCGTGCCATGTCTCCCCAGACCCACCATCCCGTCGTCTGGCAGAACCAAGCCTCTGCCGCGGCAGTGGCAGCGGCAGCCGCAGCCTCCCAGGGATGGACGCAGTTCTTCCCCCGTCATCAGGCTAGCATGATGGCCCAGGGTTTACCCCAGTCTGTCTCCCCCCACGGTGGTGCTAGATACCCACCCCAGCCACAGCCTTACCCTGCGTACACGTCCCACACGCCTCCAAGCGGGGTAAGTACATGTGGAAACTCAAGAAAGAACTCTGGCAAATCTTGTTACAAAAGTTTGAATTGCGCTTAACCAGTTCACGCCGGAAGACGTATATACACGCAAAGTTTTCCCTAGATTCAAAACGGAGGACGCATAAACACGTCACGAGCAAGGCCGAAATGTCTGTCAGCAGCGAGCAAGGCCGGAAATGCGTGGGTGTGCTTCCCAGTACCATTGGCCTGAACCTGCCTCAGATCAAGTTTCGTAAAAAATTATCCCGCGCCTCGGCTTGGTGATGTTATAAAAATTCCGGCGCGAACTGGTTAAAACTCTTTCATTTTCAGTTACAGTTTTAACCCACAGTTGTTTCAGATTACTTAAAGGTAGAATACACCATTTGCAGATATCAAAAATATTTACTGCCGAATTATTGAGAAATATCATACTCATTTGAAAGTAAATAATGATTCTAGGCATCGCGAAAAAACAAAAATAACATATGAATAACTGCCCGACGTCGGTTAAAAACAAAGGCCGTTTTTCGTACTTTTCTCGGCATTCATGATTGTAAAACTTCGAACCGGTCAGTTAAACGATATTTACTATAAAATACAACCCCTAAATCTACCCATTCATGATAATTCAAGCAATTACCAATGGTGTATCCTACCTTTAAAAGTCTTTAAGAACATCTCCTGTCATATCTTCCCTTCCACCTTCTTCTTTGACGGAAGAAATAGCATACCAAAAAATCATACTCAATACAAGTTCCGATATTTACTCAGCAATTTCTTTTTCCCTGAAGTTACATGTAGAACAACCTACTAACCCACTTCTCATTCCCCAGGCGTACCTGGGTCTTTTACCCAACAGCTATTCCTGCAATACCTCCTTGCTTTTTTTATCTTTTTTTTTCCTCCAGAAAAACAAGTTTTGTATTTGGTAATGAGATCTTGTAAAAAGATGCCCTGCATTCAGCCCTGGCACACAAGTGCCAAATTGCTGTCCTTGTTTTTTTTCTTCTGGCATTCTTGGCTGTCTGTACACGTACCTCCTCCTCATATTGGTTTTGCTCGTGCGTCTTATCTGGTGTTTGGATCTGGCATGAAATGATGATGATTCGGTTGACATCACTCGAATTTGACATTACCTTGGGGTTTAACGTGTAGAATTAGTGTCCATGAGGCTGAAAAGGGCAGTGCGAGGATAAGTTGTGTTTCTCGTGTCTCGCATCTATGCGTGATGTTTCAGCGGAGAAATCGCAATCCTGGTATACTAATTTTGACAGTTTTTTTATTTTGTATAATGTGCATCCTGTCTGTAAGTGTGTGACGTTCTCTTTAACCAGTTCGTGCCTGAGGGCGTAT
Source organism: Crossaster papposus (assembly GCA_037893245.1). Taxonomy (NCBI): domain Eukaryota; kingdom Metazoa; phylum Echinodermata; class Asteroidea; order Velatida; family Solasteridae; genus Crossaster; species Crossaster papposus. Next base: position 411,734 of record JBAIAA010000614.1, read on the forward strand.
ACATGTATACATGTGTATATATACACGCAAAGTTTTCCCCAGATTCAAAACATATGACGCATAAACACGTCACGAGCAAGGCCGGAAATGTCTGTCAGCAGCGAGCAAGGCCGGAAATGCGTGGGTGTGCGGGGTACCATTAACTTGAACCCGCCTCGAATCGAGTTTTGTTAAAAATAATTCCGCCCCTCAGCTCGGTGATGTTAAAACAGGATTTAAAAAATTCGCAAACAATATTCACAACTTTGGCTAGGACTACACTGTAGGGAGTAAATCTATTAAATGTTTATTGCTAAATAATTAATGAATTACATGTGCATTATTAGTGTTTTGTTTCATAGAACCGCAGTGCAGTACCACATGAGTTGTAAAAGTGATTAGTGTTGTATGGTACATGAAAGCAAAAGGAGACATATTTCCCTTTGTCCGTCTCTCTCTGGCGACAGAGTTATCAATAATTAATTCTACGAACCCATCAAATTCATCAAAGCATGATTCATATCTCCTTACGGTATCTCCCTTCACCGGAAACAAATTTGTCAAGGCATGTCAAACTTAGCTACAAAATTTGACAAACTGTGAAGGGGGAATCTACAGAAGTGGACATTTTTTTATATACACAAAATTCACTCTGAAAAGTGAACAATTAGAAATGCCTTGTAAATTATAATTTCAACAGCACACTTTTTTTAATTGAATATGCACTCAGGAGTGAGCGAAAATTTGAAGATAAAGAAATTAAAAAACGACAAAATTGAACAATACAATTGAGGGGACTGTCTGTATTATAAACAGCCTGCTCGGCCAGCCCACGATGCCAGGGGTATTTTGCAATGCATCTCACTGCGATCTTTGCTCTCAAGAACCTCTTGGAGGGGGAGGTTATTTTTATCCTAAGCACAGTCTTGACCTGCGACATTCTCCCCCTCTCTCTTTCTCTCTATTTCTCGTTTTCTCACTGTCTGGCTTGATGACGAGATTTTGATCAGATGTGTAGATCGTAACCATCTAGATTTGAAGGCAAAAAAAATGGGAAAGAAAGAAAACACAGAAGGAAACGTGAAACAGGTTTGCAAAAATGTGGTAACAGTTTGTTGGGTCACGCTACTGGAAAAAGACACGGGCAGCAGGGTTAGACAATTTTGTGTAATTTATTTTCTTGTTGTGCGTTATAACATATCTTAAGTAGTATTTGTTTAATCCTAACTCTCTTGTATACTATATTAGAAACCATACCCGTCCTGGTAAATTCCAACACCATTTCTGTACACACAAACTGTTGGACTCTGATTCTAGAGGCATACTAACCCACGGAGCTGCTAAGCACACAAATTTGCTTAGCACAAAAAAGTCCTGCTCATTAAAAACAGGTTACCAGCCAAAATTCTACGTGTTTTCATGCTAAGCAAAAAACGAGTTGATTATCAATTAAAAACAGTAAAGATCACGTGAAACATTGGTCTGTAACCTTGTTTTTGCCAAGGACACATTTTCATGCTAAGCAAATTTGTGTGCTTAGCAGCTCCGTGAAATTGGCCCCAGTTTTGGTGTCTAGTCCCCATCTTAGTTTCCAACAAAACCTGATGTTGGAGTTTGACTGGATGAGGATGTTTAGAGTTAAGAATAAGTTGAAGGCATTGTTGCAGCCAATTATCTGGCTCGATTACAGCGGAGCATCCCTTCAGTTAGATGTATTTCTGTCCACTGTGTAAATTAAGAGATACCTGATATTTGTTGGAATTTCTATTTCGTGTGAATGTTCCTAGCCAAGATCTTTAAAAGATAGTACCGGTAGCATCATGCCTGGGAATTTTTTATTTTTCCCCCCGAAAAAACCTTTTTGGACAGTTTTTGTGTAAGGTTAGCCTAGAGGTACGGGAGAACTCGCTTTTAACTCCTGACCTGACTGGTGATTTTATTAAATGCCCTGCACGTTTTTTGCTGTACACGCTGACGCACAGTCTCTGCACATTACGAGGCTGGTTGGAACTGCGACGGCTTGTAAAACCCGCCGGGGTTAGAGGGGTGTTAGAATATAATACAGATGATTATCTACATGTATGTTGTACTGATCTTAGATTGCAGAATTTGGCACTCCGATATTCTCTTTCACTGTTGACACTTCACTTAAAATTGACATTCTGTTTTTCACGTCTCTCCTTTTTTCTCTTTTTGTGTGGGTGTAATAAAATAAAACATCAAGTTGACATTTCTGTTAAAGGTACATGTAGGATACACCATTAGTAATTGGGTTGTATTTTATAGTAAATATCAATTAACTGACCTCTCCGCATTTTTACAATCTTGGATGCCGAGAAAAAACAAAAACATCTGAATTACTAATCAGTGCAACATAAACCACGTCTAGGTTGCTGTGTTACACATAAGGCAAGTTTTATGTTAAAGGTAGGATACACCATTTGCAGATATCAAAAATATTTACTATCGAATTATTAAGAAATATCTTACTCATTTGAAAGTAAATGTTGATTCTAGGCATCCAGCAAAACGATTACGCTAGATATCCTGTAATTATTTAGAAAAATATAATTTTATAATGAAAACGGACGGCGATCGCGAAAAAACAAAGATAACATAAGAATAACTGCTCGACACCGGTTGAAAAAAACCGCTGTTTTTCGTGCTTTTCTAGGCATCCATGATTGTAAAACTTCGGACAGCTCAGTTAAACGATATTTACTATAAAATACAACCCCCCAAATCTACTAATTCATGATAATTCAAGCAATGACCAATGGTGTATACTACCTTTAAACAAAATACATAGTTTATGTCAAGAAAGATATGCATGCATGTTTTTTGTTTGATTTCAATTTTATTGCATAATACTGATTTAAAAAAAAATATATATACAACAGCACTCCACCAGCAAAAGTGAGACATGAGAATGCATATATCACCAACAACCGAATGAAAGTGCATGTGATATTAAAAGGATTTGGTTTTGATACTGGTAATCAGATGATTGTCTATTCGTTGTCTGCTAGTATCAGCCTCGGTTACCAGTGTGTTGGTTTCCTGTGTAGATTTCACACACTGGCGTTTCGTTTCCTTTCCTGTTTTTCTAAAACGAGATTGTCACTTGTTGATTGTTCTAGCAGCGCAACGTTTCTCTGTGTGGCTATTTCCTTGTGTGTGCTTTCCCGGTGACTAAAAAAAGAAGAGGATTTTCCGGTTTCTCACTGAATAGTAACGTTGGCAAACTGTTGCATCGCCGAATTAGCACGGGAACATTGGGTGGAGAAGCTCTTTCTCTGTGTTATCTGCCATTTTTGTATAATTTGGCAAAGTTTGGGTTTTAGAGATTGTATTCACTGACTTGTGGCTGGAAATAAGACTACAGAGTTTATAGAAAATTGTATTGATCAAGGAAGTGAACTGTATTCAGATTGGAGTAGCGGAGAAACCAGCCGTTTAAAAAAATAAAATTTCCTTGACTGCCAATTGGATAATATGGAAAGCGGTAAGAAGCAGCCCGAGTCCCATCCTCCGAAGAACAACCGAAACCTGGGGAACACTGGTAACCGTTTCGACAGGGGACCAGCAAGTGCCCATATGAACGGCAACAGCGTTCACCAGCCGTACCGACGTGACGAGGGCTACCACCAGGATTTTGGGTTCCACGGCCGGGATGCCGGGTTCCACCGGGATGCCGGGTACCATCGGGATGCAAGCTACCGCACCGATAACTTTTACCGGAACAACTTCTATCGTGATTCGTATCGAGAGCCAAAGTGGTCCAACTACCAACGAGCACGTTATAATCAGCTAAACCAGGTAGCAGTTATTTTCCTTTCCTAACCACTAAATACCAATCAATTTCCTAACCAATTGGAATATTAGAGGAGGTTGAGAATAAAATGTTTACACCATCACCAAACAAAAATACTCCGACTTAAAAACTTTAAAAATTATAATAAGTTAAGAGGGCTTAATATTTCGATCTTAACAAGGTCTTCCTCAGAGACATAATGGCTGTGTACAAGAAACAAACATATAGGGCAACATACAGCATAATGCACATCATAGCTGAAACACAACAAAAAATCATGTACAGAAATCTGTAAGATTTCAACTAATTGTACGAATGTATAATTGTTGGTACAGTTTATTTAGGCATCTGAAAAAGAAAAAATGTACGTATCCTATTAAAGGTAGTATACACCATTTGCAGATATCGAAAATATTTACTACCGAATTATTAAGAAATATTCTACTCATCTGAAAGCAAATGTTGATTCTGGGCATCCAGCAAAATGATTGCGCTAGATATCCTGTAATTATTCTGAAAAATATAATTTTATAATGGACGGCGATTGCGAAAAAAAAGATAACATAAGAATAACTGCTCGACGCCAGTTAAAAAAAACCGCTGTTTTTCGTGCTTTTCTCGGCATCCATGATTCTAAAACTTCGGACAGCTCAGTTAAACAATATTTACTATAAATACAAACCCCCCAAATCTACTCATTCATGATAATTCAAGCAATGAACAATGGTGTATACTACCTTTAAAGCATAATAGAATTGGGCATACCCAACCTATGATTAGGAAAATAAACCAATAATTGAACTTGAAGGTGCATACTGTACAAAATTGTATTATACAGTGTAATAATTTTATAGATTTGTATGATCAATTTTAAAGGAACAATGAAGTTTTTTGTGCACGTGGCGATCCACTTTACAAGATGTGAAGGTCACATCCCAGCAGGAAGGACGCCCTGTTGAAACTGAGAATCACTTCCTTTGTAGTTTTCCTTCCCTTGTGATTATTTCTTCGCTCTCTGATCATGTGATTGGAGATACTTCCTTATAGTTTGATGTAAGACCATCAGGAACATGAAGTGCTGAAGATCAGACCAATAAAGTTCAGACCAACTTTACTCACTTTTTAGCTGATAAGATTGTCTAAATGTTTCATGAGGCTAAAGAAGATGTCCTCAGTATTTTACCAGCCAAGTCTGAAGTCTCAAATCAATTTTTAAAGAAGAGTTTTCTTTAATATTTTGCACATAATAAGATCAAGAGTAAAGCCACATGGTTTAATTTTGAAGACCAAGATTAGACTTGTGCATGTCCATCTGTTTGACTGAAATGATCTCTCCAGTAGTCTGATAGTGGTACCAATATTATAACATACATGGTTCTTTTTACTCAGCACTAAATGTGTGTTGGACTGGTTATTTCATGTGCCTATCTATTTTCTTGTGTTGCGTGTTTTCAGCATGAGTTTTGGGATTTTCATACACAGTATTGAGAGTCCTAAATTGTTGGACTAGTTGGATATGTACCCGGTTTATGTAAATGTAGGATACACTATTTGCAGATATCGAAAAATTGTACTACCGAATTATGAAAAAATATTGTACTTATTTTAAAGTAAATATTGATTGTAGGCATCCAGCAAAATAATTGCGCTAGATATCCTATAATTGTTCCGAAAAATTGAATTTTAGTTAACAACATTAGAACCACTGCCCGACGCCGGTTAAAAACGGACGCCGTTTTTCTTGCTTTCCTCGGCATCCATGATTGTAAACTTTTAAATGACATTAACTATAAATTACAACCCCCCAAATCCACCCATTCGTGATAATTCGAGCAATTACCAAAGGTGTATCCTACCTTTAATCATAATGTGATTGTTCAATTCCCCAACTTTGGAAATTGTAACCAACAAAACTTGATACTAGTAATTCGTATCGGTATGATGTAATTTAGTAATTAGCCGAAAGGACAGATGTCTGTTAATTAATTAATTTGGTCTTCGCATGTAGTTGATACCGTATATGGACGGAGGTTATCTCTTGTGGTTTATTAATTGGTGCTCTGTGTATCAATTGCTTTATCATAATTACTCTCCGAATTAACTATAACCTCAAATTTAATTTTTTTTCTTCTGAAACCCCTTGGCTTGTTAATATTGTTCAGAACAGTGACAGCAGGCTGGCAGAAGAAATATTTTCACGTTGAGTTTAGAGTCATGAATACCTTTTACATCGAGTAAGCTTTTGAACACTAATTTGGTTGATTACTTTTCAGATAGTTGCAAAAGGTACAGTATACTGTCCCTTTAAACAGCAGTGATGAGAGCAGAATAGTTTGAGTGTTTCATTTTATGACTTTCCACACTTCCTTGTTTTATTTTGACATGTACCGGTACGTAAACGTGGATTGTGTCTATTACGTAGTTAATTTGCATTTAACGGATGCATGTTTTATACACAGTCACATCACGAGTTTACCCCGGAGGTGACTCCACAAAAAAAGGGTGTTTTTTTCCCCCCAATTTGTCAATGGTTTGACTAATGTGTGTGCTTCATGTATTTGGTCCCATTGATTATAAATATTTGTTGTTTTTCCCGAGAGTGACATTTATATGTTTGGAAAAAAAAGTCAAATTAGTGTAACAATTTGATATAATGGTGACATACACTGTACATGTACAGTCAAACAATTCTAGAATTCTGTTGGATTCATCATGATTTTTCCCCTTCGTAGACAACCTGAAGATTATTTAGGATTATGTCTTAATGTTGGATGTTGTTGCAGTTTTAATACTGGTGACGTTGACGTCACACATCTGTTCCTTTTTTTACAAACCAAGTACTGTTGTATCTGTTGTAAAGATAATGATTCTAAACTCCCGGTGAAATTATTACGTCTGGCATGCTGTTATTTTGAACATTTCCAAAGATGCGTCTCGGAGACGCATTTTGGGAAATTTCTATTAGTAGTTGGTTTGTAAACCGTGAATTGTGCACATGAGCAACAGAACGAGGCACACGCTCGTGGGCAGCGACATTATTGGTCAGTTCAGTGAGTGGCACGAACGTAGCTGCATTCAGCTGAATGAGAACGCACCCTGAATGCTGATTGTGGGCGCAATTCAAATTGTGACTCAGTCAATTTTGAAATGAAATCAAAATCATAGAATATTGTTTTCTTGGAGATATACAACATTCACAGAGCTAAAACTTTAGCGAAAAAACCCTCAGTATTTGAAGTTGACAAACTAAGTTTCCTTTTCTTCGCCTCGGGAACTGTAGTTTGTCAACTTATAATAACTCAGGAGCTAATATCCACTACCCATGCACCCTCAAACTGTGTTATATTTGTACAGCACATTCCCTATAGATGGCAGCAGTAGTACAGATGTGGCAGGCTAGTATTACAAAGGACAAAGTGTGCTGGTTAGAATAATTTCATCATAAATTTGAGCGGTATCATATTCCATTATTTATTATGTGGACAGACTGCCAATAATAGTTTATATATTTAGTTTCATCACGCCCACTGTGGGTAATGATACATGTGCATGTATAGCCAAGGGCTATAAAACAAAGGCCATTGGAAGTCCACCCCATTAGTGAGCAGTTGTAGTTGTGTGTTTAACTTGTTTGCTCCGGAAAAATACACAGGTCCTATAAAAATTAGGTGTATCTGGTGCAGGCAGTTTGTGATGCAACTGGTTTCTTATTGATCAACGTACATCCACAAGACCACAAGAGTTTATTGTCCATATTCTCAATGGAAGCGACTTCAAAGATGTAAGTTGCGTGATCCAATAGACATCAGATTTTACTATTCGTCTCTATTTTAAACTGGTCAGAGTCATTTTGGCGGAACTATCTGATCAATGAAACTAGCAGAGTGGCCACTCCCCATTCTGGAATACACTGACCAATCAGTGACTCTACCAAGTCTGGCTCCTCCCACTGCGCAAGTCATTGGCCAGTCAGACACCTAGTTACAAGTAGCTCCACCCACATCATTGGCATTGGTCCAATCAGTATACTTTGGCATTTGGCTGCTGATGGTGGATATAAGACTGTGTGAACTTTGGCCAACAAGTCCATAAAATTTGCTCACCAAATCTGTACAGTGGATCCCAGGAGTTCCTGCTCAAAATTGATCAAGACTTTGATAGAATATTCTGCATTTGGTGAATTTACCAGGATGTTTCTTCACTTGCAGGTTAGTTGTTTTGTAAGTCCACTCTTTCAAATGTTGTCACGGTCAGTGTGCATTGTAAAAACTGATGTTGTAGAACTCCGCCCACTTAAACATTCAGCCTATCAGAAGACACCTTGGAAACCAGTGGTTGGTGATTGGCTGATTGCATGCATGTGTATTTGCATCAATTTACATTGGACACAGAGCAAGTCTTGTTCAAGAATACAAACTATTATCGGTTGTGTCTAAGCCATTTTGTGTGTTTTACTTTTGCACTAATGCAGCCCTACATGGCTGAGTGACACTCAATATTCGGTGCTATATTTCACTGGATGGTTATATAAAGAATGCACTCAAGGTCAGAGTTCAGACAGAGGACAGGAGTTCAAGGGTCAAGTCAATGGAATTTAAAGGGAGTGGGGCATGTGAATTCCTTCTAGATCTGGGGCCAACAGGTGAGCTGTGGGTCAGAGGTCCATTATCAAACACAACATTCCAGAGTTTGTAAGAGTTGTCTTTTGCCTTTTTGGTCGTTTAAAATCCCTTCACGGTTGATTTCAAGATATGACACTTAAAAACAATTTTATATTTAGAAAAGCTATTTATTTCCAGCTCCTTACTAATATTTTGCTGTTCTCGATCTGTTCTATGAGCACAGATGTTGTTCGACCAGTGATGATGTGTTTAGGATAGTGCATTTTAACCTCTGAGATAATCTAGGGCCTTAGATAATCTAGGACAGACTTCCATAGAAAATTCATGGATGAAAGAAAGAGATTTTAGATTGTATTTGACGGGACTTCTAAACTTTGACTTGGAATTAACAAGGAATTAATTAAAATCGCCGTTTTGAATCACTGCCTTCATCTTTGTCTTAGGTTTAAGATAATTGTAGGCGCCTAAATGCAATAACTCCAGCCACATTCTAGTGCATGTTATGCTTCAGAAACATTCAATCGATTGATTCGTTAAGCCAAGCCGAAGACGAAGCGATTTTTTTACAAACTTTCTAAGATCACTTTCAGCTGCGTCTCTCCGTGGGAATTGTTAGCACTCAGCTTCCCAAGGACAGGACAGGATAAAAGACAAAACATGGAAACATGATTGCAACATGAAACCACAAAAACATGAAATGTTTTTGTCATTGTTTTTTTTTGGCCTTCCTGTCTGTCAGAGTTCAGGGACACAAAAGTCGAACATGAATTGGTTTTGGTTTTGCATTGAGAGCGCCCTCTGTAGGCAATGCCAAACTTGCTAATATTTTGTTTTTATTTCAGTTTTGCTTTTTCGTTTGGTGATGGACAATATTTTAAAGTTTAATAAATGAAAGGAATGAAACACTTATTGAGGTGTAGCAAATTGTTGACAAATTGAGTAGTTAACCAGTTTGCGCCGAGATTATTTTGACATTGACTGGGCCCAGAAATGAGATTGCTTTTCACGAACTTAGAAACAGGTTCAGGCCGGCATCTGTGAGTAGCACACCCTGATATTTCAGGCCTCGAGCCGGTCGCTGACAGATTTTCCCGGCCTTGCTCGTGACGTGTTTAGCCGTCATCCGTTTTTGAATTCTGGAAAAACTTTAAGTGTACGGAAATCCTTTGACGTGAACTGGTTAACAAATCTAAAAAATTTAGTTAAGAAAATATACATTTTCTAAAGGAGTTCTGATTTTTTTGAGTTCTTTTATCACTTAAAAATTCAAGCGACCCAGTACCCAAACTGCCAACGATGCCTTCATAAAAAACAGGTCACTTTTATTCATTTCTAGGTTTTTTAAAGACTATTCAGGTCCATAAAATGGCACCTATAAAATACATATCATAATGTACACATTGCTGTGATTGATAGGGTGTTTTTATGAGGTTTTTATAGTTTTGTCTGGAAATTTTGACCTCGGTACAGGGGGCATGGTACAATTGTTGCAGCGATTTTTTTTATATATTTAAAAAGAAAAATATGCCGCTGTTTGATTTTAGCGAAAAGGTTTTTATTTTCAGGAATGTGATGCTTCAGATTTCTAAAGTTTACTGGGTGATGATATATTTGTGCAGATTTCTGAGTGAAAATGGTTTGAAATTTTTTCATTTGAGAGTGGGTTATTATTGGTTTTTTTCCCCACAAAATTCCAATTCTGCCAAATGGTCATTGGTGGCAGTTCCAGGGGTGCGGAGGAAGTGGCTCCTCTACCCCTCCCCTCCCCCTTCCCAGGCAGGGGCAGAAATGTTCTTAAATGTTTAAGTCCTTTTCACACCAGACAAATCGCGGAATTGACGGGTTGATGCAGCGTTGAAAACATGCAGCGTTTGATTAATGCCGATTGATTGTCAACCTGGGTTGAACTCAACTCTGATCCAGACCAGGGTTAAAATTGTCAACCCGGGTTGAAACTCTGGCTCTGGATTTAAAATAGAAGTAACTAATCAAAATAAGCTCAGTTTGCAAGAAGCAAGTGTGAAACGACACACGCAGGGTTGAAACAAAATTCAAAACTCAACCCATGGTTCGCCCAGACTTGAGATAAACCCGAGTTGAGAGGCTGTAGTGTGAAAAGGGCTGAGCTGCTGAAATTAAGAACTTTAGTGAGGGTGTGGGCAACTGTAGGTACGTCAATAAAATGATTACAAATTCTACCGTAATGATTGCAACATTGCAAAGGAAGTCTAGACTTACACTATACAGAGACGTCATACCCAAAAATATTCATCAGAGGACTCGTGGGTCAGGATATTTCACAATTATTGACAAACTGCCAGAAAATGGAATTGGAACTGTCACGAGGGATCCGCAAGATTAGAAATTTCCTTCCTCGTTTTTTTCCCCCTTGGTCATTTTTTTTACGGGAGGGAGTGTTGCAAGTCTGTACAGCTCCTACAACCCTGTATGAGTCTTGGTGTAGGTGCCGCGACAGGATCTACTTGTGGTTTTGGAGCCTGTCGTCTTGCGGTAATCTTCTATACGGTAACAAGAACATCTTTAATTGGCCTTCTTCCGTTAAGCATGTGTTCATCTTACTGGGGAAAAAAAATGAAAGAAACAGATGTTTGTGGATGTCACACTGTGCAAGATGGTTATTGCTTTCGCCAAATTTGATGAGGAAGATTACGCGGGGAATTACATGTAGACAGGTTCTAGAGAGCGAAGACAGTCATTTGGCCAAGTGACGATGGAGTTGCCTGCCCCTTTTCTGTCATTGCCCGCCTATTTTCTGTCATTGCCCGCCTATTTTCTGTCATTGTCCCGCCCACTCTTTCTTGCCCCTTCTCTGATTCAATCCAGTGAACCGTTAAAATCTTAGTCATTGAAATTCAAAAGCTGAATGACTTGAATGACCTTTTAGATTGCGATACCTTTTCTCAACTTTGTCATTAGCAAAGTCTGCAAGAAGCTTAAGGTACAGATGGGATGCCCCCCAAAAAAACCCACACCAAAACCCCCCCAAAACACCAGAATCCCAAACCCCCCCCCCCCCCCCCCCCAACACAACCAAACAAACACCTGCCCACCATTTCTCAAAATCCCTTTCTCTTGTTCCCACCAATCATGGATTAATCAGACACTCAAGATCCCCACTCACAGCCAGCCACCGTACCTCTTTAAGGTCTTTACCTCTTGTCATCAGTGTCACTGAGGTTACGTCTCTGTGTTTGCAAACTTTCATAAGTTTACTGGGCTGAGCACAACCACCTGCTGTGCTGCATCCTGGTAGAGACGAAGACAAACTTGACCAAATCACAGAACATAATGACTGTCTCATAAGAGTTTCGCATCGTTATCATTTTACCAAGTACTTTGCAGATTGTAATTCTGAACAGGCTGCTTTGTTTCGGATGTTTGGGTGACAGAATTAATGAGATTTTAATGATCTGAGAGCTAACTAGTTAAGATTTCATGATAATTGTAAATTCCATTTCTATGTCAACACAACAACGCTAAGACAACAGTCATGGACCCTTTATCTTCAAGGGGAAGAGGAGAAGTTTGAGCCCTGGGGCCAATTTTAAAGAGCTGCTAAGCACAAAAATTTGCTTAGCACAAAAAAGTCTTGCTCATTAAAAACAGGTTACCAGCCAAAATTCTACGGGTTTTTCATTCTAAGCCAAAAACCAGCTGATTATCAATCGAAAACAATAAAGATTACGTAAAAATTTGGTCTGTAACCTTGTTTTTGCCAATGACAAATTTTCACGCTAAGCAAATTATTGTGCTTAGCAGCTCCATGAAATTGGCCCCAGGTCAAACATGGTCAAACAGTCGGTACAAATTTGTTAACCAGTTTTGATGGCTTCACAATCACAGCTAATATGAATGCAAGTTGGGAAACAGACAAGTTACCAGTTGGCAAGTCTAAAGACCAACTATCAAAACCCCCACCCCCATCCACTCCCTACCCCCACCCCCAAAATGGTCATTTACGGGACTGTGAGAAACAATTCTACAAAATATTTTGAGTTTTATTATTTTTGTAAGAAGACAGTTTTGGTCAAACTAAGGAAGTTCATGGAGGGGTCAAATGAGTGGGGGAGAATCTTGTTTTCACACACAATAAATATGACTGGCATCAAAACAAACATGTGTTCTTGGGGCCCGTGGGAAGTAAGGTAATAACGTGGGGGATCTGAGGTGCAAGATGGACGTTAGAGAATTCATCAAATCACAGACGTGCAGTGAATACAGTGTAGATTATGCATTCATCAAATAGAGAATTTAGATTAGCTTTTTGGATCCGAGTGTCAATTTTGACAGGGGTGCGATGCTGCATACATTTTTGTAGAGGTTTCAGAATTTCTTTTGAATTTTTTTTTATTGGTTGTGTGGTTAGATTTGTGAAGTAAAAAAGGTTTTTAGAAAAAGTCTTGGGGATTAAATACATTTTCACATTTAAATGTACATTTAGGTATCCAATTTTTTTTCACAAGTTGTTTTATATTTTTTTATATCTTTTTTTTATTCCACTTAAAACGGAAAAGAGAGTCTTGTAAAGCTTGGAATTTTTTCTTATTTGACATAAAAGTACTTTTGTTTTCTGGCAAAATTGACATTTATTTGAATTTATAGTATAACTTAGAAGCATAAAAACTTTCAAGTTAGAACCTCAAAATTCCTCCTTTTTTTCACAAGAGTAAAGCAAGGTCACAATCAAGGCAATTCTTAAAAAACCTGGCTCTAACCTCAAATGTCAAAGGTTGCGACCCCAAAGTGCTACAAATTCCTGCTGTTATTTTAGGACATGTTTGAGGTGCCAGTTACTGGGGGGTCGATGCAAATAAGATTTACTAGTGCTTGACAAAAGTTTACACCATTTATATCATGCCTCCCCTCATAAGTAAGTAAAATTCTGATAAAAAAAATAAAAATAAGACTCATAAAATTCCAGGTAGGTATAGGGTTTCAAGGTTCGTTACAAAAAAATAATTATTTATCAAAATCAACTTGGGCCCATAGATTTATTCATGTATAGTTCTTATTTTCTGTGCAAAATATTGTTTTCACCTGAACTTGGCATTAAGAATGATTAATAATTTATTTAAGACATAAAGAAAAGGTGCATGGTTTATAATAATTCCATCAAATTTTCTAAATCTTTATTTTTTATTTTATTAATTTTTATTTAATTGTTACTATACTCTGTCGGTTTGTCTTGACATGGAGTTTTTACCCTGACTCCTTTTAACATAAATCTCTTTGTCTTTTAGTTTATCTTGTCCGCCCATCTATATTTGTATTTGTTTTATTTTGCCTGTTATTGGTGCATGTATGTGTTTGTGATCTGTGTTGTAAAGGGTTGGACTAGTGACACGCCTTTTTGGCGACAGTGTTTTATTCACTTTTAGTTTCTTCCTTAGCTGCCCTTCATTGTTCTTGTCCTTTCATGTTGTTCTTGTACTTTTAATTCTATGTATACTTTTGCTTTGTATTGTTTTGTTATTTGTTTGTGGGTAAAATGCCTGAATAAAGTAATAATAATAATAACAATTTACACCAAGATTTATAATGAACAGAAATTATTCAGGGCTTTGAGAAATTGTTCCGAAAATAGAAGAAAGTTATTGCATTGGTTTCTCTGTGTGTTGCTCGGAAAATTTAATCTGAGTCGTAGTTGAAAAGTCGTAATTTCAAAGTCGAGTACATCATTATGGCAATTCAATAAAGTCTTGCATTGTTGTCCCACACAAATTTGTGTACTTTAGGGCAACAACAACAATTTGTAGTTGCCGCGCACGCGTCACTATCGAGGTTTTGACACTTCGGCGACTTGGAGAGACAGAAATAGACAAAATTTCATTGAAGTTAGGACAAATTTGTTTGGCAGGCATAAAAAGTACATTTGGCGAAGATGAGTAAATGAAATTAAATCAGAGCCTGTAGGGAAAAAAAAATGACTGAGAAATGTGTGATGTTTGGCATATTGTTTTTAACATCCCGGGGCCAATGACATTTGTACAATAACCTGTGATTACTGTAATGACCGATCTACAGTAAGATTTCACTTTGGAATTTACAGCATAATGGGGGGGGGGGGGGGAGGGGGGGGGGGGGTAAGCAATGTGAGCCCAAATTCTGTCAGCTATTCATCATTCAAAATAAAGTAGTTCTTGCATTTAGGAGAGAATTTATAAGGAATATAACAAAACAAAAGACTTAAAGGTAGGAATTAAAACAGACTTAAATTACCAGGAATGGGTTGATGTAAATGTAGGATACACAATTGGTAATTGCTTAAATTACCAGGAATGGGTTGATGTAAAGGTAGGATACACCATTGTTAATTTCTTAAATTACCAGGAATGGGTTGATGTAAAGGTAGGATACACAATTGGTAATTGCTTAAATTACCAGGAATGGGTTCCGGTTGATGTAAATGTAGGATACACAATTGGTAATTGCTTAAATTACCAGGAATGGGTTAAAGTAAAGGTATTGGTAAATGCTTAAATTACCAGGAATGGGTGGAAGTAAAGGTAGATTACACCATTGGTAATTTCTTAAATTACCAGGAATGGGTGAATTTGGGTGCTGTATTTTATAGTAAATATCGTTTAACTGACCTGTCCAAAGGTGACAATTACATGGCGCTGCTAACAATATACTGCTAACAGAGCCTGAATTAAGGACTTGTGATAGACTTGTAGGGACTTGAATACTTGAACTTGATCTGCCTTTTTTGCAATTGTAATAGACCTTCCATCTCTGAATACAATAAATTGATAAGCCCTTTTGGGGAATTCCCCATGATGTGTTTCTAATTGATGAAATTCCCTTTCCTTCTAGGAAATCTGGAATTGTCAGGCCACAGAAATGTTGACATTTGCTGCAAGTTTCATTTAACTAAAGTTCAATGGGATTGAAGTATCCAGGTTGAACACTTGACAAATAGGTTGTTTTTCTTCATCAGAAGTGCCATGCAGATAGCTCAATAACATATTTTATATTTATAAAATTGAATATTTATAACCAGAATCAGTTTTATATTACATGACAATAGTCAGGACTCAGGAATCTATTATGTGTAATGTTTTTTTTATTATACCAAGATTTTTTCAAATGAATATTTTTGCATGTCAATACAGGTTTTTAAAATCCGGTTTTTTTTATCTGCAATAACTTTGAAATTTGCAATTGCTTTTTATATTTCATTTGTGAAGGCATTGTACTTTGTCTACTTTGCCTATTATTTGACATTCGATTATTTAAAAAAAAATTGTCTTAAAAAATCTGAAAACTTTGGATATGCATGTGTCAACAATGACTGCTCAAAGTTATCATAATCCTTTTTCAAAAATTCCAGTATATGGAACACCCCCGGACTTTTCAAAAGATGGATCATTCCAATTGGATATAAGTTCAACAACACTCTATACTTGCCATTGATTGGCTGGCGCTGCTTGCAAAAAGTTTGCAATACATTATTATGCAAATGCGGTTCATCACATTTTAAACCCTCGGGGGAGGTCTTCACCTGATAACTCAACACCAGCTATGAGATTAGTATTTATTATAATTTTTTTAATATTACAATGTATAACGTTACAAATCTAAGATGATTTTGATCTTAATGTCAGCTAGACTTGTAATTTTGTATTTTGACCTTTGGTTGACGTTGTGAATTGGTACCTCACATGAAGATTGTCCTAAACATTGTGCCTGTCGTTGTGATGTAAATGTGTTCACATACCTGGACCCATGCTGGACCCTACCCATGCACATGTGTTAAAACACTGCCCCTCCCACCAACACGCAATATTACAATCAAGTCACTGCCTACCTGATATCTGGTCACACACATAGAATCCTTGCTGTGTAAACTCGGTTTGACATGTCAACTCTCTAGGACTGTGTGGTGTGCGCGTACATGTACAATATACTTGTGTATAGTACACACAGCTAGCTAGGTAGGTAGAAGTACCCGCTGTGATAATTGTGCAAAACCTGTTCAGCTTGTGTGTGGTAAACCAGTACTAAACCCCACAGTGGAATGTGTGTATCTAACCTTGGCATTTATTATTGGGTGGTTTGGTACCCAGACTATCCCTTCACCCGACTGCTGTAGATTCACACACACCCCCTTTTTTTTATTGCATTCCGCACGTGAGGGAGGAAGTGCCACGCTTGATCAGCCAACCACGTAACCCACTATCCATACCCTTCATCCAGTTTACTCCACTCGCTATCTGCTCCGATCCCTCCTGCCCTCCCACTCTACAAATCAACGCAACTGAACACTGCTGATCCACTGCAGGTTTAAACACAACCCGGCTATTAATTCTGCACGGTTGAACTTGTGAAGTTGTGCATATAGACACACTGGGTGATATCTGTATTATTATATTTACCCTTTACAACGGGCGTTAAATAAAGAGGAGTCCACCGTGTTCACTAGGTCCACGGAGTACTAATAACTCCTCTGTAATCTCGAGAACCATCGCTGTGTGTGTGTGTACAAAACTCGCACTGGTCGGATCGTAAGGAGAAAACACCCACAGATCTACAGCTGTTCGACCGATGAACTGTCGTTTCAACCGGTACCACAGGAAGCCGCCACAGCACATCTCTCCGACACGCAGCACCACCGGGTATAAATTAACCAGCTGAAGATTTTTGGGACACCCCCTCCCCCCCTCCCTCAATTTCTTCCTGTATTAAGCTAGGATACTTGTCGTATTAGTGTGGTTTTTGTTGGGTGTTTACATGTGGAATATGGCGACCATTACATGGCGTAAACCTGACGTGGTTCCGCGCACTCAGCAGCATCCAGCATATGCGTACGGCTACTATCCCGTCCCCAAAAGAGTAAGTTTTAAACAAATTCTCATTTTAATTACTAGCTATTTATGTCATCGTTTTGATTTGCAATATTTACCGGGTGGATGGCATTAATCAAATATCCATTATTCATTTTTCATTTAATTGTAATCTTTATAATTCTAAATCGGTTTAACAATTGTTTTTATTGTCTAGGTAAATAGCAGAATATGCTAATTTATTTCTGCACCAAATTATTTAAGTTGTATTTGATAGTAAATATCGTTTAACTGACCTTCCCAAAGTCTACAATCATGGATGCTGAGGGAAAAAAAGCAAGAAAAATAGCGCTCGTTTTCAACCAGCGTCTTATTTCAACCAGCGTTTTAATTTAGCGATCGTCGTCCGGCTATAATTTTGTAGTAATTTTTTGTTATATCTGCAAATGGTGTATCCTACCTTCAAGACAACAAGCCAATAGAGCAATGCTGAAACAAAAGGCAACTTATTGGCATAAATGCTCCTAAAAACATATTATCATGCCATTAACGTTTTTTTTTTCATGTCCTCCATTACTAAAAGATTTTTTGCACTGGAAGGGTTAATGTATGTAAACATTTTTGGAACATTACTGTCATGATTGTTTATAGTTTTGTCCATCATATAAAATAATCCATAGGGAATTCAAACAATTTTTTTATGGGGGAGGGGAGGGGAGGGGAGGGGGAAGGGGCATTAATGCGGATTTTATTCTAAATGTCAATGAACTTCCTGCACTCTGTCAGAACTCTTAAATCATTTACTATTGAGATCAAGATCGTTGGGAGACGCTCTCCACAAAGATGAAACATGAAATACTCTCCATAATTCTGCAAAACTAATGCCTCTGTAGACTATTTAACAGTTTAA
Source organism: Crossaster papposus (assembly GCA_037893245.1). NCBI lineage: Eukaryota > Metazoa > Echinodermata > Asteroidea > Velatida > Solasteridae > Crossaster > Crossaster papposus. The sequence goes on from JBAIAA010000614.1 coordinate 429,866, forward strand.
ATAGGAGAAGGAAGGTTTTTTCAGTCCTAACTCTTTCATGTATCTAATGTTGCCATAGTAATGCCTTAAAATTAACCATTATTATAATTTTTCCTTTGGGATTTCAAAATTGTTTAATTTGATACCATAGTTTTTTTAAAGCTATAATTTGTGAATAATTAATTTTTTTCACAATTAGTTTTTGAGAGCTGTTTATCCAGATGTATTTTGCATTGATTTTACATTTTATAGTTATCATTCCGAATAACTCATTTTGACTTTTCCAGAAATTACTAGAATTTCGCTTGTTTATGTTATTCATTTTAACACAACAATTCATTGATCACAAGAATAACAGCACTAATGCATTGCAGTCGATACGTTCTAACAAAGCCATTACATTCAGACGTGCCCCATTAAATGACACAAAATACGTCATGAATGTTCACTGGCAGTATTATTCATGCGCCTGCGGCCTTAGGATCTACCGCGCGGAGGAGCAATTTCCACCATCTGACATCGCTACATTCAGTTCCTTGCCTTTTGTGTCTGGGGGGGAAATGCAGACAGCCTGTGCTTAAACATTTCACTGACGTAATACCGTACCTCAAGGTTTCAACCAGAATAATGCATGTCAGCGCCAAGATGTGTTGATCTCAATTTACAGTGCGGGGTCCGGGATCCGGTGTGTCAGGAAATGTCCGGGCCTCGGAATTCCCCAAAGACACAGGAAGAAGAAGAAAATAAAACAAAAAGAGGGGGAATAATCGTGTCTGAAACTCACGGATTCTTCTTATGTGACAAGGACGCGGTGTTGACCAAGAATCATCTCTGTCTCTATAATGAGTTATCTTTCTTTAACCCAAATGTCACCCAATATTTATCTATTTGAGTAGACTGTAGAATGCAGTACTCTTACACTAGCCTCTGAGAATTGAGTAGTATTTTGTAGTACAGTGTACTGTACTCCAAATTAAAGTCTAGGATGTTAGGGTTAATGGTATTAATATTAAAGAAAATGACTGATGTATCATTTGTGGCTAGTACCGGTAGGTCAGTTGCAATCAAGCGGGCCTTACAATTAGGAACGATGTAGCCTCTGAGGCGAACCTCGTCTAGCATCTTTGAATTCATTTCTCTTTATTTCTGCTCGTCTTCTGATAAAAGTGTTCATGATTTTATTTTTTACAGCTGTCTATTGAATGTTAGATACATTAGAGGATTTACATGTGGTTGTCAGGGTTGTCATGGTAACAGCTGCTAGTCAAATCGAGACAATCGCTGTCTTCTCACAGCACTTGTATTTTTTACAGGTTTTTATTTATTTATTATACTTGTTCGTTGTATAAATTAGTAGAGATTAAGACAACCTGTGTATTTGAGTCTCCAGTTTTAATTGTATGTACATGTAAGGGTTTAAAAAAACAATTCACACTGCAACAGTCAAAAGCAGTTGTCTCGGATTATGAAATATTTTGCCGAAATGAAATTTTTTTTTTAGATCTACACTCCACAATTTTTACTTGAAGAAACCAAAATCAAATTTTTTGTGCACATTTTGTAAATTTGAATAAAAAACTTGTTTTTCCTAATTTCTTAGGTTTTTGTTTTTGTTTTTTTATTAATTTTTTTTGGTTGCATTTACATGTATGGAAAAGTTAAGATTTCTCTATTTTGGGCACCGAATGGCGAGCATGCCTTAAATTCAGGTAACATAGTACATGTACAACAATTTCATTACACGCAGCTGCAACAGGACAGTGACAGATGAATGACACGCTGAAAACCTCCGATCGCAAGGGGGGGGGGGGGGGGGGCATATACGGTCATCTACAGACAAACAAACTCTCATCAAATATGACTACTGGCATCCGGTTCAGAGTGTTATTATCATGAATGTTTTACAGGAGTGAAAAGGCTTGAAATTCAAGCCATCAAGATGTATCTGATTCTCTCGCCATGGTTATCGACGAATTCGTGGAAAGGACAGGGATCCTTCTTATAAATTATTGAGTGGCGTTACATTACCCACTTCTGGATTGAGGCTCGAATGGTACATTTAGGTTTAAGAAAAGCAATTGGGAATTTTTCCCAAGAAGCGTTGTAATTTCTGAATTTGTATTCTTAAGATGGTTTGATAGAACAAACAAAATACATGTTTTAAGAGTGTTTCTTCAGGCAACTATACTGTACCAGTACAAACATTTCGTGGACCCCAAGTTACTTAGGGTCCTTGGAAATCCTCAAACTCTTGCAAATTAATTGTTTACACTATGATGAATAATGGACAGAACTTCATTGTTGTTTTTAGTTGTTGTTTTTTTTGGGGGGAGGGGGGTTATATGGGCTGGTGGGTTAAACAAACCGCAAACTTTAAAAACAAAAATTTAAACAAAATAAGAGGTTTATCTTTTAACCAAGAGTGATTAAATCTTTGCACATTTTGAAAGGACAAGTTTCCATCCATAGAGTTGGCATTTGTGTTTCTTTCTCAATGAAGAGGTCTTACTGAGGCTTAAATTCTAAAAAAAAAATTGAGTGTTTCTTTCTATTTATTTTCAAATAAACTTAGTATTGTAGTAAGCTGAAGCATACCCAGGTAATCAACTTGAGACACAGCAAGCAATATACATTTGCCTAGCCACTAACAGAGCTAACAATTTAAGAATCTCATAGTGGCTTACGAGCTGAATAGGAAGTTACATGCAAAGAAGCCATGATCCATAGCCATAGACCTAGCCCTAGCCAGCATACTACAGCAAGCAATAAATCAATAGAATCTCCAGCCTCAACACTTTATCATAAAGACAACCTGGTAAACATGTGGGTATACCAGTCAATTTTGACCACTTGGACACGGTTGGTCGATGACACTGTAGACTCTATAGACCCCAGATAGATCTGGACGATATTGACGTCATCGTATAACAAGATTGGAAACATGAGACATGGCTTTATACCAAAATTATAAATACCAAAATGAACTGAAAAGTCAAATTGGATGTATGCAAATGCACCACATGCTGGGGTATATCGCCAGCTGTACCTCGTATAACATGTCTGCCCTTGAAATTGTCTGAGTATTTTGTAAATTGTCTGCATAATTGAAGTCTGTTTAAAAGTTTAATTAAAAGTATTTCCTATTTCGAGTTCATTTCATTGCAAATAAATGATAGGTTGCAGAGTTTTAGAGAAACCTCTTAAAATTAAAAAAACCAAACAAGGAATATTGTTAGGCGAAATCCTTGAAAGATTTGTTCAAACCCAACTGCAGGGGAAATTAAATTGAGAAAAATCTTTGACAGAAAGTCAGGACATTTTTGGTTGAATCGGCACCCCCGGGCATATTTCTGTAGTTATTTGTTCAGCCACCACAGGAACATCTTTCCTTCATCATGTTCATCAGTAACAAGCCCTATTCATGAGTGGTACCAGGCACTCATCGCCAAGGTAACACTAATATTTGGGTGGTTGTGTCTTGGAATGCAAGGCGTCCTGGAGAGGGTTTGATCTTGACCCAAAGTCTCCTTGAGATTGGGGTCCAATTCCGGGACATCTCCCAGATAACCTCTTTTTGTTCACTGTCTGGTTGCTAGAAGGATTGTCACAAGAGAGAAGAACTCTGGTCCATTTCTGGGACAACTTCTGCTAAACCTTGTCCTTTTGCCTGGAGGGATGTCACTTCCAAGTTCCATGAAATTAAAGTTGATGTGATGTTTATTTTGTGTATGTATTCCTTGGCCTCTGAGAGTCTTGCCAAATGTTCATGTTTAATTTGAGATTAGAGTTTTTCAAGTGTTTGTTTAATTGATTGGTTCTTTTTTTTAAGGGGGCGGGTGTGGGGGTATCATTTAATGTCCAAAGGTTTATTTATTTTTACTATTTTTATTTATTTATTAGATAATTTCTCAGGTAAAATACAAGACATTAAAAATATATAAAAATGTAACAATTTTATAATTCAATAACATAAATAATACAAGACACATCAAAGGAACTGTAAATCTCCTATCGTAAAACCGAGTCCATCAAATCTCCTATTAGTCTTCTCTTAAAAGTCTGATGTATGATGATTTTAGTGTATTGGTTTTCTTGAAATGTTGAAAAAATGATTATGAAGAACCATTATTGTTACATTGCCCAATTTTTTTTTTTTTTAAATCGGAAAAAGTTAGGTTTACTTTTGTTTTAATATTGCACAGGCTTTGAGCTAGAAATGGCAGATATTTAATGATTTGTGAAAGATCCTGAACAGAATTAATAATACACAGATGAACTTTTAGTTTCGCTTTACTTTTTTTGTAAGTAAAATGGTTTGTTATTAAAGTACGTTTTAGAAAATATAAAGTAATGACAATTATCGAAAAGACCCTAATGCATATTGTATTAGTTTCCTTGCAATGTTGAAATGATTATGAAGAACCATTGTTTCATTGCCAAAAGGGAAATGGTACAAAATCTGAAATATGTACCGGTAAATCCGCCTATCGTAAAACACAGTCTGTTAAATCCGCTAGTAATGAACACAATCTACCTCTGCAGTTAATAGCAGTCCAGTTAATTAGTAATTGGATCCCAAATAAAACCCTAAAAATGTTAAACCTACCAGTAGATGCATTGGAAACTCTGTATTTTAAGAGCGGTTGCAGTATTAGTTACTGATTCTGTCTGCCGTTTGGTCATAATGGCAGTTTGGAAATGAGAATACCATGTGTATCATTAGTCATGCTTGTTATGAAACATCTCATTAAAGGTAAGATACACCATTGGTAATTGCTTGAATTATCATTAATATGTAGATTTGGGGGGTTGTATTTCATAGTAAATATCATTTAACTGACCTGTCCGAAGTTTTACAATCATGGATGCCGAGAAAAGCACGAAAAACAGCGTTTGTTTTCAACCGGCATTGGGCAGTTATTCTTATGTTATCTTTGTTTTTTCACGATCGCCGTTGTTATAAAATTATATTTTTCGGAATAATTACAGGATATCTAGCGCAATCATTTTGCTGGATGCCTAGAATCATTATTTACTTTCAAATGAGTAAGATATTCCTTAATAATTCTGTAGTAAATATTTTCAAAATCTGCAAATGGTGTATACTATCTTTAAACCCCACAGACTGTGCTGTATCCATCAAGAATTGCTATTAAGCACCTTGCTTCCAGTTTGAAAGACTTAAGAAATGTAGTATGTGACCTGTTCCAACGAAACCCGGTAACAAAGTCAAACAATGTGTTTTATTACAATGTTCTTGTGAAGTCATTTTGGCGTGGATTATACCATTTTGAGGTTTTGGTTTTTTCTGATTCACTAACTATTAATCTACAATCTCCCCGAATTTGAACATAATCCGTCACCCAGAAGCTTGTTTTCTATCGAATTTTGTGAAACAATTGTGTATAGAAATAATCAGCTTTTCTAAACTTCAAAGCTGTTTATCTCGTAATTAGGTTGTCAGGGTTTTATCACTAAATCCTTTTCCCAGGGGAGATAGGGTCACATATGTGACCCGCTCTGCAAAAATGGGTATTATGGTGCAAAATAATGAAATTGAGTTATATACATGGTTAGAATGCCTACAGCGTAAGCTTCCAGTTAGTATATAATAGAGCTCCATAGCTACTCCCGTTCTGGAGATATAACATGTTTGCTTTTGATTACTTCCTTGCAGTTCAAATTACACAACTGAAAAAACAGGCTTTGAAAAAGCCGGCTTTGTTGTAGAACAACAGAACGATGAACACAAAATGGGCGTGTATTCCACTTTAAACATCAAAATCAACATTCCTTTGAATGAAACCTGAAAATATTGGTGTTAAAGATGTCATTAATGGCAAAAAATGTAAATCACATTTTGATGAAATGTTTATCCTCTCAACCTTGAGTGGTCCATTACATGATAGTGCACAGGGCGACTTAATACCCTTTATTGCAGAGCGGGTCACATATTATATCATTAATGCAGGGCCTATTAAAGGTAGGATACACCATTGGCAATTGCTTGAATTATCATGAATGGGTGGATTTGGGGGGTTGTATTTCATAGTAAATATCGTTTAACTGACCTGTCCGAAGTTTTACAATCATGGATGCCGAGAAAAGCACACAAAAAAGCATTTGTTTTCAAGAAAAGAAATTTTAAAATTTTAAAGAAAAATAAATTTTTATTTTTCGGAATAATTACAGGATATCTAGCGCAATCATTTTGCTGGATGCCTAGAATCATTACTTACTTTAAAATAAGTAAGACATTCCTTAATAATTCGGTAGTAAATATTTTCGATATCTGCAAATGGTGTATTCTACCTTTAATAAATGAATGCAATTTTGTATATTGAACCCGGATAAGCGGCCCGGGATTACGTTTTCAAAGGATTAATTGTAGTGAAACTGTAAGCAGTTGTCCTGTTTATATTTGTATCTTTTTTTGAAAGGCAAAACACCAATCAATTGTATTGATTGTACAGAAAGAAGTGTGTATGCGTGTACTGTAGTTTGGCATAGTTTGTACATCAATACATAGAGGGTAGTACGGTACCCTGTGGAGCCGTGAACACAATGGGGACAATGGGGACAATGGATGAAAAAGGTCTCCACAGGGTAATTTACAGGGTAAATTACTAAAAAAAAATAGGTTTAGGATGTGGGCTAGGGTTAGTGAGTTAGTCTTGCATACGCACTGTGGACCTCCGAACAATATAGGTCCACACGATGCGGGAAGAGGTTACGGTTTGTGGACTTGCACACGTCCACAATCCGTTTTTCAGTTTCCGAAAAAGAGCGCTAGAGGAAAAACGGGTTAGGGTTATATATAGAAAAGATAGAAGGGACAGCTGAGAGGCCCATAATCCAAATTTGAGGGTAAATTTGTTTTGGGGAAGCGAGAAAAATGAGTATAAATAAAAATGAGTATTTAGTCAAAGTTTGTTAACTACACGAAGACAAAGGAATGTCCACAGTGCGTATGTAAGGTAAAGCTACATGTTTGGGTTAGGGTACAATATAGGGTATAATGGGTCGAAATTTCGACACGGGAATGAATTGTGGTTGAATAGGAGCATTTTGAAAAACGTTCTTGACTTTCTAACCATTTTGCAAATGAGAGCAAAAAGATGTCTCCACAAGGAAACAAAAATGTGAAAGTGTCTACCGGTACAAATGTGCTTTATGGTGATTGATAGTCAGGTTGCTTAGGTCCAAATTTTGACGAGATCGTGACCGACTGGCCCAAAGCACCAAACTTGGTAGATATATTCTTTTGGTCCTAGAGAAGATATTTAGAAGGGGTGACACCTGAAAATTATCTTGGAAGGGTACCTAATTTGCATAAATTTAATTTGGTGCCTAATTTGCATATAAAATCTTTTTAAAAATTATGTGGCGATTTTTTTTTCAGTTGAGTGCTGTATTCAGCCCTATAATAATTATTGATAGGGTTTGAGTTATGTATGTTTTACTTTAAAGTCAAAGTAGACTGATGCTTATAACTAATTATCACTAATTAAGACTAATTACAACATAATTATTAGTGATTTGATGAATAATTCATTTAGAAAGATTCAGTGTACAATTTTATATGTTTGTTTTATTATTTGCACCTACAATTTGGAGGTTGGCTTCAATTTGCCAATTCAAAAATTGTTTTTATCCTTCCTGTCGTATGTTTGGAAAAGTTATTCTCTTATCGCTAGGGGAGATTATTCTTTACTCTCGACCCAATATGTTACCTTCTTTTCAGTTTCCTTTCCTTGACAAAAACAGTATTAATATTTGGTGTAGCCCTATTCCCTAAACTCACAAGAAACGAATATAGCTATTCCTCACTCCACACATCTCGAAACACAATTTAACCTGAACTATAAAAACAAGGTTTTATTTTTCAACAGCTTTACTTAACACAATCCTTTTTTTGTAAAAATAAAAAACACAAAATATCTTAAAAAGAAGGCACCCTTGTTGCACACGTTTAATCAGGAATCCTAATAAGGCGCCCTTTTCAGCAGTACCTCCCCAATTAAATACAAAGCAAACAAAAAACTAAAGAAATACGGGGTTAATTGTGGTGCAACCGACACGTGCACAAACCCCCTTTTTATCCTTCTTCAAAGGATATCTCTTAATATCGGCCTGCACACACCGGTTTCTACCACTACTCTTAAAAACAAATTATTATATAATTTTTATTTTTTAGAGATTGCTTTATTATTTCATTCTTTTTGATTACGACACTATTCCAAAAAAAGAAAAAAGTTTAAGCTCGAAATCCGCGACACATGTTCTTGTAATTATATCTCTTACCTATTGACTATCACCTAACGAAGAAAACAATATGTGTCATAGGGCCTATGCCCCACTTAGGGATACCATAGGGTGTACACAACATACACTCATCAATTCGATAAAGGCCGCGGTGTGTGCGTCCTTAACAAACAAGACTACATACGTGAAGGGACACGACAATTATCAGGCCCCCACTATGAAGAAATTAACATGGACCTGACCGATGAAACCGCGGAATTAGTCTCTCAAGCCATACGCCAACTCTACGTGGACGGACTCATATCGAAAGACATATCTGAGTTTCTTAACCCCCGCAACCACGACATTAAAACACCTTGCCTTTACCTCCTACCGAAAGTTCACAAAAAGTACCAGAAGGAACACGGTTCGTGGGGAGGCCAATCATTAGTGGTTGCGGAGGACCGACTCAATCCTTATCCAAATACATAGACTATTTCTTACTCCCAATTGTCAAACAGCAAAGCACATACACACGCGATTCCGGGCATGTGCTTGAAAAACTAAATAACCTGACATTGGAGCAAGATAACTTATTGATAACACTGGATATAGTATCCATGTACACTAACTGCCCACAAGATCAGGCAATTGAATCAGTTTGTGACTCACTTTCAATGGCCGACGACAGACTATACGCAATACCCAAGCCCACGACAGACCACGCGCGAAGTCTCCTTGAACTCATTATGCGTCGAAACACGTTTGAATTCAATGGCAAGTTTTTCAGACAACAAATTGGCGTGGCCATGGGCAGCGAATGCAGTCCGGAGATTTGTGACATAACCCTATTCAAATACGAACAAGACAAAATCCTCCCTCACATTCCCTCAATTGTGAGCTACATGAGATATAGAGACGATGTTCTTATAATCTTTAACGGAAATGAAAAGCAGGCTGCTGACCTAGTGCAATCACTTAATAAAATTCATCCCACGCTGAAGTTCACGTCCGAGATCTCGCACCGCCAAGTCACTTTTCTCGACCTTATTATCTACAAAGGCGAACGATTCATACATGAAGGGACATTGGATACTCGAGTCGCTACCAAAACAACTGATACATTTCAGTACCTAGCTCGAGATTCAGCACACCCTAAGTCGGTATTTGGCGGATTAATCAAGGGCGAAGTGACCAGATACAAACGTATATGTACCCATTTAAAAGACTTTGAGGAGAGGGTTGAATTTTTCAAAGACAAACTTCAAAAGAGCGGATACACAAACGAAGACCTAGCCCTCCTTTCTAAAAGGGGCAAGACTCCCGCGGACCCTAAGCGTGAAAAAAACCAAAAGCAATATCCCACTGGTGTTCGTCCTACCATACTACCCACATGTCGCGCACCCAGCCCTCAAACGGGCTATCCTCAAACACTGGCCCTTGATTAGCGAAAACGAATATCTGAATAGGATATTTGATACCCAACCCATCCTGGCATACAAACGGCACAAAAACATAAAAGATGAACTTGTTCGATCTAGGACTAAAGCATCTCCACAATCCAACCAAGAGGAACAAAATCTTGATGAGGAGAATCTGCAAATTCTATTGGAACTATTGAAAGAACAAAACATTGATCAAAGAAATGGATCTCAAGACTAAAACAAAATAAATAAGTCAAACCCCACCACCCCCCCCCCTTGTCCTTGCCACGCGTCATATAAACCGACACACAAATAAAAACAAGGAAGGGAAAAGGATAAGAAGGTGACTGATGAAGTGCATGATATAGCACAGAAAATATGCCCTGCTCCCCTTCCAAAAAAAAAAAAAAAAAAAAGAGGGGACGGCATATTATCACCGGTAATAATCAATCACTGTGTGAACGAAAAACAAAGGGACCACTGTTGCAATACACAAACCAGTCACCGCGTCGCCAAAACCCGAGACAGGGTTTGAAACTCCCGCTTTTAGGCAATGTCTAACCCAATTGGCCTGCAGACGTTTGATGTATTTGCCCGTCCACGAACTCCAACCACGGACTGTCATCTAGCAGAGATAATGTGGCTAGAACTGACCCCCAGATGCGTATCTTACACACAAAAAAAAAAAAAAAAAATTAAGAACTACGCTCTGGAGAGACCAGTCAAACAACCACTTTCTAGCATACGGAGGGGGTTCTTTTGAAACTTGTACCAGAACCCCCCCCCCCCCCCCCCCATTCCTACAGACTGCAATCTCGCGACAAAAATGTGGCCTGAACTGACCTCCCATGAAGCGTATATCACTAGCAAAAAAAACTTAAATTAAGAATTACGCTCTGGGCGGGATAGTTACGCAACCACACTGCTGGCATACCAGCACATCATAAATTATACAGATCTATCTCTGCAGACCAGCCACACACCTACAATCCAATGATACTTCACGCAGCAGAACTGCTTCAGCATCTCCAAAAAAAATAACGAAAACGATGAGAAAAAGTTCTGACTTGTGACAACTCCCATAAACACCCTTCCCTTCCCACATAGAATGAGTTCTGATTCACTGCAGCTAACTCTAGAATTGATCAAAAAAACACAATTTTTTTAATGATCATTCCTTGAAGTATGCCTGCATACACCGGTTTCTCTGAGCTATACCTTCTTGCAAAAGCACTCCATTAGAATTAAACCTAATAGCCTCACAGAAAAAGAAAGAAAATTCCACAAAACCCTGTATTACACGTCCTTCACGTTAATGTCCTTCCCAGGTGACCGAGAATCGTTCTAAAAAAAATTAAAAACGGTGAGTGACATGTATGATTACGCTGCTTCCCAATAAACACGATACTTAATTTATTATTATCGTGGCCATCTTGGATTTCTGACTAAACATAATTACCTAGGCACATCATCAGCTAATTAATGTTGTTTAAGTGCAGAATATGTAAACAAAACCACCGAAGTAAATATTTCAAAATGACTTTTGCTTTCAAATGAAAAAAATGTACCGAAATTAGTGCTTAAGTATAGGATTTTGCAGCCATTTTGAAATTATGCAAATTAGGTACCTTCCAAAAATATTTTTTGGTGTCACCCCTTCTAAAATTTATTTCTGGGGCCTATAGAAGGTACCTACCAAATTTGGTGCTTTGGGCCAGTCGGTCACGATTCCATCCCTAAGCTACCTGACTATGAGCCTTTTTTGTCGTGTGGGTGTATGGGGGTGTATGTGGGTGTATGGTGTCTAGGCTGGAATCCATTCTGATTTACAGGGTGTGTTTGATTCATCGATACCCATTTTCATTGACGGTTTCCTCTCTCCTAAGATTTGTTTCAGGTCCAGTTTTAAAGGTAGGATAAACCATTTGCAGATATCGAAAAAATATTTACTACCGAAATATTAAGAAATATCGTACTCATTTGAAAGCAAATAATGATTGTAGGCATCCAGCTAAATAATTGCGCTAGATATCCTCTAATTTTCCCAAAGGTCTCTAAAGGGGAATTTCTATAGATAAATAGGTCTCCACAAGAAATTTCACAAAATAGATTTTTTGATTTTACTCAAATTACTCAAAAACTAGGGTTAGGATGTGGGTTAGGGTTACTGTTTGTGTTAGGGTATAATATAAGGTATATTGGGTCAAAACCCAGGAAAATGTTTGTGGTTGAAATAGGAGCATTTTGAAAAACGTGCTTGACTTTCTAACTATTTTGTACTACGAGAACAAAGAACTTTCTCCACAAGGATATGAATTTGAGGATGCATGCCTACCTCCGTGATGACATTGTTTTGGATCACAACATTTATCTAAATCCCCCCTTCTTCTTGTCTGCCCCATATGGCTGATATTTCCTCAGCTGTCTCTGAGTATCGACCCACTGGGCCCTTAGGCTTCTCTGTCTAGTAGTAACATTCTAGCCTGGGGATTATTATCACAGCGTGCAATATGTCTGGTTACCTGAATTCCCCTCTCTCTAGTAAAACAATAACTTCCTATAATATGAAATTCAAATCATATTATGGCCTTGGGCATTGCTGAGAATATCTTTTTAGTGTTTTTTTTCTTTAGCTCTGTGTTAGCGGTTCACTAAGGGGTCAGCTCACGAGTCAAGGCCGCCATTTTGTATTCTTGAGGGTGGTCGGGTACCAAGAGGTCCGTGTGGGAAATACTGTGGGAAAAGTCAGTCAGGACATTGAGAGTCAGTCTACATGTACGTTCTTAGAAGTGAGATGTTTCACATGCTATTCAAACTAAAATTTATTTCCTTAAAAAAAAAATGTTATTTTGGAAAATTGACTGTTTTCCATGATATTAAAAGAGTGCATCATTTCGTAGACGGCCTTTCTTCATTTCATTGTTATAATCTAAAGTTAATGAGTTTCGTTTAAATTTTTGTTAGAAAGTGACCAAGTCATTGAACACTCCATTTGATGTTGGTCAAATGTCATTTCAATTTCTCAGATAAGCCCCTATCTGTCTCTCAAATTATCCAGTCAGTGAGAATCACATACAAGGCATGCCAGACAGTTTTACTCACTCTCATGGTATTGTAAGGTCTTCTCTATTCAAACTTGTCAATTCACTTTACGTTAACCATCGCGGACACCTTGGCCGTCGCGGAATACAGGACGACAATTTCCGCTCCGAATTGTCCAAATCCTATCAGTGCAATTAAGGATGCCTAATTTTAATCTTCTTGACACTAAGCCGTCCCGAGGTTAGTCGAGTGTCTGTCATTTTCCAAAGACACAGACTCAGTAAAGTAATTACCGTTCAGGGTTTAAACAAATTCTTGATTTTTATCTTATTTTTTTTCCCTTGACCAACCTTTAATCAACAGACTCGATTCTGCTGGTTGACAAAATATTCATACCGGTAGCTTGCCAGACCTCGTCGGAGAAAAACTGTAATTAGCAACACTTTGGGTTTGCAAATGCTCCTGATATTTATGCGCGTTTGTCTGTGAGTTGCCGCCGAGAAGATGACGTTAGTTTACCCACGGGGATCCCGGCGAATTAATTAATTACTTCCTGACTCTGTTGGTTGCTTGTGCAGGTCGACGGTATTTGTGGTTTCCTCCAATATATTTTTTTTTGGGGGGTGGGAGGTGAGTGGAGAGGGTAGGGCCAAGGTAGGGCCAAGGTAGGGGCCAGGAGTGGGGAGGGTAGGGCAGCGATGGGGGTGTGGGGCTGGTGTAAAAATGGAAGAATAGTTTATACATGTACTCTATTTGATTTATTATTACAGTACTTACATAACATATTGCAGACAAATGTGACCCAGCACGAGTAAATGAGACACATTGAGGCAAAAATGAAAATTGAGATTTTGATTTCATCATTTAAAGCTAAACAAGCTTTAAATGATGAAATCAAAATCGCAATTTTCATTTTTGCCTCAATGTGTCTCATTTACTCGTGCTGGGTCACAAATGGATTACCTCGGTCTGCAAAATTTCTAAACGATATTATTTTGGAAAATGGCCCTTGTGCCATAATTGTCCAGCCTCTGTAAAAAATGGAAACTCAAAATTGTCAATTTTCAGTTTTACGGTGTAACAGAACCAAGTACATTTTACCCCGCAAATAATTACAACATCAAAATTCAAGCACATGTTAATTTAACATTTCCAACGAAAGTAAAACTGAAACTAATTTTGTACCAACACTACATATTATTAAACGCTTGCCTAACTATGCACTCTCAGACAGGATACAATGGGATGAACAAACAATAGAACAGAAACAATTCAACAGGATAACAAACAAAGCTTAGGGACAATGGGAAACCTTAGAAACTCCAAGGGCTTCAGAGCTCGGAAGTTCAGAACAACAGTTTCAATTGTAACCTATTCACATTGCTGTCAAGTAGGTGTGTAAACTTATGTGTAGTAATGCGTGGTTATAGAAAATCAACAGGGTTGTTTGAACATTGACATCATTTTCTTTTTAAAATACACTGTCATGTGATGTTTTTATGATAAGGGGTGGAAAAGTCCATAAGGAAGTTTATTTGAGGGGAAGGGCGTTTTAATTTATACCATCGTAGGCCTTAATTTAACTTATAATAGCTGTGGTATTTGAACATGGGGAAAACTGAACTTTTTTGTGACAACGCCCATTTTTGTGGAGTGGGTCACATGTATGTGTTAGTAAAAATTAAAGCAATTAATGAATTTCCCTTAACAAAAATAAACAAAAAAACAAATGTGTCCCCTCCAGAAAAAGTATAGAATAATATTTGATTGGTATTTGTAATAAACCTGAGTAATGTTGCAAGAACCCCCCTCCCCCTGCCTGTTCCCCCCCCCCCAAAAAAAACAAAACTGAACAAAAGAACTGGTTCTTTGAATTTCAGTTTTTATTCAACCATAGGAAAAAAGAAAACCTGTGACCCACCTTTAATTCAGAAGCATCCTCTATTCAAACAGGTGTTTTCTAGTCCATTACCATGATAACCAGTATATCCCTGGCTTTGCGGTCATGGCAACCTGTCCGAGTATGGGATTAAATAGTCAGATTGAGGTCAGTCTAACAATCCATCTAACAAAAATGAATAAATAATAATAAAAAAATGCATGAGAACCTGGTAATAATCCTTCTTAAAATTATCTTGACACTACTTGTGTACAAAGTCTACGAAGAGTCAAGAAAATTGTCTTAGTATTTAATTTTGTAACAAAATTTGAAATGTTTCTCAGTCCAAAATTCATGTTTTTTTCCTATTTTTTTTTAATGATTGACCTTTATTGAGATGATATATTTATAAAAGAAAAAGCAGCGTCAGGTCGCAATTTTTTTTCTTCAAAAACACGTTCTTATTTCTATAAACTCACAATAAACTGAGGAATTGTTTTATTCAGAACAGCACTTGACAAAATATTTAAATATATTTAGAACTCGCTGATCTAGAATTATACACGTCAGCTGCAGCTGCCCTAGCTCCCTCGCGTTGGTAAAAAACTGGCATGTGGAGAAGGGGGTGAATATTATAAGTCGCTGGAGTGTTTTGCAGTAAAGTAATAATATAATGAAAAGGTGTCAACGGTTTTTATCCTGCTGAAAGAATGTGACCAATAAAATAGGCATCAACCAAACAAAAGTTACCATCTATCAAAAAGTGGATTAAGATGACAGCACAGTTGTGTGCGTACGTATTCACTTTTTTTTCTCTTTTTGAATATAT
The DNA here is from genome assembly GCA_037893245.1 of Crossaster papposus. Lineage (NCBI taxonomy): Eukaryota > Metazoa > Echinodermata > Asteroidea > Velatida > Solasteridae > Crossaster > Crossaster papposus. Next base: position 445,263 of record JBAIAA010000614.1, read on the forward strand.
CCAAATCCGCACAAAGTTACAGTCAAACCTGCCATTGCGGCCACCTTGATACAGCGGCCACCTGGCTTAACTGGCCACCTTTGCTTGGTCCTAGTTTGATTCTTGCATAAACATACCATAACCATTTCTGCTAATGCGGCCACTGCGTAACGCGGCCAGTGGCCAACCCATAATAGCCCACAGCAAATAAAATGTGTACAATTACATTGCCGTAAAACCTGTGTACTCCGGCCGCAGAAATGAAGTTCGCCCTCTGTTGACTTTGAAATCTCCCCTGTTGTTTGGTTCCTGGACTTCATACATGTACATGTATGGGTGTGTGTACATGTGTACGTCTTGCTAAAGTGGCCACTTGCGTATAGTGGCCACGAAAACCGGCACCGTCGATGGCCGCTATATCAAGGTTTGACTGTATTAGCACATTGGGAAAAAAATACACGTAAATCCTATTAGACTATAGTTTATTGTGCAGACTCCACATTCCTACACCCAAGTTTTCAATTTCTTAAAAACTTGACTTTAACAAAAACTTGACTTTAACAAAAATTCCATCTGCTGAATACCTAAACAACATGTACAATGTACACTAGCCTCGGGGACATACTGGTACCTGTAGTCTAGGCACAGTATATCCCTACTTTCATATATTTTGTTAGCATGTTATAGCGATTGACTTTGCCTTCTTATTGTAATCAGAGACTGGCAAGAAAGACCCAGACATTTGAACTCGAAGAGCTTAGAAGTTATGGTACTAGAAAGTGCAGTCAACCTGAATGCATGTTATCACAGCTTGTATGGGGATTATGCTGTTATTTTTATTAGGAGCTTAAGTTAAACACATAAATATAAAAGTATTATTTTTAAAGCCAATTTCTTTCAATTAATAAAAGTCCGATTTTTTTACTTGCTGGATGTGTCAAATAGCAGATGTTCATATTACAGTGCTCAATAGTTCATGTGTGTCAATTTTTGTTGTAATAATGGGAAAAATAAATACCCCTTTGCACATTAAATTACTTGTTAATTTTTGTCCATATCTTCAGCTACACAAACTAGTAAACTTTTATTTAAACAAATTCAGGGAAACGTGTGGAATTTTTATTAGATTTAACGAGCCTCTGACATGCAATTAACTTTAAAAGAACAACACTTTTTTTTTAATTAACCTTAATTTTTTTCAAATAAATTATAAAATATAAAACAAATTTTAAAGCTTTCCTCAAGTTTAGTAGATAATTTCTGTTCTATAAATAATCTTTTCAGAAATTCCTGACCTCAAAATGACCGAAATCGAACCAGTATTCAAACCTGTCCAACCGTGTGGATCGACATAGATTAAATAAAGGGGCTGTAAACTGTAACAATACGGACCAACCTTGTTTCCCCTAATGCATTGTAACGTGCCATGTTGAACAAGGGTCTGACACTCGTTGGGTCAAGAACTAGGCTAATACCCCCCCCCCCCCCTCACCCCAACCCCCACCCGACCTAGCCTTGCCTTACACAACCATACCAAACTAAATGCTGTGCATCTGAAGTAGCACCTATATGCCTACGAGTGTTGACATTATAACCATCTTTGTTTATTTTCTGTATCTTTTTTTCCCCATCTTCATAAGGAGGGACAGGTTGTTCCAACTCCCAGGTGTACAGTTAATGGGGGGAGGGGGTTTAACTAGTAAATACAAGTTTGCAGAGTTTATTAATGTTTAAAGGAAAAAGATTCAAAGCTGTGTTCATTTTACTACCCTCTGGTAGTTCTTGGGAAAACGCCTCCAATTTATTGCCCAGTTGAGAGGCTTTGTTTCAGCTGATAATATTGTGGTTTTTTGTTTTTTACGAAAGCAGTTTTTGTTTTATTGTGATATGAGTCGCACAGATATGACAAGAAACAGTAAACTGGTTTGGACCGGTCAGGTGCCGTATCGCAGAAAGGGTAATCTTGTGCTTCGTGGAGTAATAGCCATCATAGCAGTCACCTTAACGCACATTTGAACTGGGCCCTTTGGTACTCAACCCTAGTACTCAGTTCCCAGACAGAGACTGGATACTCATGGACTTACTCAATACAATACTCAAGACTCGGTACTCAAGACTGAGTACTCAAGACTGAGTACTCAAGACTCAGTACTCGATACTCAATACTCAACCCTTGTACTCAGTTCCCAGACAGAGACTGGGTACTCATGGACTTACTCAATAAAATACTAAAGACTTGGTACTCAAGACTGAGTACTCAAGACTCGGTACTCGATACTTATCACTCGATACTCAGTATTCCACCCTGGTACTCAGTCCCAGACAGTACTTATCTAGTACTCGAGACTCAGTACTCAACTCTGATACTCAGTCCCAGAGTATGAGTATCTAGGACAATACTCAAGACTCAGTACTTAAGGCTCAGTACTCAAAATTAAGAACTCAATGTATGAATTCGAACAAGAGTCTACTGGTAGGTGACTGGAAATGACAACATTTTCCTGTTTTCAATCCAGTTTATGACCAAGTTTCTGAGATACTGTTTCCCCCTCAAATTGGCAAACTGTCTTGCAACCATAAAATATAATGTGAAGTCTTTTTCCGAAATTGCAACTGAACTAAATACTCTCTGTAGTGCTCGTAGTACTTTCTACGACCAAAATTTAATATATTTGAGTGCCTTCGATGTACATGACAATATGGTACCGGTACGTGCACCAATTGCCAGGTCATTATGGAAATTAACTAGTCCTTAAAATTATACTCTATGGATTTAAAACTGACCTTCCATTGAACTTTAATTAATTGTATTGCTCAGTGTCACTCATTAAGCTGTTTATCTTCTGCCAGTAGTTTAGTCCCTCAAGGTAATATATATTATCTAATTATCTAATTAATATAATTATCTGTATATTGTATCCCTTTTTATTTCTGTGAATTGTATTTCCAACTAACCCTATTTTGGGTTTCCGAACCAAGACAAAAAAAGCCTTTTTGAAATGTCTGCTGACCATATCTGGAACCCCATTCCCCCAAAAATTAGCAAATGAAAAAAAAAAGTAGAGCAAATTCACACAATCTAGCTCTGTGTTATTTGAAAAGTATTGAAAATGATTACATGTACATGTAGTACCGGTATAAAAATTATGGCATACAACAACTTGTAGAATCCCAGAAGAGAGTATAGTGCTAGTGGCATGATAAACTCACAATAAACAAAACTGAAGATAATACACACTTCTCATTATTCAATTTATCCATCTAATCAGGTGGAACTGCATTTTGTTTTCCTTCAAATTATTCTATTTTATTTCTTCGACAAGTATGAGAACCGTAGAAATGAAAAAGGACTCCCTAATACAATACATGTGCATACAAGATATTAAATTAAAAACAAAATGTTTGTGTGTAGAATGGTAATTAAGACAAGTTGTTTGTGGTAGCATCATGTGTTAATTCTCTTGTGTAGTTCTAAAAAGATCCGGAGAGAACCCAGATGTTTCAGACAGTATGCTCTATCATCTAAATGGTAATTAGCATGACTTTGAGGCAATGCAGAAGGTGTGTGACCTACAGTACTTCTTGGAAATTATTTGGAGCGTGTTATTTATAATTTGTGGCAGGTCTTTCCATGTTAGAAATTTCTATCAAAGAGTTTTGTGCATTGAAATGATATGGGACTTAAGGCCAAATTATCTGTCTCCTTTTCTAGTATTATGTTGAAATCTCAACAGCTTTTTTCAAATCAGGCACTATGGGTAAGCACAGATAGGCCAGTGTCCTGTCACATTCTGTTTGTCCGATATATGGTCAATCCTGTAAGCCCCAACATGCACCCTCCTTTATGCCTCAGCATCGATGCGAGAGACGGTTCGTTCGATCAAGGTGTTGAGTGGGGATGCGTGTCCTGAGAATTCCTTCGTCGGGGCTTCTAACCAATATCGCTCACGATCACCCGCGGATCATCCTGCATGAATCGTGACAGGTTTAAGACCTTCCACTCTGGGGTCCCTCCTTATGCTATACTGCCGCGATTCCTCCCAACACGACGACATGCCGTAATGTAATTACCCCCGCTAATTATTTATGTTTGGGAGGCCCCTCGCTGGATGTTTGAGTCAGGCTAGATTAGCCGGACTCCGTCGTAAATAACCCCAATATTATTGACTTGTTTAATTGAAGACTGAATTAGAAGTGTGACAGGGTTTCTTTTATGTTTTTTTTTTGGTCAAGCGTGTTTACGACGGGACGGTTGATGTTTTAGGATATTTATCTAGGTTTCGGTTGACACGTCAAAATATCCCGAAGCTGTTGATTTATGCAGTACTTGCAAGGTGCATCTCGGGATTGAACCATCCAATTTTAGAAATTAAAAGAGAGAAGAGGTCCACTTACTCAATTAGATTTTTCAAAGCTGTTCTTGCGATATTTTGCTACTCAAGGGTAAAGGCTTTGGTTAAATTTTCTATCAGACTAGACGCGTTTGATAGAATGCAGTAGCTTAAGGAAGTACGTCGCTAGCTTTATGTGATAAAGATGATGGAGAATCGGTCACATTTCATGTCAGAGTAAAAGTGATGGGAACATTTGATAACAGTTATTTCCTTGTGATGTTTTAACCTTCTAAAAACTCACTTCCCTCTAAGATCTTAAACTTGGGAAAAGGACTCTCCCTCCCTGTCAACCCGAGTCCTGCATATATTTCAATATTTGGCTTCAAAAGTAAATTTAATTTTTGTTTTATCCACTGTCATTTAAAATTCCACATTGAAGACTCGGATCGTTGAATTTGTACAGGTATTTGAGATAAGTCAAGCGTTCCTTTACACACTAAAAAAAAAACTAATTTAAAATTAACGACTAAACAGTAGCCTGGAAGAAAATATTCTTGTCAGCTTATTAGCTGTTGCCGAAAGGTCAGCTACCGTTAATAAGTCACACTCTCATCTTCGGATGATAGAAATTGTAATTACGTAGAAATCCTTGTACAAAGTGGCCTCAAGGACCATGAACTCGTGACCCAAAAAAACACCCAAAAAACACCCAACACTCGTTGGTCAGCAGATGTAATAAGACAGCGCTACGTACCTGGGGCGTGATCCCAGGTTTATGCAGAATGCGTAATAACTGCTCGTGTTCATCTGGTTTGTAGATTTGGGTTGTAGATTTTAAAATAAATTTGTAGTTGTGGAATGGAGACTTTTTTTTGGTCAGCAATATAATGATTAGAAAGTGCGAGAAACCTGGGACATGATCCCTGCGCTGTAATTGTCAGGTTTAGGCAGTGTGTGTAATTAGCAGGTTGTACATGTACCGGTACGTACGTGTAGTTAATGAATCAGAGTAATGATCAAATAGATCCCTAGTCTGTAATCTCCTGGACTATTACTAGAGGGTAGAGATCTGTAATATTCAAAACTAATTGGCAATTCTACCTGAACAGCGTGAGAATTTCACATTTAAAGTGCAAATAACACATATAACTTAATTTGTTGTACAAATTGTTACAGATCTACAACTAATACTACTATAAAAACTGTTAAATATAACAAAAGAAAAGAAAAAGTTTGGCTTTTAAAGGTGGGATACACCATTGGTAATTGCTTGCATTATCATGAATGGGTGTATTTTATAGTAAATATCGTTTAACTCACCTGTCCGAAGTTTTACGAAGGATCACCCAAATGAGACAAAGTCACTATTAAATATTTGAAGGGCTCTCCTAGCTGACTAAAAGGCTAACATAATGATGAAAAAAACCACAAATCCGTTATCATTTTCAGAGTCGATGTTATTGGCTTTTTGCCAAAGATTTACAGTTGTGATTTGTTTACTTTATACTCGCCTAGGCTGCAATGTTTTTGTTTTTGTACAAACCTTGCCCAATGTAATTCCCATATTGTCCATGGCTTATTAAAACACTCAGTCTTGGTTCAAACAGATTCAAGATTTTCTGTTTGGATAAAACGAGACATATCTTGTCTTTGGTGTATTCACCAGTACACAATGTAATTCATGGGTAGAGATCAGTGTAATGGCTATGCACTTAAAGGTAGGATACACCATTGGTAATTGCTTGAATTATAATGAATGGGTGGATTTGGGGGGTTGTATTTTATAGTAAATATCGTTTAACTGACCTGTCCGAAGTTTTTACAACCATGGATGCCGAGAAAAGCACGAAAACAGCGGGTTTTTTCAACCTGCGTCGAGCAGTTATTCTTATGTTATTTGTGTTTTTTCGCGTTTTTTCGCGATTTTCAGAATAATTACAGGATATCTAGCGCAATCATTTTGCTGGATGCCTAGAATCATTATTTACTTTCAGATGAGTAAGATATTTCTTAATAATTCGGTAGTAATTCTTTTGGATATCTGCAAATGGTGTATCCTACCTTTAAAGGTAGGATACACCATTTGCAGATATCAACAATATTTACTACCAAATTATAAAGAAATATCTTACTCGTTTGAAAGTAAATGTTGATTCTAGGCATCCAGCAAAATGATTGCGCTAGATATCCTGTAATTATTCTGAAAAATAGAATTTTATAATAAAAAATTCGCGATCGCCGTCCGGCGATCGCGAATTTACACTGATCTCTACCCATGAATTACATTGTGTACTGGTGAATACACCAAAGACAAGATATGTCTCGTTTTATCCAAACAGAAAATCTTGAATCTGTTTGAACCAAGACTGAGTGTTTTAATAAGCCATGGAGAATATGGGAATTACATTGGGCAAGGTTTGTACAAAAACAAAAACATTGCAGCCAAAGCAAGTATAAAGTAAACAAATTACAACTGTAAATCGTTGGCAAAAAGCCAATAACATCGACTCTGTTAACACAAAAAACAAAGATAACATAAGAATAACTGCTCGACGCCGGTTGAAAACAAACGCTGTTTTTCGTGCTTTTTCGACATCCATGATTGTAAAACTTCGGACAGCTCAGTTAAACGATATTTACTATAAAATACGACCCCCCAAATCTACTCATTCATGATAATTCAAGCAATGACCAATGGTGTATCCTACCTTTAACTGTTTGCGTCACATCCTCCAAACAGGACACAAAGAGGTATTCTCTTACATATCCTTTGCATGTAGGTCAACAAGCCAGCATCTACATCCAGGCTTTTCAATCTAATCTTTCATTTGCACAGATTAGTGCCAAAGTTGGTAGAGTCTGTACAAAATGCTTTATGCACATAAAAATCATAGCGATTTTTTTCGATATTTTTGTGGGGCAACATCCCATCGGGTTTTTCAACATGCCATTTTGTAATGAAAGTTAGTTCTATTCACTGCATTTCACATTTCGCATCTCTACAGTTCTTTATTACCGTTACGTTGTGTTTATATTATAAAAGGTAGGAATTCCTTTTAAACACCCAAGGATATCAATATCTCCCTATTCCCAATGGGTTTTTCATATTCAGCACAGACATTCAGGAACTAAAGATGCCAGGATGCATAATTCTCCTCATATTTCGCATGGCTATGTGAACATTTCTTATGCATGTACGAAGCTACCCCGTCACCCCAGCAAATGAGATTCCTTTCTTTCCCTGCATACAAATCCGTCTCAACCTTAACAGAGGTCATCCTGAGGCCGGGGACGAAACAGGCTTTCAGCCTTCTCACGCATATAGTTGTAATGAACGAAGACCTAGACAATTGCCATAGACAAGAGATTCGAACCCGGCCCAACATAGAAGTAGATTTGTTCCAGGACCTAAATACTTATGCATGTATCAGCCCCTTTTGTTGGTGAAACAAAATGGCAAAAAAACAAACCTCTTGCTTTCCTTCAAGAGGCCTGCACACAAGTGTTGTGTTAGACTCAAATGGACCAGGCCATATTTCACTGGACTTGAAATCCCAAAGGCAGGTACTTGACTTGTCTTTCTTGGGCTCTCTTTTTACTTTAGCCTCTTCCCTTGGCAAAGAAAACATGCCTTCACGAACCTCCTCAGGAACTGTGAAGCTATGCGTGAAGGGTGGAGGAGTAGTGGGGCATAATGTCTGAAGTCAAATTTGTAAGGTGTCCGAGGTAGCCAAAATGTAGTTATCTGTCTGTTTATTCTCTGCACTGCATTTAAAGGTTGGATATAACATTAGTAATTGCTTGAAATATCATGAATGGGTGGAATTGGGGGGTTGTATTTTATAGCAAATATTGTTTAACTGACCTGTCCGAAGTTTTACAATCATAGATGCCAAGAAAAGCACGAAAAAAAATGTTTGTTTTCAACCGGCATTGGGCAGTTATTCTTATGTTATTATTGGTTTTTTTTGCGATCGCCGTCCGGCGATTGCGAATTTTGTTTTATAAAATTATATATTTTTGAATAATTACAGGATATCTAGTGCAATCATTTTGCTGGATGCCTACAATCATTATTTACTTTCAAATAAGTAAGATATTTCTCAATAATTCGGTAGTAAATATTTTTGATATCTGCAAATGTTGTATCCTACCTTTAACCAGTTCGTGCTGGGTTTATTTTCAATTTATCGGACCTGGGGGCAGGATTATTTTTTGAATTTTTTTTGTAAAAATTGTTTTTTTATTAGATAAAATATTCCTGTTTTGATAATGCAACTAAGTACAAGATGACAACACTTAGTTTATAAGCGCCGTTATTTACGTGTTTTTGCTAACGATCTTTCGCCTGGGGAAATTGTCCGTGCGAATTTGTGAGTTAGCCAAGACATAGTAGCTCTTGAGCGTATGTTAGAGGGCGCCAGCATCGACGGCCTATGTGATCTGCGTTGCTTACCCTGCATCGCATACGGCTGCTTGTGCTGTAGTTGTACATGTACGTCTTGCAACTAAGACTAGAGAGATATGGGGTGGACCATATGGGCAGATACCCCACCCTGGCCTCTAAGGAGGTCATAGGTCAGCTGTTGGTAATACTTTAGGGGGGGGGCAGGAATGTGGGTTTGCGGCCATCATCAAGTGGGTGTTAACATTATTACTGATGGTGGTTTTTGTGTTTTTTGCGGTAGATTTGCTGTTTTGTGGACAATGGTCATTCTAGTTAAGGGGACTCTCCCTCTGTTCAGATAATTTCAAACATTTGCCTCCAATTTCAGTTGTCAAGACTTGTTTTATTCACCCTAACCACCCAACCCATCAAAATATAACTGTTGGAATCTGTAAAAGGCGGTTCACAATTGCTCTCACGATTCTGTGTATTTTCAAGATGATAGTCCTGTGAAAGTTTTAATTTTTTATTAGACCCTACTCTACCCTACTGTAGAGAAAAACTACCATTAGAGTTCATACATTGTGAGCAGGTGGCTTATTAAGAAAAACATTATAAACAATATTCTTAAAAGATTGGCTAGATTTGGCAACAACAGCAGAAGAAGGCAGCAAGTTCCAAAGTCTAGCATAAGTTGCTGTGAAGGACCTCTGCTGTTGTGAGGTTCGTGACTTTGGAAGAACAACTGTTGGTGGGATGCAGATGGCTGCCTTGTAGTTGTAGAGCGACGTTCTGCGAGTTGAGGTACTTTGAGACTGTCAGTGGATTCTCGCTTGTAGTCGAAGATCCAGTGCACGGAACAGAGCCACCTAGCGTTTCTAACCTCCTACTGGTCTTCTATTGACCTCCTACTGGTCTTCTATTGACCTAGAGTCACTGACCATGTAATCTCTGCCCCAAGGCAGATCCACCATGACATGGAGGGAATGTCAGCCTTCAGATCAGAACCCACAAATCACACACCAGACATGGTGCCAGTGTGTGACATACGGAAACGCCAGGAGCTATTGAAAACACACATGGGTTTGCCAAGTGATGAGTCCATGATGGAAACTGATCAATTTGTCTTGACAGGGTTGTCAAATAAAAAAAAAAAGAATCTAAGGACCAGTGGAAGATCACTATAAATGAAGATGAATGTTGTTGGTCTTTTTTGCAGAATGTGTTTTTTCAGTTATTAAAAAGGTTCCCTCAGACTAGAGAGTGTGTTGGCATTAGCTACCAAAAGAGGGATTTTAGCAGTGTTGTATTTGAGTCCCTGCAAGTCCCGTTACAAGTCCAGTCACAAGTCCTTTCATAAAGCCAGTCGCAAGTACCTGGTTCAACAATGACAAAGGAATGTTTTTGTTAACAGTTCATCTGAATAGCTAGTGACTTGACTTGAGACTGAAGGACTTGTGATGGACTTGCATGAACTGGCAGGGACTCCAATACAAAGTCTCTGGATTTTAGCAACATTAGCATTTTATCTTTATTTTCTTCTTTTTAGCAGCCAAAGAGGGGGTTTAGACTCTGTAACACAGTAGATCCGTCACAGATACAAGTAGTTTATCTTGTTTGTTAGCGTAGCTTGTAAGCTGCTTGTTGCTTTTTAAAGTAAAAGAAGGAATATGGAGTCAGCTGCTCTTAGTTTGTTTGTGTTTTGAGGCATTTTTGCCCAAGCCCTCCAAGATCGGTTTATAATCCACCAGGTGGTTTGGGAGGATTTTGGCAGATTTTGAGGAAGGTCGAGATTTATTTACTACTACTGTGCCTTTAAGGTCCTAATGTCCTTTGAGAAAGGATGGGTCATTTTCTTATCCAGCACAGTATTGGGTTTTGTAGATTAGGGTAAGGATTACTGGAGAGGGTGGTTAAGGGGGAGGAAGGGGGTGGGTCAGCAGGCAAAGATCGGGGGGGAAGGAAGATCAGGGAGTAGCCGTTCTTCTGATCAACTCGCTCTCTGCACACATGGCCTGCTTGTGCGTTGCACACTCCATGCAGATGTGGCTTTAAACAACAAGCCGAATAGAAAATTGACTTTCGGTTGAAACAATTTTTTTCTTGGTAAATGCCCGTTCAAGGTTTTTCTGGTTATTTCGCTGTCCCTTTTGGCCGTATGATCCTCCACCTGCCTGCTTTGGTCATCGTGACTTTACAGTAATCCAGGGGAAGGGGGGTTGCCGCAGGAAATGCGGTCTCCAGCACAACCCAACCCCTCCCCCCAAAATAAATAAATAAAAAATAAAATAATCCGGTTCCCTTTTTCACAAAACCAGACAATGAAGAGGCTACTTTGGGTTTTGTCTGTGTCCTTCGCTTGCTTATTTCTTGTCTCTGACAATAGCACCTGTGAAGTTGAAGGACTGACAAAGTTTGACTGAAGTTGTTGGGTTTATTTTTCAAAACAATTCAGTGGTTTTTATTTTAGGCCATTATTTGTGGCGCCCGTTCGACTACAAAATATTACTGCAGCGGAACCAAACTTTTTGTTGTTGCTGGCATGTGTGAGTTATTGTTACTTTTATCTACTTTGGAGGTTTTTGCAAACGTTTTCTCTGTATGGGTTAGAACCTTTCTAATTGTAAGTCTGGATTCTAAACCAAGAGAAAATGGTCAATCCCACGAAGCAGCTAAGCAAATAAATGGATTAAGCACAGAAGAAAGAAAAAAAATTGCAAAAATAGGTTAGGATCCAACATTTCACCCCAACGTTGATTCCCAGCCTTCAAAGTGGGGGACCTGGATTTAAACATGAATATCGTCTCAATAAAACAGTGATGTACGTAGCCACTGCTGGTGTGGTGAAACCCAGTTTCAAGAATGGCTGCTCTGCGTGATCGCACAGGAATCGTAGCGTGCAGAGAGTTTAATGCACTTGCCATTGACTGTGAAATTTCAAAGCCGCCTTTTATCCAAACGCGGCTTCAAAAAAAAATTGCCAGGAACGACTTGAAAGAGACTTAAATCAGCGGAAACTAATTGTCCACTTGACCACTCTTCTTAACCACACATTTTACTCACATTGTTCAATGAGAGAGAAACGTGAAGAAAGACTCCTGTGAATAGCACTTTATTTCCTATGAAAATAGAAGGGAGGCAATACGCCCCTCTTATCATAACACTGGCATCACATTATTTCTTGAAGGAACAACACTTTTTATCCTCGCTCAATGGGAACTGTTTGAGACACGCCAGTGCCGTTTTAGCCAAGGGCTTCTGTTTTTTTGGTTACCCTCTGAAATTGTCTTTGGAGGAAAAATCTGGAGAAATTAAAAGATAACATTGAGGATTTTTTTTTATTTTATAAAATACAACCCCCCCAAATCCACCCATTCCTGATAATTCAAGCAATAACCAATGGTGTATCTTAACTTTAAAAGCAAATTGTGAGTAATTGACATTAAATGTCATCAAAATATTTTAGTCCTGGAAAGTCCTGAAAAACTGAGTCCTGCAATTTGGTTTTTAGATTTCTGTGGGAACCCTGCAACTCCTCTCATTTGTATTATTGATAATGACCAGCTCATCATTGTATCTGTTATGCAGTCTATGAACACCTACTCTTTATGCATATTTAAGCAGTGAAGACACCACATTTATACGGTACATCTGCCAAAGCAATTTGGATTATATATTTGTAACTGAAGTAGACTTTGTAATAATTGCAAAACATAATCCCATGACTCATAGTCACATGCCCTACTGATAATACTGGGGCACGTGACGGAGAATTATGTAGAGTATCACATATGGTAAGTGGATATGATATTTTAGTAAGCAGTTTTGAAACTAATTTACACAAATTATTGAAATAACACAGCCCCATGGCTTATGGTCGAATAATGAGGAATGAGGCAACAGGACTGAGACGTACATGTAATGACGTTTTTTTTTACATAATGCGCTTTTCTATGGGAGTGACGTCGGAACGCCAGACGACATGGGGACCTAGACAACATGTAAACAAAGCGTTACTTTTTTATGTCTTAGGCTTATTAACCAGTTCGCGCCGGGATTATTATTTTAACATCACCAAGCCGATGCGCGGGATTATTTTTAACGAAACCCGATCCGAAGCAGGTTCAGGCCACCAGTACCGGGAAGCACACCAACGCATTTCCAGCCTTGCTCGCTGTTGACAGACATTTCCGGCCTTGCTAGTGGCGTGTTTATGCGTCATCCGTTTTGAATCTGGGGAAAACTTTGCGTTTATATTCGTCATCCGGCGCGAACTGGTTAACCAGTTCGTGCCAGAGGACATATATACACGCAAAGTTTTCCTTAGATTTGAAACGGATGAAGCATAAACACGTCACGAGCAAGGTCGGAAATGTCTGCCAGCAGCGAGCAAAGGCCGGAAATGCGTGGGTCTGCTTCCCGGAACCATCGGCCTGAACCCGCCTCAGATCGAGTTTCTTAAAAATAATCCCGCACCTCGGCTCGGTGATGTTAAAATAATCCTGGCGCGAACTGGTTAAAGGACAGAGAAGTCTGTAAGAGTGAAAAAAATGTGGTAACCACTTGTAACAATGGCACCTAGATTGAAGAATGCTATTGACTGGGATTCCTAGCAACAAGCAATTGATTTGGTCAACTGAAACAAACCACAGATAGAGGGTGCAGTACATTTCGTTCACTCATCACCTTAAAATACTTTCCATTTAAATATGCCCCCTCCCCCTCCCCCTCCCCCTCCTAGGCATTTGTCCTGATGTAGTACAGTTGGTTTATTACTGAGGGCTGATACTGTTCACTGGTTTCCTCGGTCAGTGGTTTTGGTCATCAGTTTTGGTTCAACAGTTTCTCCCCCCCCCCCCCCCACTCCATTCTTTCCCATAATTTGTTTGGGCAATTTTTATTCTATGTGTATTTTGTATGTATTTAAACCTTGGCATAAATGTTACCATTGGCACAAACTTTGACTTGTATATATGAAGCATTGACAATTTAAACAAATTCTTGTATATTAAACATAGCTGGCCCCAATTTATCTTTGCCCCCTAGAAGAACCTCTAGCTGTCAAAACTAATACTATTTGTGTTCTTCAAGTAGATTGCCAAATTGTGGAATTGAAAAATAAAACCGCATTTACAATACCTAAGCTGTTTGACCTACTTCATAAGCCAAATAAAATACTAAAATTCCTCTTTTCCTTTATCTGTAATCCCCCGCAGTATATATTTTTTTTATTTTTTGCTTTGGGTATTGTGTTTTTTTGGGGGGAAGAGAAAAAAAATTCCTAAAAATCATACAGTGTTACGGAAGAAATTATTTGTATAGTGAATTGTTGATCAGCTTTGCGAGTTGCGGTTTGGCAAAGACTCGTTTAGACCTCTAAGTGCAGTTACCTTTGAAAGCAATTATTGCCCGTTTGAAAAAAAATACATCAGCTGTATTACTTTTCAAACCTGTTTTCGTCTCATAAACTAGAATGTTATGGCAACTGAACAATGTAAACAATCATGGCCTATTTTCATGAGTCTATAAAAAGTATAAATAAACTATTGAGACTTTTTATCCATCGGAAAGGCAGTGTTGAAAGCCTAACCAACCCAGACTCTTAAAAACTAACAAGGACATTTTGGTTTGACTTGACTAAGGTACATGTACCGGTACATCCCTCCAATGACACTTGAAATGGTGCTAAAATACATCAGTAATATCTACAAAATAGAAGTTGTGTTTGTTGAGAAAGCGATAACGTCCCAAAGAATAGTTACCACGTTAGTTGGCATTGAGCCTAACTTGTAACAATCTGCTAGCTCACATTGCTGGTGGTATGGATCTGAAATTCTGGTTTACAGCTGGAGGTGCATCTAATTTATGAATATGTGAGCCGCTCCAGAAAAAGGTGACATAAGTCGCAAAAAATAAAAAAAGAGTTATGTACATAATTAAAAAGTCTAGGATATAAGCTTTCATTTGGTACATAGTACAGCTCCATAGCCCCTCCCGTTCCGGTAATATGACGTTTTTGCATATTAATGGTTCGAAGGAAATTCAAAATACACAACTGAGAAAACAGGCTTTGAAACACAACAAAACTAAGACAATACATAGGAACCATGCACTCTTAAAAGGTTTCATTTCACTTTATTTATCGAATTCCAGCTTTTTGTTAATTTAATCTGAAACTTTAGATATTCAAGATGTCATTTAAGACAAAAAATGAAAATCTAATTTTGACAAAAATATTGACCCTATTATTAACTTTAACAGGCCATTACTCATAAATGCATAGCGCGACTTACTTTTGTATGTCACCTTTTCCTGGAGCGGGTCGCATATAGGTTTAAATTGCCGTACTGTCAAACTGTTTGTAAAATGTGTCAGTTAGATTTTTACTCCATTATGAAGGGTAATTGTAGGCTTCTAGTTCTACCCTCCAGACCATTTGAACCCCTAATACCATAAAGGAATGGGATGCCTTTTGTTGTAGTAAATGAAGACAGGATTAGGGTTGCTAATTAGATTAGAGAGATTACTGTTATGTTATAAGAGTCAGCCATACAAGAAGTTTCCTCAAGTGGGGCTGAAGGCAATGATTTGCCAGAGAGTTTGTGTGCACTTTCTGAATTGTTTAAAGGTAGTATACACCATTTGCAGATATCGAACAATATTTACTACCGAATTATTAAGAAATATCCTACTCATCTGAAAGTAAATGTTGATTCTGGGCATCCAGCAAAATGATTGCGCTAGATATCCTGTAATTATTCCAAAAAATATAATTTTAAACTGAAAAATTTGCGATCGCCGGACGGCGATTGCGAAAAAACAAAGATAACATAAGAATAACTGCTCGACGCCGGTTGAAAAACCCCGCTGTTTTTCGTGCTTTTCTTGGCATCTATGATTCTAAAACTTCGGACAGCTCAGTTAAACGATATTTACTATAAAATACAACCCCCCAAATCTACTCATTCATGATAATTCAAGCAATGACCAATGGTGTATACTACCTTTAAACTGTTGTGTCTGCGTTTTTCATATGCGTATATTGACTGCATTTCTTTTTATTGTGCATAAAGAAACTAAAATAGAAACCTGTCCACTAGCCTCAATCGTACAGGTTCAAACCCCATTCTGTGATTAATCAAAATGATCATTTTAGCAACTTCAATTCATCCTTGGCCAATCCCACCTGGAATCCTGGCATTGGTCTAACCATGGAGGAATAAGAAGGATGGTCTAACCAATGAATCAAATTCTCTACTCAAAGTTCAGGGGAGGACAAGCTCTTTTAGTGGGTCCAGGTCAAATCTATTATTGGAAGGGGGCAGTTGAAGTTGTCCTGCTAAGCTGCTAACAAGGTCAGTTGACCAGAGTTGGCAAGGTCCTCTGTAAATTGACCAGTGTCCAGCTAGCTAAGTGATTTCCAATCCCCCTACAGGGTGGGAGGGGAGGGGGGGGGGGGGGGTGTATAGGAACGGCAGCCTAAAGTACAGTGGTGGGAAAAAGCTTTGTAACCCAACTTATTGTAGGTACCAAAGAGACATAATCTTTTTTTTTTTTTTTTTTTTTTTTGAAAGAAATTGTTCAACCTATTCAATTTATGGGGAAGTTAACAACTTTATCTTAGTACATCAAAACAAACTGACCTTTGTAATTTTCCAAATTATCCAACCTTTCCAATTTTGGGGAGACCTAACCACTTTATATTATACTAGTACACCAACTGACCGGCACAAATACTGCATCCTATCCCATAGGGATTATATGATTACTGCACAGTTAAATTTGACACTGTGGTCCCAATAACCTCTCATTGAATGTTATGTTGATCTCTGTGATATGATGCAGGTATTTTTTTTTGGTGCACAGCATTTTTTTTGGAGGCCTATAACCATCAAAATTGTTTAAATGGGAAAAAAAAAAAAAAAAAAGTCCAAGCCTTATGCAACAACTTTGTGGGTTGGCTTCTTTTTCCCCCCTTTTTTTTTTAGGGGGTGGGGGGGGGGGGGGGGGGGGGGGGGCCTTTATGATAAAATGAAACTGCATTCCATTGGTGATGTTTCTCGGGAACTTTTTGTTTTTCCCACAACTGTAAAATCTGAGATTTTTATCTGACACTGGCATTTTGCTCAACCGCAGCGCTCGTGATTCATGCTGTTTTCCCATTGGCTGACTGTCATTGCTGAAAAATAAAGTTTGTTGAACCTAAGTACATTTGGGGTAATATTACCGTGGCGTTATTGCTCTGTGTGTGGGTGTATACATGTACTTGGCAGTCAAATAGATACTTTTAAATTCTGTTATTGACTCTTAAAATTGACTTGTACAAGGGAATGGATTAAACAACTACCATTTTTGATTGCAGCAATAAATGGCTGTGTCTGAATCTCTTGTCTATGGCTATTGACTAAGTCTTCATCCATTACAACTCTGTGTGAGCAGGCTGACAATAGACATAGCCGTAACCCTGGAATCCCGTTTCGGACACGGCCTAAATCTCATCTTGTTGAAATACATCTACGCTGCAAAGTAAAGCCCTAGCTTATAGTATCGACAGTAAGTGTACATTTTTGTTTGGTATCTCTTTCTAGAATTTTGGGCTCAAAGTATCAATATTTTCAGGTCATTCCAGCCAGTAAGCAGTTTGCAGCAGTTTTAATCTTATTAATATTTTGAACAATTATCAGCCAATGTTTATGTTTACTTTTCAAACTAATTACTCACCTCCGTTTGTTTGGCTTATCTGTTTTTGGGGTACCGGTATTGATTTTATGAAGTGATTTATTTGCTTAGTATTGCCCACTTTAGCAATTCCACTCGGGATAGTTTGGTGAAAAAAGTTCACCGATGGTTGGTCATAAGGAACAGTAACTGTGCTAATTTTAGATTTGACCCTGCGTGAATGGGACATTGTTGTGGCTTTCATTTATTTTCTTCTTTTTGTTATGAGCCAGAATTTTATCAGCTGATGAATCAGTTGAAATAGAAGGAAAGTTTTACAACTTGCTGTAAGATTTCAAAAGGAAAAATAGTAACAAGGGTTGTTATTTGATTTGGAAGTGGCAGTTTCTGGTAAAATTTTGCCCCAGTAACTTGGGCAATTGTGTACTGGAACGGTAAAATGTACATAAAGTTTGCTAGGTTTTACAGTCCCGCAAGACCACCAAAATACTGCACTAGAAGCCGACGGATTTTTAACGATTAACGACTGCTCCTAGCTGCACCTGGAGGTTTGGAAGCTTTGTAGGATTTAATACTGGGACAGAAATCATTCACAATTGTAATACATAGACCTCGATGCCCTTTCAAAGTTGAGATGTAGAAAATTATACTATTAGATTTCTACACATTTGATGGATTTTGTTTGATTTGAAAAGATATGGTTACAGAAGGGTAACCATAATATGCATCCATGCAGTTGCACAATCTTAAGCTGTCCTTGATTGGTCCAAAGTTCACCGGTCCTCATTTAATTGGTCTAAGGTTCACTACATAAGGTCAATTGCGGGGTACCGGTGATAAGCTCAGGTTGTGCAAATATGCGTGTATTTGCACAGGGGTTAACATGACATGTTGGCAATGCAGGTCGATAATCATCAGGTAGGAAGTGTGCACAGGTTCATGTACTAAATGTGGTATCTCTCCAGGAAGGTCTAAATTATCCGATAATGATATACTTGCTTTAGTATCATTTCCGATTGTACATGTAAGTCACTTAGATAAAGTGTAATATTTGTATTAATTTTTTTTTTTTAATTTTTTTTTTAGGGGGGTTTAATTTGAGTGATGCGTGGCTGTAGTTTGTGCCCCGATATGTAAAAGGTTTGACTGTTTTCAGCGGTTGCTATCAAAATATGCAATTCATTTTAATCAAAATAGATTCCTATGACTGACATATGAATGGGTAGTTCTATTTATTTTAAATAGATCTATAATGACTTTGTAAGAAACAGGCCTTCTTTTGTATGGCTATGATGGATATTGTCAAATAGGAGTCGTACATGTAGCCCCAAATATCTAATATGATCCCAGTCAAGGCTGCCCTGTTACTACTCATGCTACTGTGATAAGACTCTCCCTTTAAAAGTTGCAACACACCGGATTCCCGCCCACTCATCTCAGCATCTCATCCAATCCCCGGCTTCACATTAATAAGTTCCGCTGTGGATTAAACTGGTTCCCTGGCCAGTGGTCTGGTCCCCCTGAAACCTTGAAGCCTAACCATGTATTGGTTTGCATTGCTAGACTGGATCAGTTTGGTTTCCTCCATGGGTGGATCATGGTTGGATCTACCCAAGTCCACCCTTCTACCCCCTCCTCCCCCCTCTCCCCATTCTGTCAGGCCAAGGTCACTCGGATCCCCTCAGGAGAGCCAAGACAGAGCTTCCTAATTCACTTAGGGATTAGCTGAGAAAATCTCTAGGTGCAGGAGATTGATTGCTTCCTACTCCTCCTCCCCCTACCCCCCTACCCCCCTCCCCCACTGTCATTGAAGTCAGAGATCTGAGGGATATGCCACCCAGATCTGAGGAATCCTTCAGCATAGTTTGCTGACTAGATGCCAGAAAAGGTACAGGGCAAGTCAAAAAGAAAACCTGAACCCCAAAACAATGAAATATATTTCATGGAAAAACTATTAAGCACCAAAATTATGAATTGGAAGCCCATTTATTAAACTTCTTTTCCGTGAGAAATTATTTCAATTGCTCTAACCGTTAAATTTGTATCACTCTTCAAACGAAACCCCCCTATAATCAGGATGCTGATGTTTTAATTTCTGACATGTTATCCTGTCTAGTATGAGGGATAGTACTTGCTTGAGAATTCCCCCCTCCCACACATGTAAGGAAAGCCTCCTTTAATTAATTAGATCCACTTGTCCAATAAGGAGGGAGGATATATCTGGGTCATGGCCAATCATCAATCAGGCTTTCTACAAATGTTAAGGATTTGAAACTATGGGTTTGATTTTGTTAATGGGGCTCCAATTACTTCCACAATTTGTAGAAAATAACTCCAGGAAATAATCCGTCTTATTTTGAAAGGTTTCATGATTGAATTATTGATTGCCTCAAAAAACACCCTACGCTTTAAATAACCTGCAGAGACTGAAGACAATGAGAGGAAAGTCTACTTTAGTGTTGGGAGGAAACCCCCAGAGTATCTTGGGGGGGAAACCCACGGAATCAGACAGGGACTGAAAACCCAATCCACTTGTGGACCAGGGCAGGAATTGATCCCGGGTCCCAGAGTTTAAAAACAGATGTAAGTAATCACTGCGCCAACCTGAACAAGACTTTTTCCAACCTGGCATTTTTTGTAGGTAATTTTAAATTTTGTTAGTATTAAATTGCTGTCCCTTCCTGCTAGTAGATAGACCCAAGACATAATGATAACATTCAACTCCAAACCGATCAATCTGTCTACAGTATTGAAATCAATTTCAGTACCATAACTTTCTCCTTTTTTGGGGGGTGGGGGGGGGGGGGGGGGGGGGGGTGGAGGGGGAGGGTTCTTAGTTATCCCAGGGTTCATTTACGCCTGTCATTTTGCTCACTATAATGAAGAGTACATGCCACTGAATTTCTTAAAATTGGGACTTGATTCTGGTAGGATCTAGTCTAGCCCTAGACCCTTGTGTTATTTCGGCGCCCACCACGCGCGCAGATTCGTTAACGCTGTCTCTTTTTCAAATCCCGGCTTCGTGTGCGTTCTGGTCTCACGCATGCGTAGTTTACAAAATGCGGCTGGATCCATGTTCGCACTGGAGCCGACGTTTGACAAACGTACATGATTTTGGATTCCCCAATGGGTCTAGCACTAGTTGGCAATCAATTGTTAACTTTAACCTTAGTTTTCGACGAATCTCCCTCGCTTTTCCGAGGGATCCAATCAGCGACCGAGTTTGAGCCTCATCATGAATTATTCATTATACACAAATATAATATACTGTGTGTGTGTACACAAGACAGTGTACATGTACAACATTGTACATGTACAATGTACATAAGTATGTGATGGTGACTGTATGCACGTGCATTGCGCGAAATGTGCAGACTTTTAATAGCATTGTACATGTACGTGTGTCCGATCTTCCGGGGCATGGCAGTGCAAGCTAGCTACAGCCACCGGTACCGTACCGCGGGTCTGCCCGCTGCAGCATCGCTATGTTATGGTGCTTCAGCGCGGTGCGTTTTTTTGTATTCCAGTGTATCGAACGTACAGTACGTCAGTATTAGCCTCAAATCTAGTGAGGTCGTGCTTCATTTTGGCAAACAGTTAATTACCTGCCAAAACTACCTTTCCCTGAAATAAAAGGGGAAATTTATGGTGGCTCTGCATGGAGGGACATAAAAGTCGTGAATTTGTTTGCGAGTAGTTGTGAAACT
The DNA here is from genome assembly GCA_037893245.1 of Crossaster papposus. NCBI lineage: Eukaryota > Metazoa > Echinodermata > Asteroidea > Velatida > Solasteridae > Crossaster > Crossaster papposus. The sequence continues at coordinate 466,349 of JBAIAA010000614.1, forward strand.
ATTCGCGACTTGTCGTGAATTTATTCGCGACTGGTTGTTAATATTTTGGCGACTGTTCGTGAATATTTTTGCGACTAGTCGTATAATTCGTGATTATTAGTGAATATTTTCGCTACTAGTCGCGAATTTTTTTCGCGACTATTGAAAATATTGACGACTATTCGCGAACAAATATTTACGACTAGTCGCAAAAAACAAGTCGTAAAAAATTCAGGACTCAAATTTGCGACTTTTGGTCGTAAATATTTTTGCAAATAATTTCACAACTAGTATTCGCAAATTTTGTCACGACTAGTTGTGAAATTATTTGCGACTAGTTGCAAAAATATTTACGACCAGTCGCAAATAAATTAACGACAAGTCGCAAATTTGTCGCGAAAATGTTCACGACTTTTGATATCCCTCAGGGCCACCATATAAATTAGTAGCCCCAGTCCCACTGAAGCCGGATATGCTACGGATCGCCCCGGATCGCCCCGGATGACCCCGGATGAAACTACGTTTGATCTGGGGTGGTCCGGGAAGGCAATCAAAAACAAAGTGACATGTTCCCCGATCCTACTACGGTTCTACTACGGTTTGACTACGAATGGGCCCGGATCACCCCGGTTCAAGCCTGTTTTTCCCCCATGACCCCGGATGGTCACGGATTCACTACGGTTCCGCCACGGTTTCACTACGGATGCGCCACGGTTCATCCCGGATGTGCCACGGTTAACCCCGGATGACCCCGGATACACTACGGTTAATCCCGGTTCATCCGGGAAATACCGTGGTGACACCGTAGTGAATCCGTGGTGATCCGTAGTGGAACCGTAGTGGAACCAACTCCCGTTTCATCCCGGATAAACACGGTTACACTACGGTTACGCTACGGTTTATCCCGGATACACTAGGGATCATCACGATCGCACTACGGTTTCACTACGGTTCTTCGCCGCCCCCCTCTCCCTTCCCGGATGGCCCCGGATCACTCCGGATGCTAGATGCTGATCCAGGGTGACGCTCGACTTCCCGGACTCACTACGGATGTCCCCGGATGGTCCCGGATGCATGGCCCCGGATAGTCCCGGATAGTCCCGGATTATCACGGTTTGACTAAGGTTCCACTCCGGATGACCCCGGATATGAACCGTAGTGCATCCGGGTTGATCCGTAGCGTATCCGGCTTTCGGTGGGACTGGGGCTTTGGAGGTTTTCACCATAGAGCAAAGTTGTTTCAATCAACAAATTCACCCGCAGTCACAAATAAACGCCGGGGCAGCTATGATTTGCTGTGTCAATGTACATGTAAAGTACATGTACATGTACATATGTACATGTACTGTATGGTGCGAAATACGGTACCTCGGGACAATGGGAGTAAAAAGGTCTCCAAAGGGTGATTTATATTTAGGTCTCCATTAGGAATTTCACGAATTAGATTTTTGGATTGTACTTAAATTACTCAAAAGCTAGGGTTAGGATGTGGGTTAGGGTTAGTGTTTGGGTTAGGGTATAATATATAGGGTATATTGGTTGAAAATTTCAACCCAGGAAAATAATTGTGGTTAAAATGGGAGCATTTTGAAAAAAGTGCTCGACTTTCTAACCATTTTGTACACGAGAACATGTCATGTTCGGTAAGGGAAGCCATGTCTCCGTCCACAGTGATACAAAAATGCGAATACATGTACAGTATAGTACATGCACATCACGGCCGGGTCAATCGCGGCGTGTAACGTTTTGCGTAACCCTCGCACGAATTTGCCTATAACCGTCCATCATTATCACGTGATATGAATAATGCATATATTACAATAGTCTGACCACGCCCCCTGTGTGCCAACTTGTCCAAGACCTTCGAGTGAGTCCACCGAGTTCGCGGGTGCGATTCGTCTGTAGAGGGCGCCCTCTATAACATCGGTGGTTTGTGTCAGTGATCGCGGAATAAACAACACGAAGGTCTTGGAACCAAGACTAGGTAGGATCTGACTCACTGGACAATTTGTGTGACTCAAGTTGGGCGTGATGAAGAAAATAGTCGTTAAAATTGCAAGAGATTTTGGAAATTTCAACCCTCCTTAACCTCCATCTGGGTTCTGAACACACCCCCTCAGATTTCATCCATTTCCATAATGTATGCCTTTTCCTGTTCTGTGACCACTTGAAGGCCATATATCCTGTAACCCGCCCTCTAGTGTTGACTAGGGGTGCAATTTACAAGCACTGTGTTATTTTAATTTAAAATAAAATAAAATTCAACCCTGCATAATTTTCAACATCCCTAACATTGCTTCTGAATGTGATTGGCCCTACATTCAACCTCCATTACAGCGATTGGTGGAGGATTTTGAAGGATTGAGAAATGGCCACTGAACAAATTCAAGAAACAGCGAATGTTTTCAGATGAGTGCGGCCGAATGTTGCTGGATTGAGCCTGGTTTTTAGCCAAAAGGGCCTAGGGGGTTAAATTTCTTATTCCTTCTAGTCGCAGCATTTCCCCTATGAAGACATTGATATTGATATCTTGGTGAGCGTAAATACTCAATACAATTTTCAGCCATCTTTTTTAATTATAATTGTTTTTCTTTTTCCAAAGCCACTTCAAAGGTAATGCAATAGGCATTGGTCATTTGCATCAATATTTTCTACATGAGACTGAGCAAATGAACACACTTCATAGTTGACAGTGTATTGACAGTCCTCACATATGCTGTACATCTCTAAAGTTTAACAGCGACGGTTTTCCCTCTTAGATCTTCAACAGAGTATAGATTTTGGGAATAAAAAAAAAATACTGATGAAAATATCCTCCTTGAGGAAAGTGCAGCGCAACCGCGATGGTTGTTGATGTGGTTGACAAGTTTCGGGGGCCCTAAACCAGAAAATGTCCACTTCTGGAAATTTGAATTTGATCTGACGTAAATGCCCCTAGTTCAGTAAAAAGTAAAAAACAAAAATGCATTAATTCATTTTGCAATAGATGTATAAACTGAATTGCAGTAATAAGTTTAATTCTGATTTATTTCTTCAATCAAAGGATTTGTTCTTCTTCGGTGTACTGGTAATGCTCAACAATTTTGATTATTTCCAATAGAACCCATTGATTTGTTTGTTTTTTGGTTTAAACATTTAAATTGTTCGGTATGACATTCTTTGAAATTGCTAGGGGAAAGTAACTTGCTTTCTCAGTATCAGATGTCAACATCCACCAAGATCTTTACTTGAAATCTCGTGAAAAACATGATTTCATCATAAACCTTTGAACCTTAATACTTGGATTTGCCATACCGGTATTTCAATAATTTTATGCTAATGTGCATATTTGACTCCAACTTGAATTTCTGTCCCCGAGAGAACAATGAACGGACGTAAAATTGATTGCATCAATTTTATGCGGTCTGCAACACAATTTCCTTGTAAAAATACATCCTGGTATTCACTAAACAAAACCAAAAAGTGATATATCTGAAGTGACTGTATTTGTTCCATCGTTATCTAAATATCTGAGAAGATGAGTCCATTAGTAAAACACAAACAAATTCACTTTATGGTTTTCAGAATTTCCTGATAATTTTGTATCTCTAGTGCCCAAACATTCACAGCTGGTTAATGTAAACCAATCAATTTCTTAATACCAATCTTTAAACCACAAACCCTCATGGGCAAGGGAAAAAAATTAAAGAGAAAGAGAATTTGTTTTGAAAAATTCCTAAGATAACACGTTAACAGAATCAGATACAAATCTAGTTCTTAGATTCATCGACAGCCAGCTGCTAATTTCCTGCATGTTGCAACCATTGATTTTAGGCAGTTCTTCCCCCCCCCCCCTTCCTAAAGCTTCTTCTTGATTCACGTTATTACAGTGCGGCATATGTAGTACAATAACTGTGCATCGGATCAATATGCAACACACTTAGGCTGTCTGCTCCTTCTGCTCCGTATGCACGGCAGGACAAATTTTGTTTTCTCTTTGCAGATTTGTATCCTTCCGATATTTGTTTTGTGGGGAAAAGTGCAGATGTTCATCTCCAAATGAGTAACTTATCAGGCTCTCTGATTCTACTCTAGTATCAGTTTTTTTTTCTCCTGAATTTCGTTCAATGTTTTACCATTTTCATCTTCGACTATTATCATTTTTATTACAGAATTAAATAACATTCTTAAAATTGTTTCAAATAGTTGTAGGGCTGGCTACATTTTATAAAAATGTTAAACAGGGAAAACTGCTCAGCACTAAAAAAAACAGAAACAGGTTACCGGCCAAAATGCTATGTAATTTGTACTCTTTGTGACTTTGTGCTCGACTGGTTTCTGCTTAGCATAATTATTTGCTAAGTGAATTATTTTTTACTGAACAGCTCCCATATTAGCAGTGGCCATTGGGAAAAAGTAGTGGGCTACATATATTTGTAAATTACCCATTATGTGAAGGCCACCAAACGAAGGCCACAAATGTTGCCTCAGGTGGCCCAACATGTCACATCACAGCATCTCTCTAAACTTTAATACCAAGGCTTGAATAACTGTCAACTTTTTAATCTAAGGATGACATCCATTAACCATGGTGATGAACTGTGAGGAATCTTACCATCGTGGTCAGATAAGGCGTCACCCCAGCTGCTCCTTCTTTGAAGAAAGACCTGCTTGGCCGTTTTCCAAACCCCTAGCTCAGGCTCCAGCTGCAGCTCCATCACCAATGCCAAACTGCATGAATGATGCCAAAGATGGAGACTAAAAGCTGGGGTTTGGAAAACGGCCTTAATCATACTGGCCATAATATACAAATCTTTTGTTTAATTAGCCTAAATAATTTCAATTCTAAGATTTTAGTCATTTTTAAAAAATAATTACAATTGTTATACTATGCATGATTTGTAAATGCATCTTTCGAACTACCCTGCAAACGGCTGCATCAATTTGTTTGGATAGCCATGATCTAAAAATTCATGGGCTTCATTAATGTCAATTTAGAGATTTCAATCTGTTTTTCCCCAACAATTGAAATTTTAGTTAGATCCTTATTTAGCATCTAGGATCAAATGTATAGCCCTGCTATGTTAAAGTGTACGCTAAGTCTATGGGGTTAGGGTATAGTACAGAAACAAAGGGAAACACAATGGGGAATCCTAGAACCTTATGATAAAACACAACTTGATGCACACAGGGGGAAATTCATTTCTTACCAGTAAAATACTGTTGACACATACATTTTTGATATAGTTACCAAATATTCTTTGCTTTAAACAAAAGGTGTCAACTAGTAAAGTTAATAGAAAGATGTAAAGACAAATTCTGATGTCCAGTAAACAAGATTTTATTTTTGGGCGCCCTTTGCATTTTCCTTTGGGTATTATAAAGTAATTATTAGACATGTTGATGGAGTGTCTCATCTGAACATATTGCTGTAGATACAGGGTTGTCTCGCTAGACTTCACTCCAGCCTGACTTGAACACTTCCCTGAAGACAATATTAACCACTGGTTAACCCTTAGCACGCTACCATTCATATACACACGTATTCCCATGGCGCTGGATTTCCTGTGCAAGTCACTAAGTAATGCACGCTCATATGTTCCGAAGCTTTTTACTCTATGATGGGTGTGTTTTACAGGAAAATGCAACATAAACTATTTGTTCAGTATGAAATTTCCTCTCCATTGGTGGTCGTTATGATGGCTAAAATTGATCAGCCAGTCGTGGTGGTAAGCCCTCCGAAATGCATAATTACGAGCTGTGATCCGAGCCGCGTTTGGGGCCGCATCACCTCCCACTTGCTGGCGAACTTCACCGGGGCCATCGTCGCGTTGTGCCCCATCACTACTATCGTCATCAATGGAACCTTCATCACGTTCTCGTACACACTGGCATACTCGTTGTCGACACTATCGTTGACATAATCGTTCTGAAAAAGGCCTTCTAAGTCCGAATCTCCGGAGTCTGAGTCCTCCAAAATCTCCTGAAATGCAGCTCCAGCGTCCATTGAACAGCTCGAACAGCGGAACAGACAGATTTTCAATCGAAAATAGCAGAGAATTTTGTAAGAAACGAGTGTGATTTTATGGTTGAACAACGTTAGCCTCGTAATCATCTATCCAATGATACCCGGGTGAGGGTCAGGGGTCAATGGTTTGTCATATTCATTCATTTATAAATAGAACGTTGTTGCGGGCGACTACAGTCGCCGATAGCAGTGTGGGAATAAATGCGCTGGGCGACTGGAGTCGCCGATAGCGTGCAAAGGGTTAAGGGTCCCGCGTTGCCAGTTGTCTTCTTAGACTTCACTCCAGCCTGACTTGAAAACTTGTCTAGGGCGAATATTAAACATCAAACCGATGGTTCAGGGTCACTTACTGCATGTGAGGTTCATTCAAGCCTGAAGTTAAAGCTTCGGGTAGGTTTCCCTATATTTCACATATAATAGAGAAAAGGTCAAATATAGGTTTCTTTTAATCAACCTATGACTGGGTTCATCCATACTCCCTACCCAAGCCCCCTTTCTACCTCCAAGAGTACACTAGTATGGGTCAGGTCAAAGTTATCCCTACCCCCCTCACCCCTCACTCATTATACCCCTACCCTCCTCACCCTTCACCCCTTCTTCTCTCTCACTATTTAATTTGAAAACAACATTACAAACTGGCTCTATTATTAAATACACAATCTCCTGTCTGTGCACATGTCACACATTTTTTAACACCTTCAATATTATTTTCCATAAAATTATCTATCTTCTTTAGTTACTGATTACCAATGGTGCCGTATTACAAATATCTTCTTTTTCTTGACCATTGCTTGCTCAAAATTTACCACTGGCTTAACAAAACCAGAAGTATCATAACAATTTTTGTTTTTGCTTGTGTACTATATCATTCAGTATTCGTTTTATTATTCAAAGGGATTTTACTGTGTTTGAAGGATCTATTGAAAAGAGTTTTAAAGCTAAATTGCAGGATTTGTGAATTAACCAAATTATGAGTTACAATTTAAAACTCTAATGATGGTTGTTTTCCCCTTTGTTTATGGGACAATTGATTATGTATAACGTCCGTGACCTCTGAGAGCTTTAACGAGCTCGGTGAATAAATCCCCCTGAGCATATGTTTGTTAATACTTCCATCATCTAGTAATGGTCAAGGAGATTACAAACACGGAGTAATGGGTTCATTTCTCTGAAATATTAATTAGATGTCATGGCTAATTGGCCCCATCGCGGACATTACCTTTTTTTCATAACGCTAGAATTGCACCAACGTGTGAGTTTTTCCTATCCCTGTTACCTAGGGTAGTGCACCCTTTAAAGGTAGTATACACCATTTGCAGATATCGAAAATATTTACTATCGAATTATTAAGAAATATCCTACTCATCTGAAAGTAAATGTTGATACTAAGCATCCAGCAAAATGATTGCACTAGATATTCTGTAATTATTCCGAAAAATATAATTTTATAATGAAAAATTCACCGATCGCTGTCCGGCGATCGCGAAAAAACAAAGATAACATAAGAATAACTGCTCGACGCCGGTTGAAAAAACCAGCTGTTTTTCGTGCTTTTCTCGGCATCCATGATTCTAAAACTTCGGACAGCTCAGTTAAACGATATTTAATATAAATACAACCCCCCAAATCTACTCATTCATGGTAATTCAAGCAATGACCAATGGTGTACTACCTTTAGGACTGTGGTGGTTTGCCTATACAAGATCCACTGGTCTTCCGATTTCAAGCTCCCCCGTGATCTATACCTGTAGCCTTCCTCTCACAAAAACTTGGATTATTTAAGCTCCCCCTTCAAAAAGTGCTCCTTTTTATTCGTCTGCAACAAAGCCTCTCCGTTCTCTTTGCAAAAACAAAAAGATAAGGGGGGGGGGACACAAAAGGACCCAGGAAACGGAAGAATCCCGTTCTTTGACGTACTTACAGCAAGAGAAGAAGAGGCTATTGTGTAGCACAGCAACTGTTTTGTAAAGGGGAGTCACTTCTGAAGAAGGGAAGATGGAGGGAAGGGTTTGATGAATGGGATGGCAGAACTTTTTAAGCTAGCCAGGAAACAGTGGGAAGCTCTTTAGAGTAAAGCCTGCTGAGCTCTTCTCTCTCTCTGTGAGGCTCTTTCTGTTTGCCGCCTTCCGACATGAATGATAGAATCCTGAGCCTTTCCACTTGGGCTTTGGTTCAGTTATGTGTAGAGTGTGGGTGTGGCTCGGAGCTGCTTTGGGAGGGGGATTTTTTAGCTTCCAAGTTTATCCATTGAAGCAAGAGCGTTCATTATGATAATTATATAACCCTAACCCTGCCAGATCCAGCAAAGTGCATCTGTGGTGACTGCTTGACCTTGCTGGACTCTGCACACAAGTCAATGTGAAAAAGTATGCAATCTGTTGCGTCTGGCAGGGTTTCTAGCCAAAATACCCTGGAGGGTTAGGGATTTATATAAATTAGAACCCTGTTTTTGCCAAGGAACAAGTTTCCTGCTAAGCAAATTTGTGTGCTGAGATCAGCTCCATGAACATTGGCCCATATAAATTGAGTTATATACATGGTTAAAATGCCCATAATGTAAGCTTTCATTTGGTATATTATTGAGCTACATAGCCCCTTTCATTTTGGAGACATGACGTGTTTACATATTGATTACTTCCTTGGAGTTCAAATAACACAACTGAGAAAACATGCTGCGAAATAGCCGGCTCTGATGTAGTACAACAAAACGATGCACACAAAATGGTTGTTTTTTCCCACTTTATTCATCAAAATCAACATTTCTTTCAATGAAACCTGAAACTGTAGGTATTAAAGATGTCAATCATGACAAAAAACAAAACTCACATTTTTTATGAAATGTTTACCCTTTCAACGTTGAGCGGGCCATTACATGATAGTGCACAGCGCGACTTAAAGGTAGTATACACCATTGGTCATTGCTTGAATTATCATGAATGAGTAGATTTGGGGGGTTGTATTTATAGTAAATATCGTTTAACTGAGCTGTCCGAAGTTTTAGAATCATGGATGCCGAGAAAAGCACGAAAAACAGCGGTTTTTTTCAACCGGCATCGAGCAGTTATTCTTATGTTATCTTTGTTTTTTCGCGCTCGCCGTCCGGCGATCGCGAATTTTTCATTTTAAAATTCTATTTTTCGGAAGAATTACAGGATATCTAGCGCAATCATTTTGCTGGATGCCCAGAATCAACATTTACTTTCAAATGAGTAAGATATTTCTTAATAATTCGGTAGTAAATCTTTTCGATATCTGCAAATGGTGTATCCTACCTTTAATACACCTTTTTGTAGAGCTGGTCACATATACAATTACTTGTTAACAGCAGTCATTGTGACCATGTCAAGATGCATTCAGACCAGACAGAATGCATAAATCTGGGTGATATTTGCTGCCTCTCCACTTGAGATCAAAATAGAAGGAGGTCACTCAGAAACAGATAATTACATCCATGTTCGGGCTTCCCACTAGGAGGTCCAAAGTGTCATGTATTCAACACATTAAAGGTAGGATACATCATTTGCAAATTTCAACAATTTTTACTGCCGAATTATTAAGAAATGTCTTACTTTATTTAAAAGTAAATAATAATTGTAGGCATCCAGCAAAAGACTGTGCTAGATATCCTATAATTGTTCCTGAAAATTGATTTAAATTAAAGTTTATATAATGTGAATGGGTCAATTTAATTGGTTAGTCAAATCAGACAACTTTCAACCAATCAGCTTCTGACTTGGAATTAATAAGAAACCCAAATTAATTTAGATTATTACCAATGAAATGTGTTGAAATAACCAGTTGGAATGCTCACAACTTGTAACCAACCACAGACCTCTGTAGACTCAGTCTCTGGGCCAATGGCAACCCTTGGAATCAATCATTTTACTTACAGAGGACCAACCAGCGAAACACCAAGCTTCCTCCCTAATGACAGACATACTGACATTCTTGGGCTGCCCCGGGGTCAAGAATGCCAAGAAACAAAAGATGAAGGGAGTGTCACAGTATTTTATGACCCCGAAAGATTACTTAAAAAAAATACCAAGGAAAGATTGATGCTCAAGTAAAGGTTTGAAATTCAAGTTTTAGAATAACATAAAAGGGTGGTTCGTTAAAAAATATTGTTCCGTTGAGTGAACGATGTTTGAGATGTTCCTGTGCAGGTTTGCAGTGTTGCTACTTGTTTGAGACAATTATGTACAATTTTATGTTCCAAACATTTTCATTTTTTTTTTTGTTAAGTCCAATTTCACGGTCGGTTATTTTAGTTGACCATTTTACAAGTTATTTGGGGTCATCCCTTTAGGAATCCAGTGGGCTCCCATTGATTTAACTATGCAATAAAGACAAACAGTCCATACAAATTTCACCAATTCATAAATTTAAGAAGGAAAATAAACATTCCGGACTCAACACCTAAAGTATTGTCGTTCGTTCCGTGGTTCCCGTTTCATGTCCCATCACAGTTTACTTTTTAATAATTTGATAAAATAAATAGACTATTTTTGACTCCGACGCAATATTTTGAGTTAGTTGGAATTGTTTTTACCAAAGCATGTAGTAAATGTCATCGATATTTTGCGGACTTATCACTGGTGTCAGACCCAATCACTGCATGCAGAAGCATATATTTGTGCGTGTACGTGTAGCCAGCACGGGGTTGGATTGGGCGATTGTACAAATATTATCTATCAGTTCAATGTAAATCATAAAATGATTGACCTGTTAAATGTGTATCCATTTTTTTGGTGTCCTCGGACCCTGGTTAATTTAGTTGTATGTAGAATTATCTATATATTTTGTTTCCGCCCCTCCGACACTGCCAAATTTCCTGGTATGTTCATCATCCAATAAATACAACAAATGCTGGCCTCAGAACCAAAAATAAAACTGAAGTTCTGATTTAAAAGATTGGCTGACGATTATCTTGGTTTGGAACAAGAATCCAGAAACGAATGTTGTAGATCCTGTTTATTTCAATAACAGTTATTTATCCATTCTTTATCTTTATCTATTTATTTCCTTGTTCCTTCTGTTCCAACTCAGAGACCCCCCCCCCCCCCCCCCCCCTTTCCTCCCCACTTCACAATTTTGCCTCTGGACTGAAGTGGAAGTGGAAGTGTTCCGTCAGTCCCCGCCTCCCCCCCCCCCCCCCCCCCCAAAAAAAAAAGAGCGGGAGAGTTGTTAATCAAAACACAATTTGATTCCTGATAATATCAACACCCCTATTCAGCGCATGTCATTATTACATGGTACACTGTGCTCCAAACCAACATCATTACATTATGTATTGGATTGCCTCAGCTGACCAACCACTGTGTGCCAATTAGTCAAGCTAGTGTGTATCTGCATGCATAGGAGGTAGTTGTCATGTACTGGCTGCAGACTTGGAGATAATAACCAGCTGGGTAGCCCAGGCATGCATTACCACACACTGACTGAACCTGTCATTAGTGTCACCGCAATATACTATGCAAAGTGCTTACCCTCTTATTACACTGCATAGCTGACATACCAACCAGTCTTGTGTTTATTGTGTGAGCGTGGTACACCTACACTAGAGAGAGAGAGGGGACCGATCCATTGAAGCATCACCCAGTTAGCACCCCTTTATGTGCCTGCATAGCTTAGGGGCGTATACCAACACAACCCATTGGCCCAGCGTGGTACAGAGCGACCTAGTAGCCCATCCCTCTCTGTGGCATCAGTCCTCTACAGGCACCCCACCTCTACTGACCGGCATTCCGTGTTCCTCTGTCTTGGCTGTGGTGACGGAGTAAACTTGCTCCCATTATATACCCTGCTCTTTCTATTCAGAGTACAGTGTGCATGCCCACTGCCGGGATTTTGCTTTTTGAGAATCAGGAGCTGGGATAACACGAGGCGTTGCGTTGACTGAATTCAACCCGGATTGAAGTTGTGTACAGAGATTGTGGAATCCTGTGATCTCAGCCCGGGACAATAGTCGCCAGTATTATTCTGTGGCTGCTTCCACTGAATTACCTCTCAGATTTGCGGCTCGGTGAATTGAACAGAGTTGACAAATCAAATCCTCGCGCTGAACTTGGTTTCATTTCAGTACTGTTGAGAACTGTACGATTCCTACGCCGCTGAGCTTCTCCATCAGAGGACATAGCCAGGTGTTTGTCGATTGACTTTGCGAATTCAACCATCTTACATGTGTGGAGCTTTTAACAGTGTCTTGAAATCTGAGACGTCGGCCTAGTGTTGTTGTTTTAAGTCAGCGATTTGGTGGATTGGCTACAAAACCAGCGTGTGAATCATGAAGACGAGCGGACAGCCTGCCTACATCCTGCCAGGATATAACAACAATCCGCACCAACAAGCCTTCCTGGTGTATCATGTAGGAATTCTCTTTATTCACTCTCATTTCTAATAATTTAATTGCCAGTTGATTTTTTGTTTATTTATTTGTACATTTGGTTTAGAAAGAAAGTTTTGTATAGAAATCTAGTCATTAAAAAAAAAATTGAAATTGGAACTGCTGTTTAAAAACACAGGGATACATTTTCTCTCTGAAATTGTCCCCTTTTTTATTTTCAAAGGAAAGTATCAAAAACACCAACTAACACAGTGAACAAAAGAAAAACAGTGAAAAAGGATACATCATTTGCAGATAATCTGTAATTATTACGAAAAATTGACGGACGGCGATCGCGAAAAAACTGCCCGACGCCGGTTGAAAATGTTTTTCTTGCTTTTTTTCCCTGGCATCTATGATTGTAAAACTATGGACAGTTCAGTTAAACGAAATTAACTATAAAATACAACACCCCAAAATCCAGCCATTCCTCATAATTCAAGCAATTACTGTATCCTACCATAGATCCTACCTTTAAACCTGCAAGGTTCTTGCATTCACAAAACTTGTTAAGGAAATTGCCCTAAATTGGGGAAATTTTGTTCAAAGTCTTTAAATATTTTGAGGAATATGTTGAAGCAAGTCGGTACAGCTGTTAAGAGTATCATTTGATTGTAACAATATACAGTAATAATAATAATAATAATAATAATAATAATATTAATTTACACATCTCTAGTCCAGATGTTATTTTGTGGACAGCCCATGAACAGTTAAATGTCATTATTAGTACGTACCCTGACCCATACTGAAGTCTATCCATTATGGACCGTACTCGATCCATCTAGCTAGACAGAGGTTGTCAATACGTTGGGTTGGATCCGTCAATAACTGCAGTGCAACATTCGATATAAAGCAGAGTTTGTGACCAGGTTAGGGGGGAAAAGTCAATATTGTAGGGTACCTTCCCTGTAATGGCTTGGGTGACATGTACATGTAGGTCCTGCTGCTGCACCTATAGAAGTGGCTGAGGCTACTTCCCATTCCGACTTGGTGTGTTAATACAGCTAGCCAGTAGCCATAGCCAAATAATGTTGAGCTCAGCATAGGCAATCAGGTTCCAGTTTGCAGGTAGTCCAAGTAGCTTGGACCCTACCTATCACCTTATTAACATTGAGGCATAATCTGGTGATATTAGGATCCAACTTATTATGGTGTCGCCTATCCATTATCTAAATAAGTTAATGTGACCCAACAAAAACATCAGATTTCACCCTCACTAGAAAATTGTCTCAAAATCCACCACGGAAACGAGCAGAGATTCGAAGATCAAGATCGAGGTTCTAATGTTTACTAATTCTAAAGGCTCTCCTCGCCTTCGGGTAAACCCAGTCGTACCCTGATGTACTCCTTTTTTGCGATCTGCAATTTTGATGTATGAATTTATTCTCCCAAACTAGACTATATGCCATAAAGAGAAGAAAAAACTGAAATATCTTGTTGAGGGTACAATAAATTATATCCTCTGATGAGTGTCTGTGAACCATGAAATTAAACATTGGACATCCCTGGATTGATGACTGGAAATCAAGGGGCTTTTTAAGTTGACACCTCGTAGTGTTGCAACCTAAGGGTCAAAACAAAGAATACTAAAATCGTATAATTTTGTTATCAGCTCATCAATTTACCTCAAGTAAATGTGGAGTGTCGTGGCCGAGCGGTTAAGAACCCGGTTTTCTGTTCCGCAGAGCGTGAGTTCGAATCTCGGTCTCGACACCTGTGTCCTTAAGCAAGGCACTGAAACCACTATTGCTTCGTCTTTCGGATGAGACGTAAAGCTGTAGGTCCCGTGTATTGTATAATAATAATCATTATAATGCACGTAAAAGAACCCAGTAACACTTATCGCTAAGAGAAGGGGTTCGCCCCGGTGTTCCTGGCTCAATTGGGAAAAATAAATAAAAATATATATAAAAAAAATCACTTTCTATCTCAGGCTGTGCTCCGTAGTCATATATGAGTCGATGTGGCCGGCTGCCAGAGGCGCCTTTACGTGCCAGCGGCTCGACTACGTTGTAGCCCTGTCCTTCGCAATTCAAATTGTATAACTGCTGGGCCCCTCTGAAAAACAGTGTTTCACTGAGAGGTTACCCCAGGGTAAATAATAAATAAATAAATAAATAAAATCAAGTGTACATTTTGCAGCTATAAAAAAAACTAACCAACCAAATTATTGTTTGAAAGCTTACTTGTTTCTTTTGGGCATGCTGTCATTTTAGAGAAAACCAAAACAACTTCCAAAGATGAGTCTCGGAGATGCATTTTTGGAAATTTGGTTTTGTAATCCATGAATGGCGTGTTGAAGCATTGACACGGCGCACACGTCATAGTTGATATTATTCATCGGTTTAACACGTTGACATAGCATGCACGTAGCTGCAGTAAGGGCAGAACGAGATCATGTCCCAAACATGTTGATTCCAGACGCAATCGGGATCTCGGAATATTGTTTTCTCAGAAAATACAGCATTCAATTAACATTGAACTTTATTAGGTTAGTTTTCATACACCTAACTGTCTTTTGATTTTAAGCACTTCTGTTGAACAAAAAAAAATAAAAAAATAAAAAATTGACAAAATAGTCTTTTCTACCGCTCTACCTTTTGATAAATGTCCTAGGACAAGGCCAGGGCAGCTCGTCTTCATTTTAGCTTCAACTGGTAAATTAAGCCGACTGAAAATTGTAAATTGACGCTCGCAATATCAACCATACCAGCAAATTTGCTAATTGTATAAGTGCAGGGCAGATGGGGAGTGGGAACCGCAAATATTGACAGGAGTTTTAAAAGCTGGTGATGAAAACTGCAGTCGTTGATGGCTGTAGCCTTTTTGAAAAGAGAGATAGAAACTAGAGGTGATGTGTGATCTTTCTTATCAAAATGCTCTATATCATTTTTAGGCCACCCATGTGCACATGCCACTAGGTTTTATTAAAGTGTGAGGAATGTTAACTCCTATCGTAAATTACAGCTTAGGAGTGTATGCATAAATTCTGGCTACCAGAACCACTAGATAAAAAGAAAAACCTTCTTTGCTAATTACACATTTTCTTATCTGAATTTTTTTTTGGAACCCATACTACATTTTCCATGGACCTAATCCCTCTGGTCTATAGGGGGCATTTTTTCTCTGATAATATTGACCCTGCTATCGTGACCCTGGGTATAGTTTTTACTATAGTATAACCCCCCTTCCCTTAGTATCAACAGCTTATGTATAATATAGCTCTTAAGAAAGGAATGTAAACAGAGGTCCAAATGAAGTGAGCGGTCTGTCATAAAACAAAGCTAAGATGCTTGAAAATATATAAATTAAAACCTAGGGGGCCCTTCCTGATAGATTTATGTCCAAATCTTTGGATTTTGTTCTGTTCCTCCCCATCCCCCCACCCCTAGTTCAACTTTGTACTAATTGTGTCCATTCGGAACAGGCCTGAGCCTAGGGTCGTTTACCAAACCCAAGCTTTTGTCTTTGACTTCGTCCGTGTGCAGTTTGGCAATAGGGACGAAGCCAGAGACTGAGCTTAAGCTGGGATTTGGAAAAAGGCCCAAGACTTGGAAAGTCATCTGGAGCAATCAATTTGCCTGAGTAACACACACGTTCAGCTTCCATACCTACTGCGGGCATTCCTTTGTTTTCCGAAGAACAGAAATGGAGAAAAAGCTAATATTTGTGAACACTCTTTTAACCCAGATTTTGTTTTTATCATGACCTCCTTATTAATGGGCTCCCTCCATTCTGCGACAGATATATCCCTAACCCCATTTTGCCTTTAAAAAGCTGTTTTTCAGAGAGGGGGAAATGTACTGTGGATGTGGGCGAGTCGAGTCCACAAACCATTAGCTCTTCCTGCATCCTGTGGACAGCTTTTGTTTGCAGGTCCACAAAGAGTATGAAAGGATAATTTACACTTGCAAGGACCTTACCAGTGGGAAAAATATTGACCCTACGGTAGCTCAGATTTTTATATTGCAGTAAAGTTTACTCCTTTCTCTATGCTCTCCCAGTTACCAGAGCTGTGAATTACTGAATACTAGGACACACTGTAGTAAATGCTTAGGTGCAAGTTTGTTTGAACATAGGGAAAGGAACAGTAAAAGAAAATGTAAATTTACGACCGGCCCCATGGATATACCTGTTTTGTTTTTTCTAATAGCTAGGACCCACAAGCCTAGATATGCCAGAGTCATAAAATTGTACTAGTAAAGGGTAAACCATGTAGTAAAAAACACACTATCTGTCTCATGGGGGCTGGAACTTCAACCAGATAGGACAAGAATGTGGGTGAACTCTGAACTTAAAGGGGCTTTTTTTGTTGTTGGTGGTCTGTGGGTCTAGATCTGAGTTAGCTTTTTTTAGGTGGCTTTGTGTACATGTTCTGTTTGATGTTTTTTTTTAGGGCCGGAACTATTTGATGTATGTTTATTGGCATGTGATTAAGAAATTTGGAGGAATTCTTGTTGAGCAATATAAAGTCAGAAAGTTATGCATCAAAAAAAAAAAGAAAAAAAAAGAAAAGGAAAGTGAATTAAATGTAAAGATTTGAGTCAGTGTGCTTTTCATGCTAAGCAAAAACCAGCAACCAGTCACAGAAAATATGTATCACCTACAAATTTGCTACAGAATAATTGTAATGCTCCCTGGTTGTCTGTCTTGAACAACCACGCCTGGCCTTGACTGTCTTCTGATAATTACAAGTAGGTCATTAGGGATTAGGTCACCAAGCAGATGGATCCCTACCAGCATTATCAAAACTTGCAGTTATGCTTAATTAGCTTCTTGGCTTGTGGGGTCAAATTACTGATTACTTTTCCTTGGGGGAAGAGCAGTTAAGTTAGCTGGGTGGTCTAGTCTGGTAAGAGGATATATAATTGGGCAGGGGCCAATTTCACTGAGCTCCTAAGCACAACAAAATGCTTACCATCAAAATTATTCTTTGACAAAAAAAGGGTTACAAATTTTCAAGTGATGTATGATACTTTGTGACTGTATCCAGCTGTTTTTTGGCTTAGCATGAAACACATGAAATTTTGGCTGCGCTGGTAGCCTGTATTTACTCAACAAGACTTTGTTGTGCTAAGCAAATGTTTGTAAGTTTAGCAGCTCCATAAAATTGGCCCGAGATCTGCAGCTAACAAACAAGGGATCCTGTGATTGGTTGGAACTTTTTAAGAAATAAACAAAACGGCTATGTGATTGAGTAAATGTGCTTAGTTAATTTATTGTACTTTTTTTTCTTTTGTGAGATTAGTATATATGTGACCTAGCACGAGTAAATGAGACACTTTGAGGCAAAAATAAAATTTGAGATTTTGATTTCATCATTTAAAGCTAAACAAGCTTTAAATGATGAAATCAAAATCTCAATTTTTTTTTTTGCCGCAAAGTGTCTCATTTACTCGTGCTGGGTCACATATGAGTAATTACAAAATAATAAGAATCTTGTCAATTATTTCTTTTCTCCTGTTCTCCGGTATGCAAGCATACGCACCGATCAACGACAGTCCACCAATCCTTCCAGTCCTCACAAAGCCTTTTAAAAACAAACACTTGTGAAGCTTGTTACTAATTCTCTCCTTTTTTCTCTTGTCTTCTTCACTCCAGACGTACCCACCAGTCAGAACGATGCCTCCACCCAGCCCGGCCAGTAACACGGGCTCGGCAGGCAGCTCCGGCTCTTCCAGTCAGCAACATTCCCCCCTCTCCCAGTCTTCACAGAGTAGTTACGGCAACGACAAGCTGAGTAAGACCAACCTGTACATACGAGGCCTTCCAACGCACACAACAGACGAGAACCTAGTCGCCCTCTGTCAGCAGTAAGTTTGACATTTTGAAATGTCCTCTTTCTTTCCATTCTTTCCTTGGATGGGTTAAGTCTATCACTAGTTCATTGCAAGTCCTAGTGAGTAGGTACTCAGTAGGTAGTGCGTAGGTTCTCACAAGTCCTTCATTTCTTTTGGTACATAGCGTTATGGGGACAACCCATAGGGTTTGTGTGTAAACTGAAATCTCTCTAATCTCAAACTCAGAACACTCTAAAATTCTAAAATTTTCAGGATCACCCTAATTTGTTCTCTTCTTCATTTTCTTTTATTATACCCTAACCCGATTTTACCTTGTTCTACCTTTACTGAACACCCAACGCGCTATGGGGACTCGAAAAATGTCCCCACTACTCGGTCTGTCTTTTCCAAACAAAAGAGCCTGTCCCCCTAACGCGGTGAGTGCCTACCCTCGCAAGCCCTCGCAAGCCCTAGCAAGCACTCGCAAGTCCTCGCAAGCCCTCCCAAGCCCTCGCAAGCCCTCGCAAGCCCTCGCAAGCCCTCGCAAGCCCTCGCAAGCCCTCCCAAGCCCTCGCAAGCCCTCGCAAGCCCTCCCAAGCCCTCCCAAGCCCTCGCAAGCCCTCGCAAGCCCTCGCAAGTCCTCACAAATTCTTACAAGTCCTCACAAGTCCATGTAAATTTCCACAAGTCCTCACCAGTCTCTTACACTTTCTCACAACTCATCACAAGTCTTCATACTCATAGGTCCCATCAAGTCGTCCTCAAGTCCATTGCAATTCTATCATAAATCACAGAGACCAAAATGTTGATGGAATCAAATTGGTGGCGGTACTCGCGTCCCTAGCTTGCACAGAATATACAATGAATTCTCAAGTGAATCTTTCTTGAAAAAGAGGAAAAGTATGTGGAAGGAAAATAATTGTGATATTCCGTTTGTCAGCTTCAAACATCCATCCGTTACTAGATACTGGAGTACGGTTTTCTGGATTATTTATTACTGTTATTTATTTAGTACTTGCCCCTTAAATTGCTACATTCAAGCTTTAACAGCTAGTTGTACCCTTGCGAACATGAGGCACAACACTCCACAAAGAACTGGTGACAAAAAGGGGTGGATAGTTTTACATTTTATCCCAGATACTCACAATACCCGCACCCTAGTAGAAACGCAGATGGAAAGAAAGTTCACTCAAAGATCAACGTACTTATAAAAAAAAAGTACAATTCCTCTTTCTGTGTGGCTCATGAAAAAAAAAATACTTGTAAGTAATACTTCCTATAATCCATTGTACCAGAGTGCAACACCATACCTAAATTGATCAATTAAAGGTGTGCGAACGATAATATTTCATTATATGATTTGGCAAAAAATTCTAGGGAGGATTATTTAAGCCTTTTAGACTTTAGATTCCGGTTCCTACT
Source organism: Crossaster papposus (assembly GCA_037893245.1). NCBI lineage: Eukaryota > Metazoa > Echinodermata > Asteroidea > Velatida > Solasteridae > Crossaster > Crossaster papposus. Next base: position 485,922 of record JBAIAA010000614.1, read on the forward strand.
TATGTAAATCCCCAAAAAGGAACGATCCTATTATAGCGGCTTTTCTGCCTCGGTTACTCAACCTTTGAAGTTGATTTATAAAACCACTGGCCAGGAATTTTCTAGCCATTTGGTTTTGAATTTGGATTCTTTGTCTTCAAACAAGACCACACACATGCCTTTATAAAAGGAACATTCCTAGGTTTATGACCATAATCGAATCATAACAGGCACAGTCAACAAGGGGCCTTTTTGTCATGTCGTTCCTGTGTTGAATTATGTCATTGTCCTTTGGAATAATTACTGGTTTACATGAGTTTAACTTGGAAACCTTCATTCTAAAAACAACAAAACAACAAAACATACATTTGTCCTCCTGAATGCTACAAAAGATGATCATTTCTTCATTTTCACTTTTAATACAAACATTTATATCTGAAATCCAAGGTTGACTTTGAAAAATCAAAACTAATCAAAAGTTGACTTTCAGGAAATATTTATGGCAGATTTTACGGAAGGAAATTGTGAAGTTTTAGTCATTCCAGATACAAATGCTACAAACTATTTTAGGTACAAATCAATAATTTGTACGTCCCTTTCGCTCCCTGTTGCATACCCTGTGAACTGTTGCCTGTAAACTTTCATAAAAATACCCTCTCAAAAAAACTTTTCTCAACTTCAAAAGTTCAAATATAGTAACTAAAAAAAAAAATCACCAAATATCAAAGCTCAAGCTATCTTATTTATATTAAGAAACTTTCCAAGCTGACCGCTTGTAACCTTTTGATCTTGTTGCTTCAAATTGTAAAAAAACCATTTGTAGTACTGTAATATTTTTATAAGAACAACCTGAGCCAACTGATCGCTGATAACTTCAAAGCTTCAGAAAAATTACCCAAATCTCTCTTTCAAATCTTCTCCCGAGATAAAAAAGAAAAAAACCTCAGGTGGCTTTTGCAACGCCGGTTGACCTGATCGCTCGACTAGTTTCTAATCGGGTTTAGAAATCAACCAATTAAGAGGGGTCTTAGGTGTAGAAAATCCAGCGCTCATTTGTAGATCATCATCTGCATTTTTTTCTCACAGACCCAGAACTGACCTTTCATTTGAGTAAAGAAAAGAAAGGTGTTGTAAGATTATTTCAATGCGTTGGCAAGCTATTGATGGTGTGGCAGAATACGTGCATTCAGATATAGGCATCCAAGTTGTTTAGTAAAAAAAGAAAGTGGATTAAACAAGCGAGTAAAACGAGAATCGATTTGAAATGAGAATGAGAACTGAAACGATTAATTGGAATAGAAGAAACCAATTCAGTGTGTATTTTCCAACCGCTGCATACACAACACACGGTTCTTTCACGTTTTCTAGTTGACCTAGCCATCCCGAATCTTTTTAAAAAAATACCCCCCCACCCCCCCCCCCCCCCCCCCCCACCCCTCCCAATTGTAGACGATTTGTGGCAGCTTGGTCCTGCAGCCCTAAGTTTTGATGGAGTATGATGGACTTGGGCCAGGAGGCCTGAAGCACTGCTGGGGAATTTGATTGATTTTATTCATCATGCAGTGCTGCTGTTGTCATTATTATTATCATAATTTATATGAGCCTCAATCAACATTTCAGTGGTGGTTCCATTATCCCATGTTTAATAAGCATAGTGAGTGATAATGGGTGTTGGCAGATTTAGTCCAAAACTTAGTAAAAGACAGTATGGAGTTAAGAAAACTGAAAAACCATAAAATGTATTCATGTAAAAACAAATGTTGTCAATAATGCACACGGTACGGTGTTCCAGAGGTCACAGGTTCAAATTCCACTCCTGTCATTTTGTTTTTCAGCTCACTTTGAATATTTATTATATTGGAGACTATTTTTCTCTCTCACAATGTCGAGATAATCTAATTTAAACTATTCTTTTTTAACAAACCCTAAATGCCAAACGGAATCCTCTTAGAAGAAATGCATGTACTTGCATCTCAACCACAAACAAATATGCCTTTATTTGAACCCCCAGTCTCCTCTCTTCCCCCCCCCCCCCCCAACCCAAATCCCATGACTCTCGTTGCCAAGAAGTGTAAGTAGCATCTCATCAACCACCTGCTACCCCTCAAGACACCATTTTCCCGAAAAACAAGAAAAAAAAGAAAACACAAATTTCAAGGTAGAATACCATGCCATGAATAAGTGATGTGAACTGTCTAGAGCAGAAGATGCAACCACTAAGTCTGAGGCTGCATGCATGATACTGTGTGTATGTGAGAAGTGGCTATTATTCTCCTATTGAAGCATGAGTAATAATACAAATAATAATATAAAGCATTTATAATGCGCCATCTATCTAGAGAAAACCTATTCCGAGGCGCAACATAAAACACAAACATGACAAAGGAAAACTAATGAACCAAAATAAAATGCAACAATAAATAAAACATAGAGGCAATTCAAGATCAATAATGTGACCCTACATGTAGAAGATCAAAGAGGATATCACAGTACCAACACACACTGCCCAGCTGCACATGGCAAACAAGCAAAGAGAGGAGAAGACCAGAATTAGCAGTTACAACAACTTAACAGCAATAACTGATTCCTGCCCGACCAAAATGAGAAAAAATGGCCGAACATACATGTATTAAGGTATGTGTCAGCAATGCGATACCAGAAATCACATTAAAGACATCAAGTAAAAGCTCAAAATGAGTACATAAATCACAATAAAATGTTTTGCAAAAACAATCAAATATTATAAGCAGTTTCAAATAAATGAGTTTTTAACAACTTTTTGAAAACATTGATGGAACTACAACTGCGAAGTACGAATGGCAAGGCATTCCAAAGTTTGGGAGCAGCTGCATAAAATCCACGATCACCATACGACGAAACAGTTCTAGGGACAGTCAGAAGCCAGTCATAACCGAATACATTTGGGCGTGGCTATGACAATTTTTATTGCAACCCATAACCAAGTAATTTAGATGTGGCTATGGTAAGTGGCTTTAGCGGCTACCCATACGTACATGTGTAATCACGAGCCCACGAGCTGTAGCCGATTAATTCTGCTGCAGCCCGAGACAGTGGTCTGTGACCCCAGTCCAGTTTTCCTCGCTCCCCAGAGCTCAAATTATCTATCTTCGGACAAAATGTTACACCAGGGAGTCGATGAAAAATTGCCAGTATGGTGCATGGAGTGCAGATGACATTATAAAACCTCAATCAGATTGCTGGCATGGGAGCTCATGATGACAAAATAATATTGTGATGAGAAATAGCAGATTGTTTTCCCCCTTGACGAAATTTTTACGTTTCTCCTGGATCTTTTTCCTCATGAGTGTAACCTAGGTGCTGCAAAGCCCTTGAATTTGAAAGCAAGTGTCAGGTAATGTACAAACTACGATTACCGGGGACACCAGTGAAATTTAGCTCAGAAGTAAATGGCTAGGCTTCATACTTATTTCAGGGTTTCTTATTAAGAGGATGCCTAAAAACTAGACCAAGTCCAAAGAAGGTTTAGAGTAGACAGTCTGACATCGAGGTATTTTGGTGCGAAGTGCTACACGTTGCCCGCCAATTTATGCAAAACTCGACCAGGCTCTAAACTAATCACCCCCAGAGACTCGACCCAAACTCATCTCGGTATATCCGGCCATCATATAGGAGTACATATGAACATCTATCAGTCTCAGAGATAAACGATGCTTAAATAACACGCCAACTGTCTCGCATCATTAGGCCGCGCCGAGAAGACGACAAAATGGGGAACATTAACCGAACTGCATTAGGCTTAATGTTTCTTCACAGAATAACATCACAAAATCTGTTTCTTGAAATAGAAAAGTCATCAGAAAATCTGGCTGTTTAATTCCTAAATTTTGGTTTTTGATGACTTGGCACACAGCTTGATTTCGTTTGAGCCACAGAAAATGACCGTATTCTTTGACTTGAATAATCTACTTGTGTCAATTCCAAGACAAATTAAATCTTTAGCCTGCCATTGATAAAGTTGACGAAAACATGAGCAATTAATGCGCTAAAACAATATAATTAGAGTATTATTAAACTCCAATCGGTAACAAAATCACACATATTGCAGTTGTCATACTATAGAATAATTTGCCTTAAATTCGCTCATCCGCAAATTACTTTTGCCACGGTCGACTTGTTAACGTCATTCCATATTCACACACATGGGATCTCAATATATCCTTTAAAGACCCACCGGTCTTTTCAAACTACAGTGCTACACGGCAGATAAATCAGCGCCGATGCGTGACATGGCCTCTTCCTGTGACCATTCACTAGCAGAGCGTGTTGAAGATGTCGTTGTTAGGTATTATAAGGAGATGCATCTTAAAGAGGCAATCTTGCTATCTCTTGGCCCCTTCTTAAAACCAGTAATTGACAAAAATGCTTCGCAGCGGATACATGTACCGGTAGATGCAGCACCGATGCGAGACTGGGCAACTCAACTTTCCGTGTTGAAGATGTCGTTGTTAGGTATTATAAGGAGATGCATCTTAAAGAGGCAATCTTGCTATCTCTCGGTCCCTTCTTAAAACCAGTAATTGACAAACATGCTTCGCAGCGGATTCATGTAGATGCAGCACCGATGCGCGACGTGGCCACTTCTTGGACCATGAGGTCACTCATCGTGTGTAGAGCATGTTGAATATGTTGTTGAAGGAGATGCAACGTAAACAGGCAAACATATTCATGTAGTCCTCAAAATAACCACAGAAGGGTGATTTGTTACTGCTAGAAATTCCAGTTTCCTTGCTTCTGATAACCGCATTTCAACACAATGTTAACGATCTCATTTATTGGCGTCGCCGGTGAAGCTGCCAGCTGTTGCCTGTCTCCAACACACTCATGCTAATACACTCGGCCTGCTGCTCCCAAAATAAAGAAAGAAACAACATTTAAAACCTCCAACACATCCACTGAATAAAAAACAGATAAAATCTAATAGAATAAGAATAAAATGTACATGTATATGCTTTAGTTGATGGTGTAAATGGAGGACACATGCTGGCGACACGAAGGTGAATTGGGGTTAGGGTTAGAATCGAGGACGACCTCGATTGAGATTCGTGTACAAAACCAATGAGAGCCGTCGGGAAAAAGTACAAACAAAGGAAATTATCGAGAGGAACAAAACAAACGTGTATGTACGGTACATACACATGTATATATACATGTGCACTATGCATACTGAGTGTCCTGTGATAATATCACCTCCTGCCATGTTCTTGAATGACCTCTATCAATAATGTATCTGAGTTATTACGTGTCTTGTCTGGCATGCTCTTCCTGCATCCCCCTGGCCCAGTCCTCTCCCCTCCCCTCATCCTCCCCATCCCCCATCCTGCCCCCCCCCCCTCCCACCCAACACCCCATGGAGGGCCGAGATAGGACAGTATAAGTCGTGTTTCCACAGGGTGTCCTGATTTCTCTAAAAAAAACACCAATCCTTTCGGAGAGTTAAAAACTAGGCTTTGTCGAATGCCTGTGGTACAGACCAGCACTGCAGACAGGACGAGAGATGTTGTGAAGAAACAGGATGAGAAGCTTGTTGAATATGTGTGCATGGTGGCGACGCAACGCCTCGACCAGACAAGTCAATGTACACATGGCATGTTGTCGATATTTCCTTGAGTGCATGTATACATGTTTAGAAGGTAGGGGGGGGGGGGGGGGGGGGGGGGGGGTTTGAGAACCATATTATAATCGGCTTTAGATGACAGTTTGTGGATCAGCCATATAAGTCTGTCTTTGAATTGACTGTTTTGCACGTACAGCTTGATGTTGGGACAGCATATCATCGATAGAAAACATTGACGCAGCCACACAGGGCTTCATTCCCTATCTGTGCTTTAACCAGTTAGCGCCGGGATTATTTTTAACATCACCGAGCCGAGGCGCGGGATTATTTTCAACGAAACTCGATCCAAGGCGGGTTCAGGCCGATAGTACCGAGAAGCACACCCACGCATTTCCGGTCTGCTCGCTGCTGACAGACATTTCCGGCCTTGATTGTGACGTGTTTATGCGTCATCCGTGTTATTTTTTGTTATCAACATGAGATTTCAGTGTTAAAATAAAATTGAAACATTTGACACAAACATTGACTTTTGTTACAAACAACATGTGACTCTCCAAAAACTCAAACATGCATGCATAGATCCTTTTATCTTTCATTTACTATGTCACTCCCCTCCATACCCAACATCATCAAATGCTTATTTTGCGAAGTGAAACCGAGACCGTGTGTTCATCAATGTCTCAATATTACCACTTTCCCTGAAAAGTCCTGGACAGACGGAGAAAGTAAAAAATAACCTGTGGCCATATGCAACCTGCAACTCCCCATTCAATTGATGACGTGTAGTTAGTCTGTCTCAAGCTTACAACCAGGCGCCATTTTTGTTTTCCAGTTTTTGCAAGTTCACATATAATGGTCGTATACAAAGAGACAATTTTTCTCAGAGGCTTGGTAATTTTCTCTCCTGTCAGCATCGGGGGATCCCGTGTCAAGAATCCGAAGGCACAAGAGTCGACAGACGGCCACCATTAGAAGCGGGCTGGCACATCCATAGAGCATCAATTACTTTTTAATGGAGGGACCTTCAACTAGGACAATGACTGAACAGCATTTCCTTACACATGTATTTTCTTTTCCTGTTTAACAATTGTTGATACTAAGGTCTGTTTTTCTTGTTCTCTTCTTGTGGAACTAGATATTTTAGAGGTCTGTCCTGCTTATAATGTTAACATCCATCCAGGCTTTCAAATATTCCTAACCTTTTATTCACCTTGGTCTACCTTGGAGCCTGCAAATCTTCAAACAGCCTTGATGTACTTGCCTAGCCTGTGTGTGACTGATCAGTATTACAAATAAATGCGTTGTGTTTAATTAATTCCATTATTTCCAACTGGAATGATGTACTAATTCATCCCTAAACACCCTTCTCTCTCTCCAGTGTTTGTCTGCAACCATAATCAGTATGCCACCTCCCTTGCGGTTCAGAAGAGCAACTTATTGATCGCTCGCTCGCTCGCTCGCTCCGGCCCGTTAAGTCGCTCTGCTTCAACCGATAAAAAAACCTAAAAACCGACACTCCAGCCAAAACACACTCACACTACACTACACATCGCCGGGGGGAACTTCCTTCAAAAACTAAAGGATGAGATAATGTAGAGACTATGGGAGACGAGTGTGGATTTCCCATCACATGGATGGCTTGCCAGACTTCCGGATCTAAACACGGCCATTTTGTGTGAGGCTCGGTCTTGTCTTTTCTCGTGTTACTTCATCTGTGTTTTTGTTTCCATCAGATCATTTTGTTTGGGCGACTCGGTGTATTGCATGACATCTTGTAAAGATCGTAGGATCTATGCGCAAACTCTAGGGGGCGCTTGCCACATAATAATAAGTGCTTATTGATAGTTGACAGTTTAACACAGTCGGCATAAAAGTATAGAAATTTGCTAAGCACGGAACAGGATTTCCTTAGCAAAAAAAACCCCCAAAACAGGTCACTGGCGGGAGTGGAGGGGGCATATATTGTGAATGATTGATACTAATAGTAATATTAATAATACTGTCAATCCAGTACAAAAAAGGGGTAAAAAAAGGTTTTAATTGGAAGATGAAAGAGTTGAGCCATATGCAATTGCTAAGAAGATTGTAAGAATGTGCCCGCAAATAATCTTGTTAAATGGAGTCTTATGGGAAGACCATGTGGTCTGTTTTAGCGATTTTAGTTCAAATTCAGAGTTACGACATTTGTTTCATTACAAAACAATCTTTTTAAACTGACTGTAAATAATTTTTCTTTTTTTCCAAATTATCAGTAATGTCATTTTTGGTTTTTTTCAAATGTCTTTTGAAAACAGGCTTCCAACTTGTTCTTTAATCGGCTGATTTGCTCTTGTGGTTTTTTTTAAGCCACATATTTTCTACTACAGTGTAGCTCAGAATCCTCTGTTTTGTTGTTTTGTTGTTGTTGCAACTTTTCAATTGCATGTCTGTAAAAGCATTTAATATATGCCGCCACGTTTTCGTTTTGCATGGCTGACAAATCCCTAAAAGAAGCTTCAGTCAACACAGAAAATGTTGTGGTTTGGCAGGGTTCTGGGCAGCGCCTGATTATCAAATAGACAAAGTAGATAAAACTCACACTTCTACATAACTCTACACACTCGGAATACCTTATATGGACAATTCTTTGAATTTGTGTGGTTAAGAATTGTCGGCCTAAATGCAAATTTTTCTCGCGCCCAGATTATGAATTTACCCCAAAATTTTGATTCTGCCTCCCGTAAAGGTTGATAAACAGGAATAATAATTGTAAAGCGCTCTGAAACACTACACAAAGCGCTATATAAGCACCAACATTATTATTGTTTGGGTGTAAGACCTGAAAATAGAGAATACATTGTGATTTAGCTTGTTCTCTGGAACAGTTGTTGAACCAGTCAAGAGTTTACAAACTAAACCTTCATCTCAAATCGTGACTTAAGAAGATTTTTTGTATAAGGTTGTTCTTTTACTCTGTCACCCCCCCGCCTGTACAAATTTACAGGACACCATTTAAAAACCTGCAAAGAGGGAGCAAAAAATTGAACCGGCCCCGTTAATCGGTGTTATTACTTCCTGTTCAAAACTAAATTTATTGTTCACCGAACCCTCCGGCAATCTTCCATTCCAACAATTTCGGCTATTCAGTTGTAGAATATGCAGGAAACCCATTATGGGCCCACCACACACATAAAAGTATTTTGAAGAGGTAGGTTTAAGTGCTATACAATGACCACTGTACGTGGAATATTTTCCCATTTTATTTCTGAGAGGTTTTTTTTTTTCGTGGAGGTTCTTTGCAATTTGTCTTTTCATTGGATGACAAAATAATATTAGAGGCAGTTTTCTTATTTAAGTTTGGATTTTGCATTGATATAGTTTTCTTTCAGAACAAAATGTTGACCCCAACAAATATTTGAGGTTTTTTTATTTGATCAGATTTTGCTTATGACTTTGTTTATGGTATTTGGACTTCGACTTCGAGGCCCATGAAAATTGCATTTCGAATTTTACATTATTTTTTTTCACAAAGTGTACCTGTTGAATGTTGATAAACATGATGAAATGTTAGCTCTGACATGGATAAATGTCTAGCTATTTCAAATTGCCTAATTATGATTCCCGACACTTCCTAACAGCGTTGGTAATTTCAGTCCATAAGTACCCACTTTAGTTGACAACATTGTTACATCAGTACCCAGTCATCCTATCAATATACCTGGATGCATTTGACAACAAATGTCATTGTGCATCTTTCGTTGAATGGCAATTACAGCACAATAGCAGGACTTCTAAATGACCTCAATTCGATCACTCCCCTCCAATTAGTTCTTGGGTTTTTTCAAGGAAGTTTTTGGTCTTCTTAAAGTGAAACTCGAGTGTTAAGATGTTTTTGGGCTTCTTGATGGGCCTTGTTAAGGTCATATCCTAAGGACAGTCCAAGGGTTCATTGACTCTATTTGAAGGTTATTGGAACTCTCTATTACAGGATTAGAAAAGACATCCCTTCCCTTCTGAAAAAATCTTAACCCTATGTGGACTAGAAAAGTCATTTAAGTGAAAACTAATGACATATTCTTCCTCGACCCAATTAGCCATGTAAAACTTACTACTGCAGACTGTAAAACTTAATACAAAAGACGAACAGCAATTTGTTAAGTTGTCCGCACAGGACTTAATTTGGTTAAGTTGACAGCAGTCTCCTGTTAGTTTTACCCCCAAAAGTCCAATGTGAACACAGCTTTTGTCGGCACTAGATTGGGATTCCTGATTGAGTTTCATGGTTTTTGGGTGTTTTTTTCCCTCAGTTTCCCCTGTGGTTTCACATTGTATCTTTTCCAACAAAAAGTCCAGAGAAATGAGAACAAATAGTTAAATTTATATACAAAGTTGATTATTCTGGCTCTGACCATGTTTCCAAATAAAATATCTCTCTGTTTTGTTTGGTTTCATACAACCACAGACTTTGTCAATCTCTTCCTTCTCAAAAGATTCTGTAATATCCTGTGGTGTTATTTTCCCGAGTGGTATCATTTCTTTCCAATCTTGTCTGATTTCCCCAATCTCGGATTCTTTTCAGAACCCTGGACATTGAAACATGTTTTTTTTCCTTTCCCCCACGGGGTGCATTATTGCAATTGAGCCCCTGATGCTATACTTTATTTGTGTATTATAAGATAACAAGTCGTATCCTCATTGTGTGATCCCCACAAGGTCGCAAAATTGGGCGTGATCCCTGGCCACACAGCATTCTGGTGTTTATGACTTCTGACTAGTGCCCTCAAACAAGAAATTTGACATTAAGGGAGACTGCCAACATAGGGCAAGATAGCTCAGTTGGTAAAACGCCGGTCCAGTGTTCCGTAGGTCGCAGGTTCAAGTCCCGCCATGCCAATTTCTTTGTTCTCTTTGAAATTGTTTGTACTTGTTTTAATTTTTTTCAAACCCATAAGTTCCGACTGAGAAATCTCTCTCAAAAATGAACTACCTACTTAGCATGTAGGCCTTCTTTATAGACGGGAGTTCCAACTATCTAAAATGTTCTTGTCAGAACTGTATCCAACAAGATGATTTCAGAAGACGTCCAGCCCTGTACAGGGTACAAACCAAAATCTGGAGGGAGTTAAGATGCTCTACCAGGGTAGGAAAATACAAATCTGCTGCTGAACACCCCCCCCCCCCCCCCCCTCTCCCTAAATGAGTACCTGAGATGGTCGAGGCCAATTGAGTTTCTATATCAGCAGCAGCGTGGTTCATGGCTTAATGAACGGGGTAATAATCTTGGAAGCAAAAATCCAATCGATCTTTTTTCTTTTCTTTACTTTCTGTGTACAAAAGTGTAGGAATTATCATCTTGACCTCTTGTTGGTTCTGGCCTAGTTTTCTAGTTTTCAATTTTTTCTGTTTTCATTGGTAGTTACATGCCTGTTCTTTCCTAAGGTAACTAGATGAACAGTGACACAGAAGGGCTTGTTTGTGTCAAAGCTCATTTTGAATAACTTGTGATTTAAATTGAAACTGGAGGACTTGTGATGGATTGGACTACGCCCGAACCCTTGTCGTGTATCCACACTAGGATAAAGTGGAATTAGGACCCAGTTTCACTTGGGTCTGGGTATAGGCAAAGGATTGTGTAGGAACTAAAGTGCAATAGGGTAAACCTGGTCATAATTGGTTCCCCTTTGAAGGTTGCCGATGGACAGCCCCTACAATGCAACCAAATATGCCAATTGTCCGAGTCACTTCTTCAATCAGAGTATAACCATCAGAAATTTCCCATCTTTCTTCAAATTTTTCTTTTTTGGAGCCAACTTGTCTAATGAACCGACATCACCAAGCCTCTGTCCTTTCATTTTTTGGTTGAAGTTTCAAGGTTAGGAATTTAGAAAAGGAAAGAAAAAGTTCCTACTTGTGAGCATTTGTCACATGATTAACACCCCCACAGTGGGGATCCAGGTACCACCACAGTGGGGGTCCAGACACCCTGGCATTGTGTGGGATGAACTTGTGGGCCAACAGGGAAATACCATTCACTGTGTGAGGAATCTCCCACAAAACGAAAGGTATTCTGGCACTGTCAGTGGTTTAGGGGGGGGGGGGGGGGGGAAGTAGAAATTCAATTGGTTTGCACAGTGAGTACCAACTAAAAAGTAACCATTGTTCCTTGAATTATCATATCTTTAAAACAACAAAATATTTTTTCCTTTGGTTAGCACAAACAAAAATGTTTCCAGGTTTAAATTTCTTTTTCCATGATGGCAGATTTTCCAAGATGGGTTTTTCAATTTCCTTGATGCTTTTGATAACGTTTTAGTGACCAATCAAACCGTAACATCTAAAAAATGTGTGCAAATATAGCTACAGCTTTGCTTGAAGAACACGAAAGAACCACAATTGTTTGCATCCAATCGGCTATTGCTTATACTTAACACACAACCAAACTTGCCCCTACATACTTTTCAAATTGATAACGGAAAATCGTGCTCCAAGCCGTAGCAACTACAAAACTTTGGTGATTGTGACATACCCAAAAAAAAAGGGGGGGGGAAAGCTAAAGAAGACGTAAATGGGGAACAAAATCGATCAAATGCCAGAATGTGTTTAGCAGGGTGCGTAGAAGATTACCAGCAAACCTGACGAAGCTCATCAAATGTGTGTCAGTAGTTGGCGAGGAGATCAGGGTGGATGGGTGAGAAGTTATTTATCCAGCATCTCCAAGACTGGATCGGAAGAATAAATTTACATGGACAATTTGCACTTCTGTGATTTTTTTTCAAGGGGAGGAGGGGGTGGAAAGGGGTGCTGCGTGATAAGCTAGTACTTAGGGGCCTGTTTGAAAATGAAATTTTTGGTTGTACCTTTTGAGGTTTTGGACATTTTTGGATCATTTTTAGTAGGTGGTTTACAGCAAAAGTGTACTCTCTCATCCCAGCCCAACCCAACCCAACTAACCAAGCCCAGTTAAACCCCCTCAATCCTATCAACACATCCAAACCCAGCCCATGTAAAACCCTGGCTGGAGTCCATGATTGTCAGTGTTTACATACTCCCCTAAACCCAGCCCATCCAAACCTAGCCCAGCCCAGCCCAGCCCAGCCTAAAACTCTTAGCTCAAGCCCTACCTAACCCAGCCAAGCCCATTCAAACATCTTAGCTCAAGCCCTACCTAACCTAGCTAAGCCCAGCCCAAAACTCTTAGCTCAAGCATTACCTAACCCAGCCAAGCCCAAAGCTCTGAGCTGTAGCCCTACCAAGCTCATCCAAACATCTTAGCTCAAGCCCTATCAAACCCATCCAAGCCTAGCCGAGCCTAGCCGAGCCCAGCCAAGCCCAGCCAAGCCCAGCCCAAACCTCTTAGCTCTAGCCCTACTAAACCAGGCCAAGCCCATCCAAACCTCTTAGCTCAAGCCCTATCAAACCCAGCCAAGCCCAGCCCAAAGCTCTGAGCTCAAGCCCTACCAAACACCTTATCCCAATCCCACCCAGATTGCTCTCTCCAAAGTCCCCTAGTTTTAAAGCCTAGTCAACTGATTATAAAATCCCTACTGTACCTTTGACTCAACTTTCCTGAGAGAAACATTATTTCAGTTTGTTCTGGCCCAGGCAGGTCATTCTAATTTTTCTTTTTGATTTTGGAGAAAAAAAAGAAGTGACCCAGTGATTTGAGTTTTAGTGACATGGAGGTGTAATTGGGGTCGTCCTCTAGGCAAGAATAAGAGGGGATGAATAGAAACGGGGCTAGAAATGTGGGGATTAGAATCAGATTGGGAGCCCTGATTGAGCCTGAAGGGGGGAGGGGGAGGCACATGGGTACCTGGGACATTCCAGTAAAGTCAAGCGGTGGTGTCAAATGGGTTAAGGGTTATACTAGGGAGGGGCTGATTTTTGTTTTTGGAAAGTACACTTTGCGTGACCATGACAAACTAGTGCAACCTACTCCACACTTTACAAGTTCTGTTGAGTTGTTATACCATTTGATGTGATGAGGTTTTTTAGAAAAAAGAGTTGAATTTTGTACCAATTTTAAACGATTGCCAGCCAGCTATTTTCAAAGATCTGCCCCAATTTATTGAATTCGTCTGAAGGAAGTCAAGGAACCAGACCGCAAGAACAGCACTAACTCTCTACGGTGTATGAACATTATTAAATTATTCAAATTGAAGGATTTGAGATGGTAAGGGTAGCTTGTGAAAGATGGCTTAAATTGCTGAATGAATTTATGTTTGGCAAGTAAACAACAGATCAAATGATGCCCCAAAAATTTGAAAACTCCTGGATTGTACTGATTTTTGTACATTCAAGTAAAGTAAAAAAAAAACCTCTTCAGTTCTGCAGCGTAAAGAAACAAATCAACCAGTTTCAGGGTCCATAGTTTGATGACCTTAACCAATGTCATATACCACCTGAATGCAGGGCCCTCGAAGTAATAAACGTTGTATCCCGCTGTGCACAGGGAAAGTTGTTACAAATTTATTACCGGCATTTCAGTAAAAATGTAGTGTCAGCTATATGGAATCAAGCAGGGGTTTTCAAATTAGATCCTTCAAGTTACAGGTACCAAACTTTTGAATACCGCGCATCGAAGAAGCAAATTATGGGAAAAGATATTTGAGAATTTGAAGTCCCCATTTATAATATTGCGATATTAGCGTGTCGCCCTCAAGCCCGATCGGGGTTTAAAGCTCAGATCGGCGATTGAATTATTTGCGGCTCGGAGGCGAAAGAACAAATTCACACCACTGTTACGTGGCTGGGCTGAGAAGCTATAAACTGAAGGTGACACATATGACACTTTCTGCACCTAACCAGGGGGCAAAACGGACTATTGGAACAAATTTGAGTTGCTCTGCTGCATTTGTAATTTTGTTAGTAACAAATAAAGTGGAGAGATGTAAATAAGCAGTGACAGACCAAACCAACCATTTTTGTTGGGGGGAACCAGGTAAATATCTGCTGTAGTGTACAATTTGTACCCTAAATGCCAGCAAAAAGAATTGTTTGATTATCAAGCTTTCGCTTGATATCGGTAAAATAATGTTTAATTAATGTGGCATTGAGCCGCTTTTGTGCCTGAACTTATCTTACAAATCTCAGCGACCCCTTTATCAAACACCCCCTCCCCTCCCCCAAAAGTATCAACCACAACATAAATACCCTGGCCCACCCCCAATCTTATCCCCTCCCCCAATCTTATCCCCTCCCCCAATCTTATCCCCTCTCCCAATCTTATCCCCACCCCCAATCTTATCCCCACCCCCAATCTTATCCCCACCCCCAATCTTATCCCCTCCCCCAATCTTATCCCCTCTCCCAATGTTATCTCCTCTCCCAATGTTACCTTGTTGTGGTTAGCAGGCCTCTGGGCCCGTTCGTCTGTTCGTAATGGTAACCCTAACCCTCTCAGCCCTCCCTTCGCCTTCAGCTCGGCCCAGCATGGGCAATATTTTTCTCCGTGGGAATACTTCCACTCCGTTAAGGTCATTGCCCTGATTCTTGGGATCTTTTATCATTTTATTTTTACACCAACTAAGTGTTTTTCCTTTCGTTTTCAGAGCTTTAAGTTTAAAGGTAGTATACACCATTCGCTTTTGCTGTAATTTTCGAAAATGGATGGGTTATGGAGTTCATATAGGGACTAATGAATGTTTTGTGTCTATAGATGCTGGAATAAAACCAAGAACATTAATGTTGTTTTTGAAGTTACTTGACTTCCTTTTCAATAAAAATGAAACAGAGCATTTTATAGACGTCGGGAAATTATCAGTTTAAGAAACCAGAGGAGTTATATTGCACCCATCACATTACGGATGTGTAACCATGTTGCAAATAAAATGTGGACTAAATAAAATTAAAAAAGATAGGGGGCAGTGTTTGAAAATAGTCAGGGTTTTGTAGTGAATCATCAGAAATTCATACAAAACTTTTCTTAAAAACCACAGCGCACGCCGTGATTTCACAGGATAATTGAGACTGTTTATTCAATTACAGTCAAGTAAGGTATTTCATAATAACTCATTTTGTGTGTGTTATTTGCAAATGATGTACATGTACTGTATAATACCTTTAAGAAAGAGGCCCCCTATAACATCCGTTCCCATGGTTCACCCTAACAGCTCTGACATAAGTGATTGTGCATTACTTATCACTGATACATACCTAGGAATGCATACTGATAAGAATCTTGTGCTTCAATTTGGTCTTTCTTTCCTCGCATAATTATTATCTGCATTGCTGTGTGTGTGTTCCACTTTTTCCAAAGTTCAGACTAAGTTCAGGAATGTGTACTCATAGGATATCTTCATTTACCAGCTGACAGTGTTTGTTATGCTGGGAATACTGGTATATCAGTTACAATGCACATTTGTATGCAAAAGTGGTTATTTGTTTGTAAGAAAACAACATTTATTGGTTCGTTACCTTTTGTTTACTTTTGAGTGAAGATCAATTATGCCGTAATAAACAATTTATTGTGATTTTTGTTGTCTTTTGTTTGTTTTTCTTGCAGTTATGGAAAAATAATTTCAACCAAGGCAATAATGGATAAACAAACAAACAAATGTAAAGGTAAGTTCATTTATTTATTGGGGGGGGGGGTGGGGGGAGGGACAGATTCCCGTTATAAAATGCATAGGAATATTAAACTGAAATGTTCTATATTCTCATACCTTCATAGGTTGTGTTTAGTTGAAATGTCAACACTTCTATAACATTGAATTCCTATTATTTTGAAAGGAATATCTGATTATCTACACATTTGATTGTTTATTTGAAGCCTGAACATACCTCTTGTAATAATATAATTACCTATTGCATAAAAAAGGTGTCCAAAACATCCGTGGTCCTTTGACCTCATGAATATGCAACCAACTTTGTTTTCACCAAGACGTTCTCGCTGAAGTCCTGAAATAGTGCAATACAGCCTGACAAAAAAGAGTCTCTCACACTTGTGTACAAGTACTCGCATCAATATCCCACAAGATGAAACTTGTTACAGTTTCTTTTCCTATAAGAGTGGGCAACTGAAGAAGAAAGGACGGGGCACATTTTTTGGGGTGGGGCATGTGCCCTCCCTCTTGCACACCGTTCCATGATTTCCATCCAACTCATTCCTTTTCCCCCCATTTCAATCTCTTTTTTCCTCTCTTTCTCTAGGTTACGGTTTTGTAGATTTTGATTCTGCCGCAGCCGCCCAGAAAGCAGTGGTCGCGCTTCAAAGTCAAGGTGTCCTGGCGCAGATGGCTAAGGTACATGTATGTCCACCTTTTGAATTTTTCATATTAACTATATTCATAACAAACTAAAAAAGGATAATCGAGTTCAGGTCAGTTCATACAATTAGACTGTCGCGAAGCATTCGCTGCAAACATTCGCCGGAGTTGAAATGTGTTCAAGTTCAGCAACTTTTGCGTATTTGGCAGCGCGGAAACTCATGTGATGTCGCAAATTCGCATTCATTTTCGCGACGAGTATGAACTGGGCTTTACTCAAAATCGATACTTGCTCTCAAATTATTGGTTGCATGTACTCGTAGGAAAACAGGCGAAAAATTACGGCTAATTGTTTTTCCTCTTTTTATCTAGGAAAATAAAAAATTCTTCACAATTTCATTTATTTTTTACTTGTACTCAACTGGTATCAATGGAGAAAAGGTTGATATAGTCAAACCTGTACTCTTTCTCGTGGTTTGAGTTTTGTACTTCTTTCTAAAAAAGAAAATAGTTTGGACTATAATTCCGCATGTTTACATTTAATTCTCTCCAGACCTGGATTTGTTTGCCCCCTTTTGTATTTCGTTCACAATAGTTGAGAGCTGGTCGTGCTGCCACATGAAGTATATGGCATTATGGATTGTTAAGTTCTTTAGAAGTTTACGGACCTAGTTTACTTGCACACACTTGACAGTTTTGATGTCAGTGGCACCACAATAGGACGAGAATCATTGCCGTGTTTGTCTGTCGCGGCATGACAGAATAAAAGCTGGGGCACTGTGTTTACGATGTTTGACTTGTGAACAGTAGTGTGTGGGTTCGAACTCTGACAGGGACCAGGTGCGTACATATGTTCCCCGGTCCCCATGTTCCCCGGTCCCCATGTTCCCCAATCCCCATGTTCTCCAATCCCCATGTTTCTCAATCCCCATGTTTCTCGGTCCCTATGTCACCCTATGTTGTCAAAATTCCTCTTGAAAATGAATACAAACTAGAGTTTAGTGGATGAAATCTTGCCAAAAATAAATTCAGAAAAGGTGTTTTTTTAACTCCAGTACCGGTATGTTGATTTCAAATTGATCTCACAGCCCATATTAAAAAATGTGATCTCCATAAAAGCGTTCTGAAAAAAATAATGATAACAAAACCTGAAACAAATGGGTTGAAGTACGACGAGTTAAAAACCAAATGAAAAAAGTATAAACTATGTCCGGCACACTTTTACTTTCTACCATTTTATTCTATCTCTGACACTTTTTTAAAAAGAAGGCTTGCTTTTAGGTTTGAAAAAAACAAAACCACAACAAGCTATGTGATATCTTTTGTATGATGTGGTTAGCCGGAAGGGAAGTGGTTTTAAATTTCTTTCTTTTTTCTTCCTTCTTCATTCCTGGGTGCTATGATATCTAATCCCTAAGCATCATTTATTATGAAGAAAACATTTACAGGCTGGTGGAGAAAAATGTGATATGCTATCTCTTCTTTGTCCACATTCTCAGACAATATTTTTTCTTTTTTGTTTCTCCTCCCAAAAATGTCCACTAGAATGCAAAACAAAACCATACCACAAATGCAAAAAAAGAGGCCCTCTTTTGTTGTGAATTTTATTAAATCGGTACTCGGAAGTGTTGTTGCATTCCACCTTGCCCAGTACATTCCAAGGCGGTTAAAGGCAATCATTGCAAGACAATGGAGACAATAACAATCCAGTTTGAAAGTCAGAAAGCGTCAAGAGGTCTTTTTGTTACAGTGGATGTGGTCGGTTGGATTCTCTGGGTGCACTAGCCTAAATCAAGTCCCATTGAAAACAGTGTAAAATCAACAATGTTTAGGACCAAGTTTCATGCACACCGACATCACTGGGGTTTATCAAACAACGATCAGATTATTGTCTTGGTCTTTATCTTTCTATTTCTTTTCAATTTTTAGTAGGTTAGCCAATTACATTTTTGAATATTCACACCAAAAGAAATTCGCCTCCCGAAAAGTAATACTTCCCAAGCCTGCAAGCAGCCATTTTACAAATGGATTGAAGCTCAAAAACCAGGGAGTTGATCCTATGCTATATTTACACAATCCCACCATTTCTTTCACCAAACGGCATCCTTTTTCAAAAGAAATTGTGGGGGCACATTTCATGCTAATGAGCTGGCGGAGAAATTCTCCCTTCAATTAGGGTAGTGCACCCCTCTGTTGATTGTTTGCCAACTTTGCTTCAAAATCTACAGTGGATGGAATTGTTCCTTTTGATTTTGATACAAAATTTGATACAAAAAGGGGGTTTGTTTGCAATGTCACAAAAAAGGCATCCCCGCTAGTAGGCAGAAGGTTCTTGGTTCATAGTTCTGCTTGAAAAAGCCTGAAAAGGAAAACCGTTCGGAACCATCTTGCTGAAAACAATTGACTTTATTGTCAGAAGCGTTATGTTGGTGATGACCAGACAGTTCTTTAGAAATTGAAAATTGAACTGTGGACCGATGAATATCAAGAACTGTTAAAAAGGCGGATATAGTCTGTTTATTGATAGTTCAATGTCATTTTTTTCTCTAGGGAGCTTTGTTTATTTAGGTATGAATTTATTTACCTTACTTGTTAACACCTCCTTGGCACCTGGGGTTGGGGGGGAGGGGGAGGTGGTTCTTTAATAAATTGTGGACATCAAATCCTATTTGAACTTATTGTGGTTGGACTGGGATGAAGTCCCACATCCATTCAAAACCATATAAAAGAGTGTACGAGTTTGAAACAAAAATTGTAGGGTTGTGAGTGACTTACGACTTAAATAATAGGAAAAAGCTAAATAGTTTTTGGGCAAATTAGGCAGGGTCTATTTTAACTTGCAAGAAAACGCAGTTGGTGTCATATGTGTGTAGAGTTGAAAAAGGTCAATCGTCTGGGGACAAAAAAGAAAACAACAAATTAACTTTATATTAAGTAAGCAAGGACTATCGCTGCCATTACCATTTGACTCCCGGGGTAGTGTTTCTTGGCTAGATCAGATTCATTTCCTTGGTGAGAGTTGATACGGACGCCCGTTGGAATTAAGAAGTCAAATGTCTGGAGAGCAAGACTTGGAATGTTTTGTGTTTGAAATGAGAAGACGAGTACATGATGGACAGGACCGAGCTGCTACATTCCCAATTGGGCACTGGTAGTCAATTGGGCAGATTCACAAACCCTCTGCATTTGACGACTCCTGCAATGTCAACTCGTAGTCGAAAATTCTTTTCCTGGTCAAACCAATTTGTATAAACCGCATTAGCCGCTGTAACCGCTGAACCAAGATACTCACCAAATACCATTCGTTGTTCCCCATTTTTCATAATAGATCAAAACCTTTTGCAGTCAGTAATTGTGTTGGTAAAAAGGCGGAAATATTGCTTAGTTCTTTATTCCTGTGGTATGCGCCTCTCTCTGATCACAATACCCCCTGACACGGTGCCTCCAGGAATTACTTTGATATTGTCGCCCGATCTCTCATATCCTGGTGAGGTTTTTAATTTTTTTATCCCGGGGTTTTCCCAACTTAATCCTGAGGAGGAAATACCGATAAAATTGAGCCAGTTTAATTGTTATCAAAGAATCAACAGGAAAAAATGGTCTGGCAACGAATGTCAGACTTGCTGATCTTTTAACATTTGAGAAACTAATCTTTAATCCAGTGTAATAACATATTATTTTTCCTGTTGTGACTTCTGTTGTCTGACAAAGTGTCTACTTGCCCAGCAGCCTTACCAAAAATAAAAATTGATGGCCAAACAGTTTTTAAAAAAGTAAAAAAAGTTTCAAACTCTAACGATGCATAGTACCTTCTTAGCAACTTTCTGGGAAACAAATATTGTTTTTTCTTTAGAGCAAAATGTTTCTCGGATTAAACATTTTAAAATGCAGTGCCTTTATATTTGAAGAAAAACCAACTAATATTGTTAGTATTTTCTAATTCACTTCAGTTTGTAAGCAATCTTATTTTACCAACTACCGTAAAATGGGGTGAATAGGGACAATTTTAGCAGTTAAAGCAGTGTACCGTTTCAACCACACGGCCAGTAGCAAAGATTCTTGTGCTATTTACTGTCCACTCATGTTGACTTTGCATTGAAAGCAAGAAGAAATTTCAGCAGTGTTGGATTAATTTTATATATTTATATATTTGACTGTTCCTATTCACCCCGACTCGGGGGTGATTAGGAACAAAGTATGAAATACTGTCATTGCTCTTAGTCTATCCCTGGCAGGGGGGGATAGGGACACTAAGGTGTTTTTTTAAAACAACACAATGCTTGCAGAAGCATTTTAACAATTTATAAGAACTTTTAATGGTAAAGATCCACCTTTCTAAATGTATAAAAGAATACAAAACTTCTTTGTACTTTATAGTAGCTTTTGTAGTATACTTCTGGCTTTGGAGTGTTGGCACAATTGTTTTAAAGGTAAAAATAATAGAAAATAAACTCAGCTCTGTACTTCTGACTTTGGTACTTTGGCACAATGGTTTTAACAAAAGTAACCAACAAATATAATGAATAAGATTAAAACTGCTGCAAACTGCTTACTGGCTGGAATGACCTGAAATATACAAATCAAATAAGTTAACTAACAAAAAGGTATGAATAGGAGTAATGTTGGGGGGGGGGGGGGGGGTAGGGAAAAACCAAAGGAGTGAGAACAAACACAAACAAACTCCTGGCAAGGAAAAAATCTGAAACCGATGACAAATTGGGGGACAAAATAGAAGTTAATCATTTCCTAGTTGGATGTTGAGCCCATGTGATTGAATAGTCCGAAGACGGTTTATCAAAACTTTCTCCCGGCTGAGGCGGACTGAGTCTTTCCGATGGCAAGGGATTCTATGCCCTGTAGAATCATACCACATTTGTCAATCTCTATATAAATCTGTATATAAATCTGTCCCTATTCGCCCCGCTTGTTAAGCAAAAATCTATAAAAAAAAATAAACAAAAAATAAACAAATATAAGGACTAATGCAAATGATTTCCTTCTCCAACTTCACATGCAAGACCATATTTGTGAGGTCTTGGATGTGAAATATGATGGTTATCTCCAGTGGGTCCGAAGATAGATGCAAAGTTTTGACCACATCGCGATTTGAGACATATTTAAAGACGTCGGAATTTCTTCCATGCAGGGGTAGATGTTAGTTGTTTCCTGTCTTGTGAGCCATGGTTGGACAGCTGTAGGCCTATTGTACATAAATAGAAGAAATGAAAAGGATCTGCATTATTACTTAGAAAAGAAAAACAATCAAAAAACTTTTCTTCTTTTTGTCCCTATTCACCTCTGTGTTCCTATTCACCCCGTTTTACGGTACTCGCATAGGTAATTTTTGTGGTTAATTATTATTCACTGTTATACAGGTCACTGATGGTCATTTGCATATCTGTCATGATCGGTCATGTACTATGCATAGAATTTGATACGGGGTCGCAGCTGTGTTTTCCTACTTGACGGGGTTCGAGCATTGTTTTTACATCTGCGTAAACTGATATCTTCCCAAACTGGCACCTCGGAAAAGGCATTTGGTTTTCAAATCTGTCACGTACGCTTTGCTTGTTAAATAGCGCCCTCAGCCTGTATACACAGGGGCAGTACATCATTTTTTTGCATGTCACATGACTGTCACATGACCTGGTGTCCATTACCACTGAGTTTACACTGAATCCTGCACTGGGGTCGAAGGGGATCCGATCCGGCAAGGAGGATTGAAACACGCTTGACAGCAAGTGTAAACCCGAGGGGGATCGAGGTCTGATCTGGATCTGATCCATCTTTCTCGAAGGATCAGATCCCGTAATTGCAGGATCCAATTTGGTAATTGTTGAGTGTAAACCCGATTTGCGTATCGGACCCCGCGATTTGAGAGAACCACGTCCTGCCAGCGTAAAAAAAAGTCCGCGAAAGTGCTGTTTATTGCGGACATGCACGAAACTGGGCATGTGCTCTGTCTTCTGCACACACATTCAATATGACCTTCCTTCCATTTTAAATGGCGGATCCAAGCAGGATCAAGATCCAGTATCAACCACTCAGTTTATTTGAGGTCAGCTTCACTGTGGTTTTATTACCCCATAGAACCAGATCCACCTTTGTGGTAAACATGCCTGGATCCACCTTTGTGGTAACATGCCTGGATCCAATGTCAAACGCGGTTTACTCATCACTAGTTTGTGAATGACACATTTGTTTGGGTAGCTGTACATGTACGTGTAATAAATACCTACATGTACATGTGGACGTTGTGTGGTTTAACCAAATAAATCACCCATTTCAATTCCTAGACACATCATGACCGTGAAGAAGCATACTTCTTTAAAGTCAGATAATCCTGAACACCCAGCCTCTAGAAACCCAACAGATCGCCTGAAGTTACTCTTGAAAAAGAAGGAAAGGAATCTTGGATTTCCCTGAATCTGGATGACTCACATCTTCCATTAGAGACGAGGTTGAATGTTAAGTACATGTCTGGCATAATGGTCGACATGGCTAATTTTAACAGGATTGCAATGAGCAACAATGATGTTTCAACACCAAATCCTACCAAAATACAATTTTGGGGTGTGTTGTGGTACCACTTTGTAGCAGGAATACAAGAAACCAGAAACTTAAATTTAAAAAAAATGGGGGTTGGGGAGGATAAATTAAATCAAAACCTAAATTCACAATGCATGAGTCACTAATTTCTGGGAATGTTTGGGAGGTTTTTTTCTGTCTTTATTATGATTTCAAGTGCTTTTCCGGAGAGAATTTGAAGACATTCATGTTGAGGGTGGATACAGTAGGATGCTTGTTTGAAGAACTTGATCTCTGAGAAGGTCTTGAGGTTTGCTCTGACCATAGAGAAAGGAACTCTGACTATTCAGCTTTGTCTTCATTATCGATCAGATGACAAGAGATGGAACTCAAGGTCTGGTTCTTGTAAGATGTCATTCCTCTGTGATGTTGAACCATGGAGGAATAAGACAGGCACGCAATGTTTCTTTAATCAGCTGATTTCCTTATTATTTTCACTTCACACTTATTCCTTGGAAGATTGGTGAAAACTGTATGAATACTTGGAATTTTCCTCTTTTGTAACATTCTAGTTATATGCCTTTTTAGTAATATTTTTTGTACAATTGTGATTTTCTGGGGTAAATTTTGCTGTAAGTTGAACGAGATGCTTTTTTTTTTTTTTTGGGGGGGGGGGGGGGGGGGGTTGAAAACAAGTGAAATTGAACATTGCACTAACCCGTAGGGATTCACTTCTGTACCACTAGACATACAATACAAACACTTGTGTGAAATGCTGTAGGCTTGTAAAGACTTCTCCCATACCCAGTGGGACGATCGGCTAATGGAAAAACAACACCTATAACTTGTTCTGATGGCTGGCCTAGCTAGGAATCATCCAATAGGTACGGTGCGCAGAGACCAGAAGGCAAATATGCAGCGACCTGTGATTTGCAATATTCTGTGACTTTTTGCAGGAAAGGAATTTCATGAATTTTTGTTTGTTTGTTTACAGTAATATGCGAGATCCCCATTTCTGTGCCGCGTCTCTAAACATTTCCCTAATTTCCATGGAAACTTCTTGAAATCTGTCCAACTAATTCCAACCACTTTCACTGTTATTAGGAAAAGGTCGTCTTCCTAGTTGCCAAGGAGACACCCCAAGGTCGCCACATGTTTTTCCCCATGTTACCAGAAGTGACCACTTGTGAACATTATAACTCCATTACACCAGATGTAGGTACATTGATATACAATTGTCCATGTATTACCAGTGTTTAAGGCACTGTTCAACTACATGTACAACCAAAATGACATTATGGTGCGGCTTTGGTTACGACATCGTCCTGTGGCTTTGGTTACAACATCCTGTACATACGGCTTTGGTTTGTGTCAGGGTTAGAGTAGCCTTAGTGTGGCTAGGGTAGCCCTATTACTAGTGTGGCTAGAGTAGCCCTATTAGTGTGGCTAGGGTAGCCCTATTAGTGTGGCTAGGGTAGCCCTATTATAGTGTGGCTAGGGTTGTCATTTTGGTTTCTCTCTTTAAGTGCTTACCATTTCAGAGAACTGGAGATGTAATAGGCCGGTACCCTGATTCGTTTACCACTCATGATTTCACCATATGAGTTGTCATTTTTTCTGCAGATTTCACAATAGTAAACCACAAGAGAGCCTGGGGACGTGACCTCATAATTGTGGTTTTATGGTTTGTTCTCTATGTACAGTACAACTACAACTGTTAGCTGGATTCTCTACATGTACATAACTAGTGCAACAAACGGTCTTTTTGTTATTTTGTTCAATACTTTGACACATGCTTGCTGTTCATTTCCTTGTCCCTGGATAACCATTTGATATCATGGCCTGGGGAAAGAGGGCCTCCAATTGTTCAAGAAAAAAGATGGATTTTTGAATCCAGCTTCTTTAACATTTAGCACCTCGGATAGTTTTGTCACAATAGCCTGTGTGACATACAGTTGAAGTTGTCTCATCCATCACCCGGTGCACTGCACTTGCAAGTATGTACTGGATGCCAGGCTAAGTTAGGTGTGGATGTACTTTTTAGTTGATCTAGTGTGTCGGCAGCACTTTTATGTTAAACCGCCTGGCAATTTTAGAGGAAAAAGTCACCTGTTTTAGCAGGGAATGTTGACCTTGTCATGACATCACCAGATGTGAAAAAAAAAACACATCTGAGAAACATTTTTTTTGGCTTTTCGACAACAATAATGTCCCGGATTATAACAGAACTCCATTCAAAATGGATTTCCTTACTTTAAGGCAAAATGTAAGAAATGTGTGTTTGTCATGGTTTTGTGGTACAAAGGTTTGTATTTTTTTGGTATGACTCAAGTTTATCTGACAGACATTGGTAATTAGGCCCAACACTATCCAGAGTTTATGTGCAAGCAAGGAATTTCTGGGTCTGAATCGCAGCATTGTCACCAAGACATGGATTAAAAGCCCCGTTTTGTTTCAGCTTATTTATCTTAGCATTCAGGTCAAAAGTTTACTCTTTGGAATGCCATAAAACTCTAATTTTTCTCATTTTCGTTAGACAATCTTTTTTGTCGAGTACCTCAAGACTGTATTTTGTCCAAACACTTCCAACAATCCCATCATTGTTCGCCATAAAATATCCCACATTCCCCCCAGATCTTGACAAATTACCTACTCTTAGCTCAGCATGACACATTCTCTCTCTTTTTTTCTGGGCCCATGATGGTTTCCAGACATCTTCATGAATATTTTTTTACCAAACACAGAAGTGACAGTATTGCAGGTTTTGTTCATCTACTGGCAGCATGCAGTTAACCTCATAGTTCTCTTTTTGAAAAGAACTATCTTCCTATAATTGATGCTCTTCTAATAAATAAAAAAGACAACTAATGAGCTATAACCTCTTGAAAATAGAGGTAACAATAATTCTTCTGTTTTGATTGTTAGTTTGTTTTGTTGTTGTTGTACAGACGTTTCTTTGTCACAACTTAAAGGTGAGATACACCATTGATAATTGCTTGAATTATGAGAAATGGATGGATTTGGGGGGTTGTATTTTTGTTTTACTGACTTGTTCAAAGTTTTACAATCATGGACTCGGAAAGCCAAAAGGGAATACAAATAAAATAAATGGTGCCACATCGTACAATAACAACTGTTTGTAATTTTAGTGTGTACAAAAAAAATCCGAAGTCTGCATCTATTTATTGTCAGATTTGTTTACTAAAACAAGTTGTGTTCCAGTCTTGAATTCAAGTTGAATTCACCGATTTACTGGGACTTGGAGGTTGATTAAGGCCTAAAACATGGCATTCGGGACACGAGGGATTATACAAACGAAACACTGCCCCGTCGTTTGTTCTGATTTCCACCATTTCCTAATGTTCTGTGCCGTGACTTTAACCGCATACTCGTTGAAATCCTGCGAATGCATAATATTGATTACAGTCATTTTCAACGGCTGCTGTGCATAACGGATATTGGCTTTAGATCAGGTGTCCTCTTGAAAGCTTGGTTGCCACTCGACCTCGTTCTCATCTTGGAGACCCCCCCCCCCCCCTTCTTCTTTCCTTGCCATCTTTTGTTCCTCTTTTCCCAGCTACTTACATGATGTACCAGACGTCTAGATTCAAAATCTAAAAATGGGCTCAGTAAACACGTTCCTTTCTTCTTCGTTTTTGTCACGATTTTATTTCATTTCTTTGAAAATTGAAACATATAGTCAGTGGTTTATATAACCTTAGAAACACGCCCATGGCTAGGTAAAGGTAGGATACACCATTGGTAATTGCTTGAATTATCATGAACGGTTGGATTTGGGAGTTGTTTTTTATAGTAAATATCGTTTAACTGACCTGTCCGAAGTTTTACAATAACGGATGCCGAGAAAAGCACGAAAAACAGCGGTTTTTTTCAACCGGCATCGAGCAGTTATTCTTAATATGTGGACGGCGATCGCGAATGTTTCTTTATAAAATTATATTTTTCAGAACATTTAAAGGATATCTAGCGCAATCATTTTGCTGGATGCCTAGAATCAATATTTACTTTCAGATGAGTAAGATATTGCTTAATAATTCGGTATTAAATATTTTCTATATCTGCAAATGGTGTATCCCACCTTTAAACCTTACATGTACTGGTAAATGTAACACTATTCCCACACCACAATATTTCAACAAGAACCCTGTCATTATTCTTGTCAGTTAACATTCATGTTTGAAGTGATTATATCCCAGTGGGTGTCATAAAGGCATGTTCATCAGGACCCTCTTTATGTATTTGTCGCCTTGTTGACCTATAAAACCTTGGCTTGTTCTCATCCCAGCAGTCGTCCCTGTTTACATAAATGGAGAGCAGAAGGAAATGTCTTTTATTTTCCACTAGGATTGCGCGCCGGTCGGTCAATAGTGGGATCTCTTGTCTGGCAAACATTGAATGGGGTACATTCGGAAGGAAGGGGGCTGGGGGCGGGGACAATGTAGCTGGCTGTTTGCTCTGTTGGATCGCCCCACCGTGCTTTAAACATAGGAGATGTGTCTTAAATGTGGGATACTTTGTAATAATAATGAATGGGTCGATTGGGGGGTTGTATTTTATAGTAAATACCTGTCTGAAGTTTTACAATCATAGATGCCAAGTAAAAAAACAGAAAAATTAATTTATTTATTTTTAATGTAGACCTGTGTATTAATGTTTGTTTTTGTTTGTTTTGTTTTGATTTCTATAGCAACAAGAACAAGATCCCACCAATCTGTACCTTTCCAACCTTCCCAAGAGCTACGACGAGAAGGAACTAGAGAACATGCTGTCGCCCTACGGTCACGTGATCAGCACTCGAATACTGCGAGACAGTCAGACACAGCTCAGTAGAGGAGTGGGCTTTGCAAGGCAAGACAGAGTGAAAATGAAAAGGCTTATATGCACTCTCTTACCCACTAGCCTTCTTATGTAGATTATGTGGCGGGAAAGGTCAATATGTGTGATGCCTTTCTGTGAGAGATCACATCATTAGAACACTCGCACACACACCAGGACGGCCAACGCAGAAGAGGGGGTTGGCTTTGCAAGCTCGAAGCGCTCTTACGCACTGCTCACAGAGGGCGCTCTTTCCTATATTTAAGTCATTTGGGCCGAGTTCGGGCGGTCTGTTCTTGACACGCGAACTCTGTTCTTACGCTCGAACGGCGGGAACGCGACCCGTGAACATTGCACTCGGAACAAGAACACACACCACCTATCCACCAGGGTTTTGCAAGTTACGCGTGTCAAGAATAGACCGCCCGAACTCGGCCCTGGATACGAGGTGAGGGAAGGTAATAGGAGTGGTGCGTTTATTGTCACCTGACTGTTACTCCCGGAGTGGTGGGCGTGGCTAGGGGTGGCTAGGGGTTCAGTTTCAAAACCTTTAAAATATAAATCTCAAATTTCAGAACATTTTGGTTTTTCTCGTTTATGCTTTTGCAGAATGGAATCCAAGGAGAAGTGTGAAGAAGTGATCAAAAGGTTTAACGGTTACCAGGTTCCCGGTAAGTGTTTAGTGAACGGGAATCGAATCAGTGATTGCCAGAACATTGGTTGCAGGTTCCAATCCAATCCCGCGCTAACAGATGTCTCTGTCTGTCCTAAATTCAACACAGTTGAAGTTTGTTGCTTGTAAATTCAACGCAGTAAACATTTCACCAGGTGCAAATATTTAATTAGTCACAGACATTGTTAGTACATGTCTATGTTGGTTGATAGAATGAAATTGCTCAGTGTTCTAAAACTGACCCCCTTCTTTTATTTCTTCTCCCTATGTACACCTCTCTCTCTCCTTCAGGCCAGCATGATCCATTACTATGCAAGTTTGCCGACGGTGGCGTCAAGAAACGGAATCAATACAACAAGCAGCAGACGGGGCCAGAACTCTGGCATACCCAACGAACCGACCAGGGCCAGCTATCCTATGACAGCACCATCTATCAACGGAACGGGTATGTGTACTGGAGACTTAAACAAAAATGTGTCCGAGTCTGAGCCATTTAGCAAATTTTGTTCATCAATAATTTGTCCATTTGTTAAAACGTGTTGATGAAAGTAATGTTGGGGAACCACCAACATAGGGCCAGATAGCTCTGTTGTTCGGCACTGGAACAGTAATCCATAGGTCGCAGGTTCAAATCCCACTCTAGTCAAATTCTTTGCTCAATTTTATAAATGATGTTAACAAATATATATAAATGCAAAATGTCTTTTAATTTACACAATTCTGCTCGGAGGTTTGACATAATTGGCCCCAAAAGTGTGGTTTTCCCACAAAACATTAAATCCAATTATGGATAGGAAAAAAATTAATGAACTAGTTACAGGAAAAATTGTATGGGCCAACATTTCTATTGCGAAAAAACAAATTTGGAGATAAATGTCCTGACCTGTGCTGGTAAGATCTCGGACAATTGAATACCTGTTTTTATGTTGTTTACCACTCGCACGAAGCTTGTTTATATCCGTCAAACCATCTCCTTCCATGTGTGTGGGTGACCAACTCGGACAGCCTAAGCCCCTTTTGTCGCCCAGAGGGGAACACTTGCTGAATTCTTTGATTGAGAGGATTGTCCACGAGGTCATTGAACTTCATCTTGTGTACCTGGGATGATTGGTGATATTGAGGGGGGAGGGGGATTACTTCAGGGGTGTGTTTTGCTCCACACATGGGGGCAGCACACCTGTTGTCCGCATTCTGTCATGGCCGACTGTCGTAGTCAATTACCTTCGTCAGGCGGTAGGTAGTAGGAGCACAAGAGTTTGAAGCTTACAACCACAACTTTGAGTACAACTTTGAGTACAACTCTGAGTAATCTGAGTGTAAGCGCAGAATTAGTCTGGGTTTTAGGACACCAGGGGATGATTTCACTAAAGACTAAGATCTATCTAAGGAAGACTAACTCATCCTAACTTGCATTTGATCTATTGCAAGTTAGGAGGAGTTATTCTTCCTAAGATTAATCTAATCTTAACTTTGGTGAAATCGGCCGCAGTAATCAGTTTTAAATATCCCCAAAGTGAGTATGTCTTCAAAGGATATGTGTGCCGTGTATTTAACTCAAAATTGTTGCTCTATTCCCCTCTGCGTTGTGTTCTCCACCAGCCACAATCTAGGTAACGCCGTCGTCACCCAGATGGTACCCGCTCCCTTCGTTGGTTCCCAGCAGATCGGCTACTCGGTTCAACCCAGCAACCCTGGATGGATCACCCAGGCTGGTACTCCCTACATCGTCCCTCATCAACAGCACCTCACACCCGTCAGTTCACATATGGTAAGTATGTCCTCGGGGAAGCCACTTTACCACAATTGCTGCTCTCCACAGGAGAGTTTAAAGAAGCAAGTGCCTATAGCCGCGTTCGCATTGGACTTTTTTTGGTAAAACCTACAGAGACTGTTGTCAACTTTAACCAAATTAAATCCAATGAGGACAGAGGGTAACCTTGTCAAATTGTCAATTTTACCCTCCGCAACAGTAAGATCTACAGGCCCAAGCTTCTAGCGGAGGATTTAACACCGTTAACTTTGACAATCACGTACGGTAACTTTTGACAATATTAAGTCCGATGCGAACGCGGCTTATGTGGTGATCTTGAGCAGCTGCTGTTGAAAAAAACCACACCGCATCTCGTGGCCAGATGGACAGGGGTAATAATCGGGAATCACTTGCAAGTCTAAAGGTTTCATTAGATAGAATTTGTGTCGGGGTGATATGAATTTAAAAGAAATTTAACATCACCCCGATGCAAATTCCATCTTATGAAACATTTGGCTTCTGTATCGCTACAATTCAGATTTGAACCAGAACCAGCACTCCAAATATTGAATTTGCATTTGTCTCACTTTATTCTGCAACCACAAAGCAACGGTAACATTTTCATAACGTCAGATGAAGAGGTTTAATTGGAGCTGATTCTGTATCCTTGATGATTCTATCCCTAGGGCACGTCGATACTGGCACAATCACCCACCATGGAACAGCAACTCACCGTATCCAACCCTGGCATGGTGCACCAGATAGGCCAACAAATGAGCACCCTTCAACTACAACCGGTAAGAAACCTGCAAAACGGACTTGTCCTCGTACAACAGAAGGAGACAAATTGACAAGACGCTGCAATTACAAGGAGAACTGCCAATATAAGGCTGGATCGGTAGAGCAGCGGAATGGCAATCTTAAGGTTACAGGTTCGACCCCTTGTCAGTTGCTGTGTGCAACTTTAAAATTGAGACATTATAAGCAGGTTTCGAACTGGTTATCTAACCGCAGTAGCTGAATGGCTGACATTTCTGCGCCTGCAAACTGAAGGTTGTAGGTTCGAACCCTACTTGTTCAAACTCACCATGACAACACTGAGTAGACTTTGCTAATAACTACACACCTCATCTTCATAGAGCTTTCTCATATTCTAACTTGGTCCCTTTGTTGTTGTCGTCTTCTTTGTTGCAGTACATGCATGCTGGTTCCTACATGGGCCCTCAGACGTATCAACACGGGACCACAGTGCTGCAGCCTGTTGCAGTCGAGGTAATCACACGATCCACCCAAAACCCACCCCTACCCGATCCCAAATTGGGTTCCGATTAGAAATCGGGCCTGCCTGATTTTTAATTTGGTCCTGATTCCTAATTGGGCTAAATTCCCAAATGGGCCAAATTTATGCTTTAAAAACAAGTTGTGCCTGCCATGTCCAAAACGTGCACCCAAAGTTGTCATTTTCAGAAATCTAGATAATATTTCAGGAGATATTTGGAGACACAGAAAATAAATTCTCTGCAGCTTGATATACAGTACATTCTCGTATATTGGGAATAATCATTCTTTCTAGAAACCCAAACCATCAAGGTTACTCGGAAGAGCGCTGGAAGATTTCTTCTTGTAGTTGCATTTTCTAGGAAGTTTCTTGAGCTTTTGCAATCTTTTTTTTAACTCTGTGGTGCATGAATCAGTGTAGAACAAAGTACCAGTATGTAGCTTAGTAACGCATGCTGACCATCCCTTGCTCTCTCTTCCCCCTCTCTCTCCCCCACCGTGTCTGCTATCTGGTGTGCCACCTTCATCGTCATTCTCTATCTGCTTGGTGTCGGTGTCTGTCACTTTATGTATCACCATCTCCCTTTTGGCTGTCGCACCTTTTCCTGCATCCTAACTGCTTCCCCACCCCTTCCCAACCCGTTTCCCAAACTCTTCCCCAACCCATTCCACACCTCTTCCCCGTTCCTTCTTCCTCCTCTCCCCCCTGCTGTGTATCTGTGCAATGGCTTATATTGCATCCCTTGACCCGTAACCCTCCCCCCCCCCCCCCCCCCCCCCCCACACACAAACTCCCACTCTTAACACCAACTCAACTTCAAAACAATCCTCCCTTCTTCCCCATCCCCACACAAAACAAACCACAAAAATACCACAACACACCCCAACGCCTAAATGATACCAAAACCTCAAAACAAACCCCATGTCAAATCACCCTTTTACAAATCCCACTTGCATCCTAAATTTCTTTCTGGATCCCTACCCACACGAACACCAAACCAAACTCCTTGTCAATCACACACCAAACCCCATTACACCCCCCCCCCCTCCTTCCCATCCCCTAAACATACAGGATGTGTCTGGTGTGCCCATACAGGCACCTGACGCATCCCCTCACGCCTCACACCTGTCTTCACCCCAGGAACAGGTGGAAGATATACACTCCCAGGGGCAACCCCAGCAGTATTATGCAGCCGCACCAGTGGTCACAGGCCATGCCAAATAGGGAGGGGAAGAGCCCAAAAAAGGGACATCAGTGGTGTTGTTATGCCGTGAGTATACTAACCCCTGACCCCAACCCATTAAAGGATTTTTTTTGCTGGGAAAATTAACATATTTGTAAAGAAATTGCTGTGAAAAAAAATCCTGGGATGCTTTAGTGGTTCTGAGATGCGTCTTATGATCTTTGTCTTTTTTAGCAACAAATATTGTTTTGCTGTATATCCAGTAGTTACCGATAGCTCAAACCAGTTTGCGTTGTACTGGCCAGAACCCGTCTCAGATTGAGGTTCGTGGAAAACAATCTTGCGCCTGAGCCCGGTTAATGTCAAAATAATCCCGGCTGGTTATGTCATAACTCAGACACAAAATCTTTTGATATATTGGCAAGTCATTTGCATCGGAATATTTGCAAGGTTTTTGTCTGCTCCTAATTTTGCAGAAAACTTGAAAAGCAATGTAAGTTCTTGTGAAACGTGAACCGGCATTTAGTTATGAACAAATCCTGATCCCTTGTTGTTGTTCATACTCGCAGGTCCCTTCACAGTCATCCCCAGAAATTCACACGAGCGAGTCGGCTTAAATCACCGTCAGTATTAAAAAAGGTTTTAGCGTACCTCACATCCTAGAAACATTTGTCATGGCCACGACTAAAGGAGAATTGCAAATGTCGCTACCACTGACGTCACCAAGCACTGGGAGTTTGGTCAGCAATTGTCGGCCATTTTTCTCGATTGGTCAAGTGTTCATCCGGCCAAGGCAAGGACCATCTGTCATCTGGAACGGACAAAATCTTTGAATAATTGGGAAGAGTTCAAGATTTGAAGGTTAGAGGTCAAACGTTTGTCTGCAGATTTGAAAGGTTTCGAGAGCTGCTGCGTGATTGTGTATGTTTTCTTTGAATTAAACCCACCGCATTCTCCGTTTGTTGATAAAATCAGACAGAGAAATAAAATAAAATATGAAAGCAGCTTGAAATGGAAGATCCGTCAAGAAAATCTTCTCAAACGATGACCGAGAAATTTAACTACTGATTACAGAATAGCCGCTGAGCGTAGAAAAGTTTGCAAATCAAAATGCCTTTTTTCTCTTTGTCGAATACTTACAAAATAGCACATGTCGGTGGTAGGGGAGGGGGCATAATATGTAGATGAGCCCGTTCCTACCCAAACAAAGATATTAGTCTTTCTTCAAATAGTTGCCTTTTTTAATTCAAGTTGTGCCGATTTTTTGATAATTGATACACACGTACAACACAGTGTTGCTCTGTGACGCTGGTGAGATTGTGTTGGTCAAAAACGAGAAACAACTCATACAGGTTAAGGGGAAGGGGCACATTTTTGGGTCGATCAACTTTAACTTGAACATTCATTAAAATAGGAGCCGCCAACGTTAATGGCTGGATAGCTCAGTTGGTAGAACACTGGAACAGCAATGCAGAGGTCAATACATGTAGTGCAAACCCTGCTCTCGTCAATTTCTTTACTCAACTTCAGAAGGAAAACAACCAAGTCTCTTATGTCGGTTATTACTTACCGATATATTCCATGCTTAGCAGTGTTGACGCCGGTGTCTTGGAGAACGTCTTGGGGAAACTAGCGATGGCCGAAAAGCAGCATTCAATTTTGACAGATGAAAAAGACACATTTGGAAACAATTGTCACAATTGTTTCTATGATATTTTTCCTTTTTTAGGGGGGGGGGGAATTGCATTCCTGTGGTAGATGTGATTTATAAGTAGCGTGTTGTCCAAAGTGAGTTTTATTTTTGTTTTTTGTTAATTTGTTAGGTTCAAACTTTCCTTTTTTAAACAAAGTAAAATGCTCTGAAAAATCTTAAAAGCAGTTCATTGCATCAGTCTGGACGATAATGCTACAAAAAACTCAAAAATTAAACTCGATAGACATATCGCCATGGCGATTCAATACAGAAAAGGGTTATAAGGAATTTAAAATAAAATAATAAAAAATAACAATAATAATATATGTAGAGTCTATTTTGCTATTTTTCAAAAAAAGGAGCTATTTTTTAAAAATGAAATTTATGTGTCTTTAAAAAATCATGGCTCTTATAATTCAGCTCATGCATTTTAAGGGAACATCTTCAAGTGTTTTTTTTCCTCTGTAATAAGAGACATTTTTATCTTTTCCGATTTTAAGGTAGATTTTTTTAATCAGTTATAGAGACCGCTTTAACAAATTTGTAGATTCCTGTGAATAGGTTTGGGTTTTTTCGAAGAAAAAAAAAAGGGTGTTTTAGTGATTTAGATAGTTGACTTCTTGTACAAAAGCATTATTTGTGGTGTGGATGGAGGTCCGATATTTTTCGGTCGGTCCAAAACGATTGGAAAACGGAATGTCACTCGACAAGATTTTTAAGATTTAAATTGATTGAAAGTCTAGATTTTGTGTTAATGTTCAATCATTTTACATTACATTGCCTGGGCGATACATTGCCTCGTTTTGTTTTAAAATAATTTAGCACAAAGATTGACAGAGGACAAATACTAGAAATTTAGAGTAATTTAAGAGTCTTTTTTTGTAAGCGATACAAAAAATTAGAAGAGAAACAGGGAAAGTTTATTGTGTGACCTGTCAGTTTTGTCTTTTTTTTTGTTTAAAGAAAATACCTCAGTCTTAGTAATGTTGTAATTTTGTGTACAAAGATGAGTTCCCATTGTTTCTTTTTGGTTCGAAAGTAGAACTTTACTAGAATTTAGCGAGTAAATTATGTGAAGATGATGAGGTTATTGACGTTGTTGACACACACAATCTATGCATTGAAAGTAGAAAAGGCATTCCTTGGGAGCAGATAAATTATAAAAACAAGAAAGAAAAAAAAGGTGGAAAAAAAAAAGAACAACAAATTTAATAAAAAAAATGGTGCTCTGATTTTCCTTATTCCCAGTCAACTTAGTCCTTAGAAGTAAAACAAAATTATTAAGTAGTGCACATAGCACAGTTGTGGTTTAAGGGGCGGAGCTTGTAAAGGTCAAAGTTGAAAGGTTGCGTGGTTGTTGTCCATTGGTCTTGTGGATACATTAGGTGGATTGTTTTTAGTCTGTTAAAAGAAAAACCGTTTGTACTGTATTATAATGATTGTGTGACATGAGTCTGTTTGTTGAAAAGTTTCTGTAAAAGACACAAAAATACAACCATCTTAGTTGGCCAATTCATCTGGTATTGTTCTTAAGATGCAGCTGACGTTGGTGTAAGCATTATATTAAAAAAGGCTGTTTAACTTTGAAGAGAAGAAATATATTTGCCATATTTTTGTTTTGAAACAAAAACACAGAGGGGCTACAAGAAAACTGTAACTTAAAAAACTTTCCTCTTTTTTCGGGGGGGGGGGGGGGGGGGGGGGGGGGAGGTTAATTTTTATTTCTTAAATTTCTAGTATGGGTCTGCCTCTGTTGTGTAAATTCTCAGGAAAATTGTGAAAAAATATATAAAAAGAACGGACAGATTTGTGTGCGCATCTCCCAAAATGATTCCCCTTTTAGTTATTGCAAAAGTATTTGACACTTAAATCAAGATTGACCTCTCGACATCAGGCAGGAAATATTTTATTTAAACAAGTATTTTGGAAGAAAATAAACTGTTTCTTCTCCTTTTTTACCTCATTGTGCACTAGATTCGGGTGTCAAACATGTTTCTTTTATTTACATAGCAGAAGCAGAAGCTGAGGAGTTAAAGTCAACATTTGTTTTAAAAGTTATGAGCCCAGGAAGCTGTTTTTTTCTTGCAAATTTGAGCACTGTGTCATTGCCAAATCTGAATTGTATAAATATTTTGACATTTTAAATTTCACTTCTTTTTCATGTTTTTTTTCTTTCTTCTGTTGATAGTCGAGAACATAGGGGCTGATACTTTTTAGGGGAAAGTTTTCGCTGAATGTAAATAATGCCATTCTTTGTCAAATTCAGTAGATTTCCTAATTCTTTTACTGTTTTTCTTAAAGTTTTAAGTTTTACTTTACAAATACGTTTTGTAGAAGTAGCATTTTCTTTCGGTTTGAAAATCCAGAGATGACGATTTTAAAGGTGGAATCGGCGTAGTATTCAAATTTATGTTTGTTACTTTTGATGATTTTTTTGGGAGTTTGATTTCTTAGACTTGTTTTAAATGAGATTTTAACGGTAGATTTTTGTTTGCACTTGGGATTAAACAAATATGGTTTTGTTTATATTTTCAGAGTGAGACAAAGAATATGTTGCATTGGCAGAATTTATTTGTCTTCTAGAAAACTTGGGGGGAAAACCTCATGAAAGACACGTACGAAAAGATCAAAAGAATTTAAGTCACTCATTTGGGTAAATACATACTCAGAACAGCAGGAATTTTACATAGTTAAAACATTCTGAAAAAAGAAGATTTAATTGGTTCTGCACACCTGTTTGTGACTCGCCCTCAGAAAAGGCTTAAAATATTGATTTTAGACAATAAAAAGTGACTACATTCTGTCCAGAGATGCCTTAATTATTGGCTTTTTATTGTCAGTGCAACACGTTTTTGAAAGTTGATTCGACAGATAAAAGGGGGACAAAAAACCAGAAAGAGCCCACATTCTTCCATTGTATATGTACCCTTAAAGAAGACACAATTTTCCAGTATTTTTTTTCTACCTAAATTCCAAATATGCCTCGCATAAAAGATTATATTAGAAGATCTTTATAAAAACAAGTTTCCCTTATTCACTGAAAAAACAAAACAATTGTTGATGTTGAAATCAGAAAGTGCAATACAGGTGTTTCAGTGGATTAGAGAGCTTGGTTTGGATTCATGCAATGTGAAGCTTAACAAAGCTAATTCCCTTTTTCATAGCAAAAATGTTGTTGACGGATGTAATGTAAATTTGTGATTTGGAATCTTGTTATTTGGAATGAAATTTGGGAGTTAAAACATGACAAAACCTGAAATGTTCTCCCTCAGTTTGTTGACCCTAATTTGGAATTAAAGGCTTGCATCTTTTGTTTTGTTAGTGTGCAATTTTGGGGCTTGATGTTACCATTCTATACCCTAAGTTGTTTTTTATTTTACAAATATTGCTATGGTTTTTACCAAATCTGGGAAAAAAAAATTGTTTATGCCATAATTCACACGATTGATAAATTGAGTATATTATGCCGGAAATCCTAAAGAAAAACAAAAGTTGAAGATGTTTTGCAATTGGCAGGATTGAAATCTGATATAAAATGTCTTCTTGAGAACATTGCACAACATTTCTGTCATTTGATTTTGTTAACATTTCCTTTGTGCCATGAATCATACAAATATGTATTTTGTTTTGTCATGTTGGAGAAAGGTATGCATTCCATTTGCCCTGGCAATTTTGTTGAAACTATTTTAAACATGTAGAAAGAATCCTTTTACTGCAAAGTGTTACATTTTGCCTGCAAAGTGTTACATTTTGCGAGCGATGTTGGATATTAAAAAACGAAACAGTATTAGTCCTGAAGTATAGATTATTTTAAATACAAATGCCTCTTTAACTAAATTGTCATTATTTTGGAATTCGTACTTTTCAAACAAAGCTTCCAAATATAATGCAAAATTGTTACCTACAATGGGTTTTTGTGTTGCGTTCACAAAGTCAACTTGATGTAATATTAATTTATTCAACATGCAAGCCACCAAATGTGCATCCTAAATTGGCTTATGAATATGCAACTTGTGTAACGTTCCGTTGTGATTGGATGCATTGTGATCATGTGATGCAAGATGTCGCCAAGGTGTTGTTTTTGTATTTTCCAGATAGCTTGTAGATAATGTACATTATAATAGGTCTCTTTAGGGTGATTTTTCTTTTTTAGATAAGCAAATTGAAAAGATTGTGTTTTGTTTATTTTTGTTAATGAGTTGTACTCAGTAGTTAAGTAATGAGGAAAAAAAACGTGGCCAGTTTCTAATTTCATGGAGGTGGTAATCTGAAAAAATCAAAACGCTTAGCAAATTTACAAGCCATTAATCAGTAAAGCAGTCATTCGCCGTTTTACGTGGTAACCTGTTTTCTGTGCTAAGCTGATTTTTGTCAGCAGCTCCTAATAATTGGCCTCCGGGTTTCAGTGCTTGAAAGAATCTATTTTGGACGAATCTTATATGAAGATGAGGTCCAAAGGAGTGAGAAAACAAATTGTGAACTGGCATCAAAAGAGATAAATCTTTTTAACTGCGAGGTCGAAATCCAAATAATTGTTTTCAGTGATAGATAAGCTTGTACAGTATACGAGCCCAAAGAAAATTTCAATCAGTTGTGGATGTAAAAAAAAAACGCCTTCAAACTTTCCTGAACAAAATTCAATGTTCCTGTTCCTTTAAAAAAAAAAATTGTTTAAATACCAGCAGTTTTCTCAAGTGTGAATTTTCTTAAAATCGCACAAATGAGGAAGCCCTTTTTAAAAAGATTTTCAGAAACAATGACAGTTGTAGATGTATATGGCCTGTGCTGACTCGTAGGACCAGAAAAAGCCAATTGATTGTTTTAAATATTTTGTACATGTGTCAAAATGTTGTACAGATTGTAAAGATGTAAGTTGTAGTAGAATTGGAGATATGAAGATGAATGGAGCAATACCAGATCAAATTGGAGGTTAAGGTTACGTGGGATAAATGAGAGAGAAAGGGGGAGAAAATGAATAGATTTTAAGAGATAATTTCATACAAATGTAGGTCTAGAAATCTTAGTCGACTCGTAGATTTACTGACTAAAATTTTTAAAAATGAGTAGGATTGTAGGCTGACACACATTGTCAAATTTTCATGTCAAGAATTCCATTGTCTGCTCTATTAAAAAGGGAGCCACCAAACTTGAAAAAAAGAGAAGTGGTTTTGAGTTGTTTGTTGGGGTTTATTCTTGCATTTGTATCCCCTCGCCCCCCCCCCTCATATTTTTTGTCAAAAGGCAAGGCTAACCCCTTACAAATGTACTTTTTAAAATATAATTAAAATGTTGCTGTATTTTATAAAAAATGCAAGACTTACCCCTTACAATTATTAGTTTTTTAGAAAAACACAATTTTGCTTGATTTCATCAAAAATACAAATATGTATGCAAATTAGGACAAAATATGATAATTATGCAAACAATGTAAGATTTTGTCTAAAATGTCCCTAAAATTAATTGATATTTGTATGCAAATTAGGTCAAAATATGATAATTATGGAAAAATGTCTCAAATGTCCCTAAATTAATTGATAAGGGGTTAGCCTTGCATTTGTATGCAAATTAAGTCAAAATATGATAATTATGCAAACAATACCATTTTGTCAAAAATGTCTGAAATGTCCCTAAAATTAATTGATAAGGAGTTAGCCTTGCATTTGTATGCAAATTAAGTCAAAATATGATAATTATGAAAAAATGTCTCAAATGTCCCTAAATTAATTGATAAGGGGTTAGCCTTACATTTGTATGCAAATTAAGTCAAAATATGATAATTATGCAAACAATACCATTTTGTCAAAAATGTCTGAAATGTCTCTAAAATTAATTGATAAGGGGTTAGCCTTGCATTTGTATGCAAATTAAGTCAAAATATGATAATTATGCAAACAATACCATTTTGTCAAAAATGTCTGAAATGTCCCTAAAATTAATTGATAAGGGGTTAGCCTTGCATTTGTATGCAAATTAGGTCAAAATATGATAATTATGGAAAAATGTCTCAAATGTCTCTAAATTAATTGATAAGGGGTTAGCCTTGCATTTGTATGCAAATTAGGTCAAAATATGATAATTATGAAAAAAATGTAAGATTTTGTCTAAAATGTCCCTAAAATTAATTGATATTTGTATGCAAATTAGGTCAAAATATGATAATTATGGAAAAATGTCTCAAATGTCCCTAAATTAATTGATAAGGGGTTAGCCTTGCATTTGTATGCAAATTAAGGTCAAAATATGATAATTATGCAAACAATACCATTTTGTCAAAAATGTCTGAAATTGTCCCTAAAATTAATTGATAAGGAGTTAGCCTTGCATTTGTATGCAAATTAAGTCAAAATATGATAATTATGAAAAAATGTCTCAAATGTCCCTAAATTAATTGATAAGGGGTTAGCCTTAAATTTGTATGGCAAATTAAGTCAAAATATGATAATTATGCAAACAATACCATTTTGTCAAAACATGTCTGAAATGGTCTCTAAAAATTAATTGATAAGGGGTTAGCCTTGCATTTGTATGCTAAATTAGGTCAAAATATGATAATTATGCAAACAATACCATTTTGTCAAAAATGTCTGAAATGTCCCTAAAATTAATTGATA
The DNA here is from genome assembly GCA_037893245.1 of Crossaster papposus. Lineage (NCBI taxonomy): Eukaryota > Metazoa > Echinodermata > Asteroidea > Velatida > Solasteridae > Crossaster > Crossaster papposus. The sequence continues at coordinate 527,236 of JBAIAA010000614.1, forward strand.
AGGGGTGTTAGCCTTGCATTTGTATGCAAATAAGGTCAAAATATGATAATTATGGAAAAAATGTCTCAAATGTCTCTAAATTAATTGATAAGGGGTTAGCCTTGCATTTGTATGCAAAATTAGGTCAAAATATGATAATTATGAAAAAAATGTCTCTAAATGTCCCTAAATTAATTGATAAGGGGTTTAGGCCTTTGCATCTGTATGCAAATTAAGTCAAAATATGATAATTATGCAAACAATACCATTTTGTTCAAAAATGTCTGAAATGTCCCTAAAAATTAATTGAATAAGGGGTTAGCCTTGCATTTGTATGCAAATTAGGTTCAAAATATAATAATTTATGGGAAAATGTCTCAAATGTCCCTCAATTAATTGGATAAGGGGTTTAGCCTTTGCATTTTGTATGCAAATTAGGTCAAAAATATAATAATTATGGGAAAATGTCTCAAATGTCCCCTAAATTAATTGATAAGGGGTTAGCCTTGCATTTGTATGCAAATTAGGTTCAAAATATGATAATTATGGAAAAATGTCTCAAATGTCCCTAAATTAATTGATAAGGGGGTTAGCCTTGCATTTGTATGCAAATTAGCGTCAAAATATGATAATTAAGACCAAAATGTCTCAAAATGTCCCTAAATTAATTGATAAGGGGGTTAGCCTTGCATTTGTATGCAAATTAGCTCAAAATATGATAATTATGCAAACAATACCATTTTGTCAAAAATGTCTGAAATGTCCCTACAATTAATTGATAAGGGGTTAGCCTTGCATTTGAATGCAAATTAAGTCAAAATATGATAATTATGCAAACAATACCATTTTGTCAAAAATGTCTGAAATGTCCCTAAAATTAATTGATAAGGGGTAAGCCTTGCATTTGTATGCAAATTAGGTCAAATATGATAATTATGAAAAAATGTCTCAAATGTCCCTAAATTAATTGATAAGGGGTTAGCCTTGCATTTGTATGCAAATTTAAGACAAAATATGATAATTATGCAAACAATACCTATTTTGTCAAAAATGTCTGAAATGTCCCTAAAAATTAATTGATAAGGGGTTAGCCTTGCATTTGTATGCAAAATTAGGTCAAAATATAATAATTATGGGAAAAATGTCTAAAATGTCCCTAAATTAATTGATAAGGGGTTAGCCTTGCATTTGTATTGCAAATTAGGTTAATAATATGATTAATTATTGGAAAAATATCTCAAATGTCCCTAAATTAATTGATAAGGGGTTAGCCTTTGCATTTGTATGCAAATTAGGTCAAAATATGATAAATTATGGAAAAATGTCTCAAAATGTCCCTAGAATTAATTGATAAGGGGGTCCTTGCATTTGTATGCAAATTAGGGTCAAAATATGATAATTAAGACAAAATGTCTCAAATGTCCCTAAATTAATTGATAAGGAGTTAGCCTTGCATTTGTATGCAAATTAGGTCAAAATATGATAATTATGCAAACAATACCATTTTGTCAAAAATGTCTGAAATGTCCCTAAAATTAATTGATAAGGGGTAAGCCTTGCATTTGTATGGAAATTAAGTCAAGATATGATAATTATGCAAACAATACCATTTTGTCAAAAATGTTCTGGAAATGTCCCTAAAATTAATTGATAAGGTGGTTAGCCTTGCATTTGTATGCAAATTAGGTCAAAATATGATAAGTTATGCAAACAATACCATTTTGTCAAAAATGTCTGAAATGTCCCCTAAAATTAATTGATAAGGGGGTTAGCCTTGCATTTGTATGCAAATTAGAGGTCAAAAATATGTGATAATTATGCAAACAATACCATTTTTGTCAAAAATGTCTGAAATGTCCCTAAAATTAATTGATAAGGGGTTAGGCCTTGCATTTGTATGCAAATTAGGTCAAAATATGATAATTATGGAAAAAATGTCTCAAATGTCTCTAAATTAATTGATAAGGGTTTTAGCCTTGCATTTGTATGCAAATTAGGTCAAAATATGATAATTATGAAAAAAATGTCTGCAAATGTCCCTAAATTAATGGATATATGGGGTTATTTAGCCTTGCATTTGTATGCAAATTAAGTCAAAATATGATAATTATGGGAAAAATGTCTCAAATGTCCCTAAATAATTGAATAAGGGGTTAGCCTTGGCATCTGTATGCAAATTAAGTCAAAATATGATAATTATGCAAACAATACCATGTTTGTCAAAAATGTCTGAAATGTCCCTAAAATTAATTGATAAGGGGGTTAGCCCTTGCATTTGTATGCAAATTAGGTCAAAAATATAATAATTATGGGAAAATGTTCTCAAATGTCCCCTCAATTAATTGATAAGGGGTTAGCCTTGCATTTGTATGCAAATTAGGTCAAAATATGATAATTATGGAAAAATGTCTCAAATGTCCCTAAATTAATTGATAAGGGGTTAAGCCTTGCATTTGTATGCAAATTAGGTCAAAATATGATAATTAAAGACAAAATGTCTCAAATGTCCCTAAATTAATTGATAGGGGTTTAGCCTTGCAATTTGTATGCAAATTAGCTCAAAATATGATAATTATGCAAACAATACCATTTTGTCAAAAATGTCTGAAATGTCCCTACAATTAATTGATAAGGGGTTTAGCCTTGCATTTTGTATGCAAATTAAGTCAAAATAATGATAATTATGCAAACAATAACCATTTTGTCAAAAATGTCTGAAATGTCCCTAAAATTAATTGATATAGGGGTAAGCCTTGCATTTGTATGCAAATTAGGTCAAAATATGATAATTATGAAAAAATGTCTCAAATGTCCCCTAAATTAATTGATAAGGGGTTTAGCCTTGCATTGTATGCAAATTAAGACAAAATATGATTAATTATGCAAACAATTACCATTTTGGTCAAAAATGTCTGAAATGTCCCTAAAATTAATTGATTAAGGGGGTTAGCCTTGCATTTGTATGCAAATTAGGGTCAAAATATAATAATTATGGGAAAAATGTCTAAAATGTCCCTAAATTAATTGAATAAGGGGTATAGCCTTGCATTTGTATGCAAATTAGGTTAAAAATATGATAATTATTGGAAAATATCTCAAATGTCCCTCAATTAATTGATAAGGGGTTAGCCTTGCATTGTGTATGCAAATTAGGTCAAAATATGATAATTATGGAAAATGTCTCAAATGTCCCTAAATTAATTGATAAGGAGTTAGCCTTGCATTTGTATGCAAATTAGGTCAAAATATGATAATTATGCAAACAATACCATTTTGTCAAAAATGTCTGAAATGTCCCTAAAATTAATTGATAAGGGGTAAGCCTTGCATTTGTATGGAAATTAAGTCAAGATATGATAATTATGCAAACAATACCATTTTGTCAAAAATGTCTGAAATGTCCCTTAAAATTAATTGATAAAGTGGGTAAGCCTTGCATTTGTATGCAAAATTAAGTCAAAATATGATAATTATGGAAAAATGTCCTCAAATGTCCCTAAATTAATTGATAAGGGGGTTAGCCCTTGCAGTTTGTATGCAAATTAGGTCAAAATATTGATAATTAAGACAAAATGTCTCAAATGTCTCAAAATTAATTGATAAGGGGGTTAGCCTTGCATTTGTATGCAAATTAGGTCAAAATATGATAATTATGCAAACAATACCATTTTGTCAAAAATGTCTGAAATGTCCCTAAAATTAATTGATAAGGGGTTAGCCTTGCATTTGTATGCAAATTAGGTCAAAATGTAAATAATTATGGAAAAAATGTCTCAAATGTCCCTAAATTAATTGATAAGGGGTTAGGCCTTGCATTTGTATGCAAATTAGGTTCAAAATATGATAATTAAGACAAAATGTCTCAAATGTCCCTAAATTAATTGATAAGGGGGTTAGCCTTGCATTTGTATGCAAATTAGGGTCAAAATATGATAATTATGCAAACAATACCATTTTGTCAAAAATGTCTGAAATGTTCCTAAAAATTAATTGATAAGGGGGTTAGCCTTGCGATTTGTATGCAAATTAAGTCAAGATTTGATAATTATGCAAACAATACCATTTGTCAAAAATGTCTGAAAGTGTCCCTAAAATTAATTGATAAGGGGGTTAGCCTTGCATTTGTATGCAAATTAGGGTCAAAATATAATAATTAATGGGAAAAATGTCTCAAATGTCCCTAAATTAATTGATAAGGGGTTAGCCTTGCATTTGTATGCAGAATTAGGTCAAAATATGATAATTAAGACAAAATGTCTCAAATGTCCCTAAATTAATTGATAAGGGGTTAGCCTTGCATTTGTATGCAAATTAGGTCAAAATATGATAATTATGCAAACAATACCATTTTGTCAAAAATGTCTGAAATGTTCCTAAAATTAATTGATAAGGGGGTTAGCCTATGCATTTGGTATGCAAATTAAGTCAAGATTTGATAATTATGCAAACAATACCATTTTGTCAAAAATGTCTGAAATGTCCCCTAAAATTAAATTGATAAGGGTTAGCCTTTGCATTTGTATGCAAATTAGGTCAAAATATGATAATTAAGACAAAATGTCCTCAAATGTCCCTAAATTAATTGATAAGGGGTTAGACCTTGCATTTGTATGGAAATTAAGTCAAGGATATGATAATTATGCAAACAATACCATTTTTGTCAAAAATGTCTTGAAATGTCCCTAAAATTAATTGAGAAGGGGTTAGCCTTGCATTTGTATGCAAAATAGGTCAAAATATGATAATTATGCAAAACAATACCATTTTGTCAAAAATGTCTGAAATGTCCCTTCAATTAATTGATAAGGGGGTTAGCCTTGCATTTGTATGCAAATTAGGTCAAAATATGATAATTATGGAAAAATGTCCCAAATGTCCTCTAAATTAATTGATAAGGGGTTAGTTAGCCTTGCATTTGTATGCTAATTAGGGGTCAAAATATGATAATTATGGGGAAAATGTCTCAAATGTCTCCCTAAATTAATTGATAAGGGGGTTAGCCTTGCATTTGTATGGAAATTAGGTCAAAATATGATAATTATGCAAACAATACCATTTTGTCACAAATTGTCTGAAATGTCCCTAAAATTAATTGATAAGGGGTTAGCCTTGCATTTGTATGGAAATTAGGTCAAAATATGATAATTATGGAAAAATGTCTCAAATGTCCCCTAAATTAATTGATAAGGGTTTAGCCTTGCATTTGTATGCAAATTAGGTCAAAATATTGATAATTATGCAAACAATACCATTTTGTCCAAAATGTCTGAAATGTCCCTAAAATTAATTGGATAAGGGGTTAGCCTTTGCATTTGTATGGAAATTAAGTCAAGATATGATAATTATGCAAACAATACCATTTTTGTCAAAAATGTTCTGAAATGTCCCTAAAATTAAATTGAGAAGGGGTTAGCCTTGCAATTTGTATGCAAAATAGGTCATAAATATGATAATTATGCAAACAATACCATTTTTGTCAAAAATGTCTGAAATGTCCCCTTTCAATTAATTGATAAGGGGTTAGCCTTGCATTTTGTATGCAAATTAGGTCAAAATATGATAATTATGGAAAAATGTCCCAAATGTCCCTAAATTAATTGATAAGGTTAGTTAGCCTTTGCATTTTGTATGCAAAATTAGGTCAAAATATGATAATTATTGAAAAAAAATGTCTCAAATGTCCCCTAAATTAATGGATAAGGGGTTATTTAGCCTTGCATTTGTATGCAAATTAAGTCAAAAATATGATAATTATTGGAAAAAATGTCTCAAATGTCCCTAAATAATTGATAAGGGGTTAGCCTTGCATCTGTATGCAAATTAAGTCAAAAATATGATAATTTATGCAAACAATACCATTTTGTCAAAAATGTCTGAAATGTCCCTAAAATTTAATTGATAAGGGGTTAGCCGTTGCATTTGTATGCAAATTAGGTCAAAATATTAATAATTATGGGGAAAATGTCTCAAATGTCCCTCAATTAATTGATAAGGGGTTAGCCTTGCATTTGTATGCAAATTAGGTCAAAATATGATAATTATGGAAAAATGTCTCAAATGTCCCCTAAATTAATTGATAAGGGGGTTAGCCTTGGCATTTGTATGCAAATTAGGGTCAAAAATATTGATAATTAAGACAAAATGTCTCAAATGTCCCTAAATTAATTGATAAGGGGTTTAGCCTTGCATTTGTATGCAAGATTAAGCTCAAAATATGATAATTATGCAAACAATACCCATTTTGTCAAAAATGTCTGAAATGTCCCTACAATTAATTGATAAGGGGTTAGCCTTGCATTTGTATGCAAATTAGGTCAAAATATGATAATTATGCAAACAATACCATTTTGTCAAAAATGTCTGAAATGTCCCTAAAATTAATTGATAAGGGGTAAGCCTTGCATTTGTATGCAAATTAGGTCAAAATATTGATAATTATGAAAAAAATGTCCTCAAATGATCCCCTAAATTAATTGATAAGGAGTTAGGCCTTGCATTTGTATGCAAAAGTTAGGTCAAAATATGATAATTATGCAAACCAATACCAATTTTGTCAAAAATGTCTGAAATTGTCCCTAAAAATTAATTGATAAGGGGTAAGCCTTGCATTTGTAATGGAAATTAAGTCAAGATATGATAATTGATGCAAACAATACCATTTTGTCAAAAATGTCTGAAATGTCCCTAAAATTAATTGATAAGGGGGTTAGCCTTGCATTTGTATGCAAATTAGGTCAAAATATGATAATTATGGAAAAAATGTCTCAAATGTCCCTAAATTAATTGATAAGGAGGTTAGCCTTGCATTTGTATGCAAATTAGGTCAAAAATATGATAATTATGCAAAACAATACCATTTTGTCAAAAATGTCTGAAATGTCCCCTAAAATTAATTGATAAGGGGGTAAGCCTTTGCATTTGTATGGAAAGTTAAGTCAAGATATGATAATTTATGCAAACAATACCATTTTGTCAAAAATGTCCTGAAATGTCCCTAAAAATTAATTTGATAAGGGGTTAGCCTTGGCATTTGTATGCAAATTAGGTTAAAATATGATAATTATTGGAAAATATCTCAAATGTCCCTCAATTAATTGATAAGGGGTTAGCCTTTGGCATTTGTATGCAAATTAGGTCAAAATATGATAATTATGGAAAAAATGTCTCAAATGTCCCTAAATTAATTGATATAGGAGTTAGCCTTTAAATTTGTATGCAAATTAGGTCAAAATATGATAATTATGCAAACAATACCATTTTGTCAAAAATGTCTGAAATGTCCCTAAAAATTAATTTGATAAGGGGGTAAGCCTTGCATTTGTATGGAAATTAAGTCAAGATATGATAATTATGCAAACAATACCATTTTGTCAAAAATGTCTGAAATGTCCCCTAAAATTAATTGATAAGGGGGTTAGCCTTGGCATTTGTATGCAAATTAGGTCAAAATATGATAATTAATGGAAAAATGTCTCAAATGTTCCCTAAATTAATGATAAGAGGTGTTAGCCTTGCATTTGTATGCAAATTAGGGTCAAAATATGATATTTTGAAAAAATGTTCTCAAATGTGCCCTAAATTAATTTATAAGGGGTTAGCCTTGCATTTGTATGCAAATTAGGGTTAAAATATGATAATTATTGGAAAATATCTCAAATGTCCCTCAATTAATTGATAAGGGGTTAGCCTTGCATTTGTATGCAAATTAGGTCAAAATATGATAATTATGGAAAAATGTCTCAAATGTCCCTAAATTAATTGATAAGGAGTTAGCCTATGCAATTTGTATGCAAATTAGGTTCAAAATATGATAATTATGCAAACAATACCATTTTGTCAAAAATGTCTGAAATGTCCCCTAAAATTAATTGATAAGGGGGTAGAGCCTTGCATTTGTATGGAAATTAAGTCAAGATATGATAATTATGCAAACAATACCATTTTTGTCAAAAATGTCCTGAAATGTCCCCTTAAAATTAATTGATAAGGGGGTTAGCCTTGCATTTGTATGCAAATTAGGTCAAAATATGATAATTATGGAAAAATGTCTCAAATGTCCCTAAATTAATTGATAAGGAGTTAGCCTTTGCATTTGTATGCAAATTTAGGTCAAAATATGATAATTATGCAAACAATACCATTTTGTCAAAAATGTCTGAAATGTCCCTAAAATTAATTGATAAGGGGTAAGCCTTGCATTTGTATTGGAAATTAAAGTCAAGATATGATAATTATGCAAACAATACCATTTTGTCAAAAATGTCTGAAATGTCCCTAAAATTAATTGATAAGGGGTTTAGCCTTGCATTTTGTATGCAAATTAGGGTTAAAATATGATAATTATTGGAAAATATCTCAAGATGTCCCTCAATTAATTGATAAGGGGGTTAGCCTTGCATTTGTATGCAAATTAGAGGTCAAAATATGATAATTATGGAAAAATGTCTCAAATGTCCCTAAATTAATTGATAAGGAGTTTAGCCTTGCATTTTGTATGCAAATTAGGTCCAAAATATGATAATTATGCAAACAATACCATTTTGTCAAAAATGTCTGAAATGTCCCTAAAAATTAATTGATAAGGGGTAAGCCTTGGCATTTGTATGGAAATTAAGTCAAGATATGATAATTATGCAAACAATACCATTTTGTCAAAAATGTACTGAAATGTCCCTAAAATTAATTGATAAGGGGGTTAGCCTTGCATTTGTATGCAAATTTAGGTCAAAATATGATAATTATGGAAAAATGTCTCAAGTGTCCCTAAATTAATGATAAGAGGTTAGCCTTGCATTTGTATGCAAATTAGGTCAAAATATGATAATTTTGAAAAAATGTCTCAAATGTCCCTAAATTAATTTATAAGGGGTTAGTCCTTGCATTTGTATGCAAATTAGGTTTAAAATATGATAATTATTGGAAAATATCTCAAATGTCCCCTCAATTAATTGATAAGGGGGGTTAGCCTTGCATTTGTATGCAAATTAGGTCAAAATATGATAATTATGGAAAAATGTCTCAAATGTCCCTAAAATTAATTGATAAGGAGTTAGCCTTGCATTTGTATGGCAAATTAGGTCAAAATATGGATAATAATTTGCAAACAATACCATTTTGTCAAAAAAGTTCTGAAATTGTCCCCTAAAATTAATTGATAAGGGGGTAAGCCTTGCATTTGTATGGAAATTAAGTCAAGATATGATAATTATGCAAACAATACCATTTTGTCAAAAAATGTCTGAAATGTCCCTAAAATTAATTGATAAGGGGTTAGTCCTTGCATTTGTATGCAAATTAGGTCAAAAATATGATAATTATGGAAAAATGTCTCAAATGTCCCTAAATTAATTGATAAGGAGTTAGCCTTGGCATTTGTATGCAAATTAGGTCAAAATATGATAATTATGCAAACAATACCATTTTGTCAAAAATGTACTGAAATGTCCCTAAAATTAATTGATAAGGTGGTAAGCCTTGCATTTGTATGGAAATTAAGTCAAGATATGATAATTATGCAAACAATACCATTTTTGTCAAAAATGTCTGAAATGTCCCTAAAATTAAATTGATAAGGGGTTAGCCTTGCATTTGTATGCAAATTTAGGTTAAAATATGATAATTATTGGAAAATATCTCAAATGTCCCTCAATTAATTGATAAGGGGGTTAGCCTTGCATTTGTATGCAAATTAGGTCAAAAATATGATAATTATGGAAAAATGTCTCAAATGTCCCTAAATTAATTGATAAGGAGTTAGCCTTGCATTTGTATGCAAATTAGTGGTCAGAAATATGATAATTTATGCAAACAATACCATTTTGTCCAAAAATGTCTGAAATGTCCCTAAAATTAATTGATAAGTGGGTAAGCCTTGCATTTGTATGGAAATTAAGTCATGATATGATAATTATGCAAACAATACCATTTTGTCAAAAATGTCTGAAAATGTCCCCTAAAATTAATTGATAAGGGGTTAGCCTTGCATTTGTATGCAAATTAGGTCAAAATATGATAATTATGGAAAAATGTCTCAAATGTCCCTAAATTAATGATAAGAGGTTAGCCTTGCATTTTGTATGCAAATTAGGGTCAAAATATGATAATTTTGAAAAAATGTCTCAAATGTCCCTAAAATTATTTTATAAGGGGTTAGACCTTGCATTTGTATGCCAAATTAGGTTAAAATATGGATAATTATTGGAAAATATCTCAAATGTCCCTCAATTAATTGATAAGGGGGTTAGCCTTGCATTTTGTATGCAAATTAGGTCAAAATATGATAATTATGGAAAAAATGTCTCAAATGTCCCTAAATTAATTTGATAAGGAGTTAGCCTTGCATTTGTATGCAAATTAGGTCAAAATATGGATAATTATGCAAACAATACCATTTTGTCAAAAATGTCTGAAATGTCCCTAAAATTAATTGATAAGGGGGTAAGCCTTGCATTTGTATGGAAATTAAGTCAAGATATGATAATTATTGCAAACAATATCCATTTTGTCAAAAATGTCTGAAATGTCCCTAAAATTAATTGATAAGGGGTTAGCCTTGCATTTGTATGCAAATTAGGTCAAAAATATGATAATTATGGAAAAATGTCTCAGAAATGTCCCTAAATTAATGATAAGAGGTTTAGCCTTGCATTTGTATGCAAATTAGGTCAAAATATGATAATTTTGAAAAAATGTCTCTCAAATGTCCCTAAATTAATTTATAAGGGGTTAGGTCCTTGCATTTGTATGCAAATTACGACAACATTTGATAATTATGCAAACAATAAGATTTTGTCGTAAAATGTCTGAAATGTCCCTAAAATTAATTGCATTTGAATGCAAATTAGGTCAAAAAAATGATTAGGGTCAAAATATGATTTTCTTGAAAATGTCTCAAATGTCCCTGAAATTTATTGATAAGGGGGTTAGCCTAACATTTGTATGCAAATTAGGTATGATTTTTTAAACAAATTGCTGGATTTTATAAAAATTAATGAAATTTATGACAATATTTGGCACATCTTTTGACTACAGTGCTTCTGTTTGTTTATTTCTTTATTTTTTTTCTCAATGCAGAGAAAGTAACAAATTAAGTTTACTTTGAATACAAATTTGATCGTTTATACAGGTAAAACAATGAAACTAATCGACAATTTGTTTGCAAGTATGTAATTGATTGTGCAAGATTGTTTTTCTTTGAAATATTTGCTTCGTCCCGAGTTGTGTGGCTTAATGCACTTATCTTCATATCAGAAGTTTCACAATCGGGGGCCTTAAAGGTAGGGATACACCATTTGCATTGAACAAAAATTACTACCAAATTATTAAGAAATTTCTTGTTTATTTGTAAGTAAATAATGATTGTAGGCATCCAGCCAATGGATTGCGCTAGATATCCTGTAATTGTCCTGAAAAAATGTAATTTGATCTCGATCCCGGGACGGTAATCGCAAAAAAAAACAAGAACATAAGAACCACATTGCATGACGCCGATTGTAAAATGATGCCGTTTTTCTTGCTTTTTTTCAGCATCCATGATTGTACAACTTCGGACAGGCCAGTTTAAACGATATTTACATGTACTATAAAATACAACCCCCCAAATCAACCCTAATAATTAAAGCAATTACCAATGGTGTATCCTACCTTTAATTCAGGTTTGGTTTTTAAACCTCATGATTCGAGTCAAGACACCCTCTTTGTTATATAATGCGACTTCAAAATTATACACAAGGCCTATGGTAGCGGGCTGCAGTCATTTCCTATAGACTCGTGTGTAATTTCAAGCCTATAGCCAAATAAATTCATACATGGCTTTCATAAATGATGCCCAAAAACTAACCGGGGTCCAATTTAATAGAGCTGCTAAGCACAAACATTTGCTTAGCACAAACAGTCCTTGCTCAGTAAAAACAGGTTACCAGCACAAAACATGTGATTTTCATGCTAAGCAAAAACCAGCTGAACGTCAATCACAAAGAATATATACATCACCTAACTATTTGTAACCCTGTTTTAGCTAAGCAATTTTTCGTTTGCTTAGCACTAGCTCCATAAAATTGTCACCAGATCATTATGTCTGAATAGTGTCATAATGCCGAGAAGAAAATTAACAAGGGCACAAATCGTGTAAGTTGGAAAATCTGCCCCACAACAAATATTTCAGTTACAGAAATGGGAAGGAATTCCACACACAGACGTCACTAATTTTTTCTCTTAAAGTTTGACCTACCATCCGCAATCTTATAAACAAGAACATTGTCCTACAAAAAAAATTCAAATTTTAGCTCAGGAAAATATCGAAGCATTTGATTTACTGCAAAAACACTTGGAATTGTTTGGGTTTGTGCACAGGATGTCAAGTGACGTCCCATGTACATGTTATGGAATGAGAATTCTTTCCCAGATGCAACATCACCTGCACTGGCAGTGCAGACAACTTGGCAAAAGAGGCAGAGGAAAAGGGTGGGGTTATATGAGGGGGAAATACAGGGGGGGGGGGGGGGGGGTGGGGGGGAGTATCGACTGAGAATTATCACCAATATCAAACAGCTATAACAATGTACAGGTATAGAAAACTCCTGGCTCTAAAAAATGTACTTTGGATGAAACTGAAAGATTCAGAAAAATTCACTGACCGAGAGTCACAGTGGGCACTGACACAGTGCTGAAAATAATGCAAAATAAATTCAGAACCAAGGCAATTTTACTCACTTTTTTAGCTGATAATATTCTCCAAATGTTTCATGAAACTAAAAGAAGAGGGTCTTCAATATTTCACCAGCCAAAGTTGGAACTTGGGAAGTTTCAAATTAATTTTTAAGAGAAGAGTTATCTTCAACATTTTGCACCCTGAGGAGTAAAGCCACACATGGTTTCGTTTTTAATACCAAGACTCAGTTTGGGGATAAACCAATCAAAAAAGAGCTTTCTAAAAGCACAACTTTCTAAAACATCAACCACCCAATCTGTATTGGTTGAATTAGTTTGCTGTTAGATTTCCCTACACCAATCAAAAGTGCTCTACTCAAAACATTTTGAAAATAGATATACAGGAAATTTGGTTGATTTTGATTCCTGATAAAAAAAACAAATAGTGATGGCTGTCACATAATTATATTGTGTAAAATATAAAACAATGAAGCTGATTAGATCACATTTTACTGAATGAAAGCTATTAACCAATAACAGAAAGGCTTGCAATAGTGCATGTAATTAACCTTACACAGTGGTAAATAATGGCACTTCTGATTGGTTGCTTGCAACCATGTCAATGAAAATCAGCCAATCAGTGGTAACATTAGACAGGAATATTGAGTGGCTCAGAGTGGAATGGGAAGTAGTTAAAGAATCTGGACTTTTACAAGAGGCGAGGCAGAGTGTAAATTCCCATTAATTTTAACTACAAAAAACACAATAATACTTTACAATTAAATATAAGTATGGATGGTAAACAAAAAGATATCTAGATAATCATTTAACATGGGCTAGGAATATAAATTATGTTATGTTATAAATGTATTGGGAAAAAACAGGTGTAATAATTTCTCTATACATCTCGGTATAAAATATTTTGTGAAATACACCATTTAAATTTAGGCTCAAATTTCCCGATTAAATTAATTTCAAATTATCTACCTCTTGAATAACAAATGAATATTTCCTTCTTTTTTTTAGGAGTTTGTAAATTTGTAGCAGTTAACCAGTTCGTGCTGGAGGACGTATATACACTTAATTTGTTTCAGGACTTCAAACGGATGACGGCATAAAGGCCAGAAATGTCTGTCACTGTCAGGCAGCAAGCAAGGCGGGAAATGTAAGTGTGTGTGCTTCTCGGTACCATCGTGCCTGAACCCGCCTCGTATCGCATATTCATTTAAAAA